>CM029272.1:22270075-22330075 GCA_016920895.1 Vaccinium myrtillus
ATCGTCTGCCTTGTTCGGATGTCCTTAAAAACACAAAATTCAGGCCAAAAAATGACAACACAAAATAAGGTAGTGGTTATTTGAGAAACTGACAAAAGATTATAATTCAAAGAGGGAACAACCAAAACAAAATCTAAATTCAAGGTGTTAGTGAGGGACAAGGATCCTTCCCCAATAATCGGAATTGAGGTACCATTGGCAGTGGAAACAGAATTTTGTGAGGAAGGTTTAAGAGGTGAAACTTGTCTAGAATCAAATGTCATAATTTCCGTAGCACCGGAATCAATTACCCATGCACTATTAGAAACAGGTGTGGAAATATTTAAAACCTTACCACCATTACCTGCTGCTGCTGCCAATGCCGAGAACTTTTCACCGCTATCATCCTCTGTCTTTGTTTCAACAATTGCAGCAGTAGAAGCCTTCTTGGAATTCTTCTTCCGGGAATCACGGCTATGATCCCACCATTCCGGATACCCCACAAGTTCATAGCATCGACTTTTTGTATGACCAGTTTGATCACAGTGAGTGCATTTGTATGATGATTTGTCGCCACCATTAGCAGTCTTAGGATGGATGAGCTTTTTTTGGTCTTGCTGGTGTTGAGGAGACCAGTTTTGATTAGACCGGTTCCGAGTCACCATGGCTGAAGCTTCAGAATTTTCCAGTTGTCCGTTCATCACCCCGCGTCGAACATCTTCGCGGCGAACTAGGGCATAACACTCTTCTAATTCAGGGATAGGATCCTTCCTCAAGATTTCGCCGCGCACTTGCTCGAAATCACCCTCTAATCCAGCGAGAAAGATATGCACCCTTTGTCGCTGAAGCAATTTCTGATAGGATGCAATATCTGTCTCATCCACCATGACCACCTTATCACGATGATCCAACTCACTGAAGATTTCAGTCAGTTCTCCATAATATATAGAGAGCGGTCTGCCATTTTGTTTGGCAGAGAAAGCCCTCTGGTTCAAGGTAAAAACTTGTAATTCATCCGCTCCATCATAAAAGGCTTTAGACAGAGCTTTCCAAATATCTCGTGCGGTAGGTAAGCGAATGTATCGCTTCATAATCTCCGGGGACATAGACATCAGCAACCATCTTTTGACCTTCTGATTGTCTGAATACCACTTTTCATAGCCTTCATCTTTCTCCTTAGGTGGCGGCGATGTGCCACGAATGAAGGAGAGTTTCTCCTTCTCAGCAATTTGCATCTCTAACATTTGAGACCACAGATCATAGTTGGTCTCATTCAATACAATTCCTGCATTGAATGATGAACCTTCGTGTTGAATAATGATGGGAGTAGATTTGGTGCCAGATGTTTCAGAATCTGACTTGCTCATGGTTTAAGGATTCAAAGAAGAATGATTTAGGGTTTCGTGGCTCTGATACCAACTTGAAAATCAGAGAAGAATATTTTCATTCATAATAATTCTGTATCTTTACATGTACATATTTATAGAGATAGTAGAGATCCTACAATCAAGCTATTCCTATAATTAAGTTATTTGCCTAACAGAGAAATATCTCTAAACTAGGAAAGAATACAATAGGAAAGAATTACAATAGAGAATCTTTGACTATTAATCCAATATCGCAACAGATTAAGGAGGTGGAAGTAGAAGTCCCGGTTGGGGTTGAATTGGCTTAGAGGCTGAGAGGTTTTTGCACGCAGTATTGGGTTGTAGAGAATACTGAAGAGGATCTATTTGGTTGGAAGAAGATGGAGTTGGAGAGTGGGAGCTAGAGTTGGTTGGATTCTCTTCTTGAAAATTTGATGATACTACCAGAAGGGTTTTCAGGTTATTGTGATATGAGTCAAACAACGTTAACTGACGGGGGGATGACAGACTGGCCTTGTTCGTTTCCCTGTTTAGTTTTAGTTTTAGTTTTGATGACATCATCATTTCCCTCATTTCTCTCTCTATCTCTCTCCACTCATTACACTTGCTAACATCATCAAAACTAAACTAAACTATCTAACCAAACACAGCCACTTGTGTCATTTCACATAATAGAGGGGTGCAGTGCGAGTTAGGCTGAGTTCTCCAATGGATTTTATCAACATTTGATAAAATAAACTCCTTGGTTTTATCCATTCGTGAAGACATGTGATAAAATCTATGGATTTTTGCATTTAAAAATCTCAAAAATTTACAGATTTTATCAAATATCTTTACGAATGGATAAAATCAAGGGGTTAATTTTATCAAAATCTTGATAAAATCGATTGAAGAACTCAAATAATGCATGGTACTTCATTGTAATTTACCCTGCTATTTTACTAGTACTCCACTATGAAGTCAACTGGTAGTAATTACCGGTCTTTTTTAAAGGTCGAAATGGGACCGTTGGAACTTGGAAAATACTGTGGCTGTGTTTGGTTAGATAGTTTAGTTTTGATGATGTCATAAGGTGTAATGAGTAGAGAGAGATAAAGAGAGAAATGAGAGAAATGATGATGTCATCAAAACTAAAACTAAAACTAAAACTAAAACTAAAACTAAACTGAGAAACTAACAGGACCTGTATTATTTTCTAAACCTCAATTGTTAATGTTAGGTAAATTAAACTATCATATAAAACTGCAATCATTGACCATATATAAAGAATAAAAAGTGCTACGAATACAGAGATACTGACCACAAATCCGATGATTTTGCAGTGGTTCGATGTTGTGGATTCTACGTGTATCGTACGGCTACAAGCCATTTGGGATCGTGATCGGATCTGTGGTCGTCAGTGTAAGTAGGGGGTTAAGGGTTTGTGTTGTGCACGTACGCGTGGTGCGGCCTATTTGGGACTTACTTCGGGTCCCCTTTTTTTTTTTTATCCAAATCGTTTATTTTGTCCGTATTGTCGACTACGTGACCCACATAAAAATCCATATTGATCGGAGATCTTTAACTATGTTTTTGGACTATATTTGTCTTGAAAACAGAAGACTCAAAGAAACTAACGTTGGTGATTTTTTTCTACAAAATAATAAGATAAATGGTCACCGATCAAATAGTTACTGAACTCTGATCGACATGAATTTTTATGAGGACCACATACTCGATGAAACGAACAAAATGAACGATTTGGATAAAAAATGGGGACCCGAGGTGGGCCCTAAATGGGCTGCACAACAAAGACTTTGAACCCATAAGTAGGAGTCGTAGGACTGCTGATAAAGAACCAAAGAGAGCGCCCAAAAGCCAAGGCTTACCGAACTCTCTCGTTCTCTCTCTCTCTCTCTCTCTCTCTCTCTCATGGTACTTCTTTCTGGGTGTGTGATTGAATGAGCAGGGGAGCAGTTATATGCATTTGGTACGACTTTTATGAGTATGGCATTTACTACTATTAATTAGTGTACTTTGCATTTTGCATATACGAAACGGCATCAGAAAACATTGCAAGAGTTTCTTCATTTTGAGGTTGAAAAAATGAGGCCAAAGATTTATCTATTCGGTGATTCCATCACGGAAGCGTCGTTCGCCGATGGTGGCTGGGGCGCCTCCCTTGCTCACCACTTCTCTCGCAGGGTAAGACATATTGGTAAACATTTGCATATGTAATATACGACTATTTTGTTTGTTTCGCAATTGTTCATTTGTTCTATTTTCACAGTTTTTTTTTGCTTTCCACATCGATTATGTTATGTAAGTAATGCATCATGCGGACTTAGTTATTTGATATGGGTTTTCTTCGGTTTGTTTGGAGGGTATGGTGTCCTGATTTGTTTTAGTACTCTTTGATTTTGATGGGGGTTATGGTGTTCTGATGATTAGGTGGATTTTCTGGTAAGGGGGTATAGTGGGTACAACACAAGGTGGGCCCTAAAGGTGTTGGACAAGGTGTTTCCGCCGGAGAAGGAGGTGACTGACGGCTCGCCGGTGGTGGTGACTGTGTTTTTCGGCGCAAATGATGCTTGTCTTCCTGATAGATCTTGTGCCTTCCAACACGTCCCCATTGATGAGTATAAGAATAACCTCTCCTCCATTGTATCCTCCCTCAAGGTAGCACTCACACTCTTCTCTTTTCACCTTTGTGTGTTCCTATTTTTTCAGGAGTATCATTTTTTCCTTTGAATAATGGTTTAGGGCCTTTAGGCTTTAAGTTTCTCTTTTCATCACTTGTCCTTGTGGGGCTACGCCAAACCCTCTCATCAATGTGTCTGTAATGCGTGCGTGTTTGTGTGTGTGCCCTCTGCTTTTCTTTTTCTTTTCTCCTTTTTGCTCATTTGTGGGCACTCCATGCCCACTCGTGCACATTGCAATTCATTCGTATAATCATGGCATTTCAATTGCAATGGATTCTGGCATATTTTCCACCTTGTAGACTTAAGAGTTTATTCACAGTTATTTGGAGTTTAGTCCACAATGAACTGATATGGAGGCCTGGCATTGGGCATGGTGGGGCCCACTTTTTCAACTTCCAATGAGAATTCGGAAAAATTCGGTTAATCTCGGCCCCAACTTTTGGGTTAGCAATCATTTTGTTTGCATGTCAACTAGTGACATATTAGTCAATCTTTGGAGTGGCTCACACATGATTACCAATTTGGCCTGGTTTGCGGGGACCACTCTTCAGTAATTTTACAAAAAAAATCCAATAGTATACTACAAATAGGAAGAAAATCGGGAGGCGTGGAGGGGCCAAACGGCCCCTTTTTACCCCCCGGGGTCCACCCTTGAATCTTTGGATTCTGATTTGTAACTAAAATGAGCTTCAGCTGGTTAATTGCCAAGGTTAGAGAATAGTTCTTCTGTTAAGTTATCAAGGTAATTTGTTAACTGTGGAGTACATGTCGATTGTCTAGGGAAGAGTTTGAGCTTTGAATGCCATATTTCTTTCCCCGCTTCAAGTGGAATCACACTTATTATTCCAATTAGTATTTCTTATTTCAAGTTCAAGTTAACAGCATGAGTTTATCTCATCTTTTTTGGATGCTAAATACTGGGAAATACTGGGAAAACTATAAATTACCATTCGCTATCTTGACACAAAGACCGTTGTATGAGCAGTTCTCTTTGCTGATTGGCTTTAGGTATTGTCAGTATGAAAGGGCTAGTAGCATAGTGAGTTGTAACCATGGAGAGGCTTGATCAGGCTAGTAGACATTTATGTTGCGAGGTGTCTTGTATTGACTTTACTCTCATAATTACTGTAAAAGCCCTCTTATGGGCGAGGGCCTAGGCCAGGGGCCGGAGTGCGAAATTGTGCTTTGCAGGCATATATGATGTATTTTTGAGTAGAAATTGCAGTAGGAGGAGGCTGTGTGATGGTTTTATATATGATGTTTATGTACATAGTGGATTCTTCTTCCACGGGATATAGGCAGATTGCCAAAACATGTGTATGTTTTGGTTCTCTTGTGTGTTTGTTTGGTACGTAAATCTTATTCTAAAAAGAAAGCAACAGTAGATACTCCTATGAACAAAAGGAACTTCATTTCTCAAGGGTCAAATGCCAAACATGCAACCAAATCCCTACAAACGATGATCCAAGCGAAAAACATGACAACAACCAAGACCGCCAGCGAAAGCAAACCAACCAGCCTAACTTCTATTGATACTGACCTCCCCTACATTATCATCAACGTAGAACATCGAACCATGAACGAAGAAATGCATGAGAGGCACATTGGCCAGTGATTGTGAGGCCCTAATTCTTGACTGGAGGGGACACCAAAGGCTTTTTTTTACCCTTCCATTTCTTGGATAGATTGATGGAGTGGAAGGCCAGAGATTTTGGTTTTAATGGTTTTCGTATTTTCAAACACTTGAACAACGAAAATAGTTGGCGAGTGCTTGACTGAATTGATCGGTCATGTAGCAGCAAGGTTCAAGTCAAGTCCGATGGTTTAGTAGCATGCCTCATCTGCATACATCACTGCACTGCCACTTGACACCTAGAGGAATGATAGACGGCTTTACATTACAGTTTTATTATCTTTTTTTTTTGCTAAGCAAAGAATTTATTAATCTTTGAAAACGGATTACAAAGATTAAAAGGACCCAAGACTGAAAACGCCAAGGGCCCAAAGGGGAAAAAACCCCAAAACAGGAAGGGTGGTAAGTTGCCAACCAAAACCTGAACCAAAAATCAAGAAAAATACTCCTGAAACACCCCCACAAACTACAGCAATATAAAGGAACAACCTAAGAGCTTAAACCCCTTAAACAACCAAGAAAAACAAGGCCAAAAGCATGAAAAACAACCGAAGAATCAAAAGACCCCAAACTATGAAACCTCCAACTACCAAAGATGGGATCAGCGCCACAGAGCTCTCAACTTCATACGATCGGCAAATCAGATCTCCACAGAAATGGAGGCACCTCCCTCCAAAGAATCAAGAGCTTTAATTTCCTCTATAATAACTTGTTCTGACATTTCGACTCCCTTCAATTCTAAGAACTTCTTAATATTGTAGCTCTCCCTTCCATGATATTTTACACCAAGATGAGCACTCATCTGACAGTTTTATTATCTTGTGCTATTGTTTTCGCGTTTCTTTATTATTTTCCTTTACTTGGAGGGATTGACTCCTTTTGTCCTTGCATAAGAATTTGTCTTTTTTTTTTCTATTTTTATATTGATGATCAATTCCTGTATGAATTATTCACTGTCAACAAAGTTGCGAGGATATAGATCACTAAAGCAATCCCGCACAAGTCATACAGGAGAAGTGGTCTCTGGAGGATCAATTCAAGGAATAGTTTATGGCTTTATGCCAATGAAAATGTTAAGGCATGAAGTCCGTTTGCTACTTTTGTTGTTTTCCACTAAGCTGTTGTCGTTACACATGCTTTGTGACCTTTTTCTTTTACGTGTGAACGCCCTTGTAGGCTGCTAGTGCTTATGTGTCTCTACTTAGTTTTCT
Source organism: Vaccinium myrtillus (assembly GCA_016920895.1). Taxonomy (NCBI): domain Eukaryota; kingdom Viridiplantae; phylum Streptophyta; class Magnoliopsida; order Ericales; family Ericaceae; genus Vaccinium; species Vaccinium myrtillus. The sequence goes on from CM029272.1 coordinate 22,276,947, forward strand.
AATATCATGTTGATCATACAGTAAATCCATACATCATCCTGTTAAACAGAATGTCAAACATGCATGAATCCTTCGTTAACCAACGTTTGATCAAACTAATGACGAGACCAAGTGTCCCTCTGTTGGATTGGTTGCATGAATCCTTTGTTGTCATTCTACTCGGTCAAGGCCCATATAATCCATTTAACAAAATAAATTCACTTTTTTTTTACAAAAGAATAGCAAACTGAAAGAGTATTCGGTCCCATTAGAAAGCCCTTCTAGTGAGGGAGTAGGGAATCTTGGTACATACATACAAATGCAGTTAACCAATGTTTTGGTAGTAGTTTCTTTAATGTCTTATGTAGTGGTTGGGCTGACCCTTACACAGTTACATTTACGTTGTTATGACTATTTCTTAATAGTCATATTAATTTATGATATGGTTTTAAGTGAGGGATAGTTTAACCAAATGTTGAACATTTTTTAATTTGTAGAGCTTTCTGATGCATATGGAAGTGAATTAATATTCTCCCCCTTTTTTTCCGTTCCCCTCATGTTCTTATACGATGGCATCCTCTCTGATCTTTTCTTCAATATATTGTTCCAATATGCAAATGTGTGCCAGTGTAAATTCCATTGACATAATTTCTTGTATCGGAATGTATTTGTCATTTATGGTCTGTCTTGAGTCTTGACTCTAGACATCAATCTCTTTCTCTCAGTATTGTTGGTAGCAGCTGGCAGGGCTTGGTCATAGTTCTCCTACTAAATAAATGGTTTCGTGCAATTTTTCTGAGTAACAAGATGGCACCAAGAGACCTAACCAAATTTCCATTTTTTCCATCCCAACGGCTGAGATGTCTCATTCCCGAAGCCACCGAAACATAACAGTAGTACTAGTAGGGAAACAAAATCTCAGTGTCTCCAACGAAAGACTATCACATAAAAAATAAACAATAAAATTTAGCAAAATAAAAGTTGTCAAAACGAATTTGTAGTTTAGTTGACAATCTTTGTTATGTAATAACGCGTCCTTGTTGATTATACGCTTGTTTCTTTTTCTTACTTAGTGAATCAATCTTCTAATCTAAATATGTTTGATTACCAATAGTTGAGCTTTTATGCACTTAGATATGCTTTAGTTCATATTCCAAGTCCTTTCGAAATGTTATCATGAGTGTTTACAAAATGTCTCCGTTTCTATGCTTTCTGAAACAACAAACCGAAATGGGAGATTTATCTTTTCTGAAGACGATCGTATTTTATCTTGGTTCACGATATTCAACATGTTGTTTTGATATTGAAATGGTTGGTTATGTAACATCGTGTTCCACATAAGCAAGGAGAAACTTGACTATATGAGTGTTTAACTGATCTTACCCTTGATATCTTAAGGACTATTGCCCCGAATTAGCACTTGCATAGATTGTAATTTTGCTACCTGGAGCTTTTCTTGATCTAGAATTGAATAAGTTTGTCTGTTGCAGTACTGTTCTCTAAGCGAACCACCTTTGGTTTGTTAATGCTTGCAAGTCTGTTTTTTGCCTTCAAACTGTTGATCTTTTCATTACAACGCTTTTTGCTTATATACATTGATCTTTGTTGGATTTCAGAAGCGGTGGCCTGGAACTAATATCATCCTAATCACGCCTCCTCCTATTGATGAAGATGCCCGCCTTCTGTAAATTTCTTCGACACACGTTACTGTTTTTTTTATTTTATTTTATGTTTTTCTGCATGGTTTGAGTAATGACATATAAGTAGAAAATTTCAACTGGAAAACTTATATAAATGATTTGAAATCTTTGATTCTTATATATCAAACTGTAAGATGTATTAAAGTGGTATCCAATTCGAAATGCCACTACCACGTCATTCTAATTGAGTATGTTGTATGAGATTTCTTCAAAAAGTACCCTTTTCCATATGATCTTATGCTTTTCATCTTTTTATTCTTTTAAACTTCTGTACTCATGCATGATTTGTTTCTTTTTCCTAAAGATTTTTGGTTTGGAACTATAAAGTGACAACGCCGGAACCAAATTTGTTGTTTCCCAAAAAAATGTAGGCATCCTTATGTTGAGGACCCATCAGGGTTGTCCGAGAGGACAAATGAGGCAGCTGGTGCTTATGCGAAAGCTTGTGTTGCCATCGCTGGACAATGTGGAATCCAAGTGGTTGATCTTTGGACAAAAATGCAGCAATTTCCCGACTGGAAAAATGCTTATTTGAGGTGTTCACTCTTTGCTTTATTTTCTTGCAACTTTTCACATTATGCAATTGTCATTGTGGACCTGGGCTGGGTCAGTCCCTGGGCCTCTGGGATGTTACACCAGTATCCGAAAGACAATTTATATGATGTGGTTTATGCATTTGAATTATTTAAGGTCTTCACTCTTTGCTTCATTTTCATGCAAGTTTTCACATTATGCAATTGTTCTTCATGGACCTGGGCTGGGCTGGTCCCCAGGCCTTCAGCTGTTTTTACACCTGTATCAGGAAGATAATTGATATGATGCAGTTTATGCATTTTAATTATTTGCTGACCAGACCATTGGCATTGTTGAATATGATTGGCATCAATTATTCGATTGTATTCCTAGCTTGTTCCAAAAGTTTGAGATTGCCTTCCAATTTTCTGTTGTTAGCAATTGTTGGATCAGCATAAACTCCATTTCTGTAGTTACCAACAAAACTCTATTGCTTATTTCCCTTGGTCTTTTTAGTTATTTATTTTGTCCATTCAAGAAGGCTTTTGAAAGGAGAACAAAAAGAAAAACATTGACCGGAAAAAGGCCCGACTTAAACTTTTTCACCTTAGGCCTGCGTTGTCAGGATTCAATCACAGGTCTTAGGTGTAATAACCAAAAGTTGCATATCCATTTCTGTGCTTTCAGTCTGATTTGGTTATAAAGTATCTCCTAATTGTGAAGTTTCTTTATTCCTATGAGATATCTCTTAAAGATTTGTGCATAATGCTTTTCTACTATTTCGGATGCAGCGACGGTTTGCACCTAACTCAAGGTGGGAACAAGATTGTTTTTGAGGAAGTGATTCAGAAACTGGGGGAGGTTGGCTTGAGTCTGGAAAATCTACCGGTAGATCTCCCGCGCTTAATGGAGGAGATCGACCCTAATGATCCGCTAAAGGCTTTTAAGGATTGAATTCATAGGTGGATTATCTTCTACCTTTGTGGACGTATTTTCTGGCACAAGTCTTGTAAATAAATGTGTTCTGAACTGACAATTTCTGTGCTTGGTCGTTTATTATTACTGGTATTTGTAACGCTCTTTGGGGTATCTCCTTTTGGTAGACATTGCTGTATTTGTAATGCTCTTTTGGGAGAAGAATTAGCATACGGAGAGGGTAGGGACCGTGGGGCCCGAGTCCGACTCCCCATCCGAGCCTTCCAAAAATGTTATCTCTTCTTTTGGGGTACATGTGAGATTCCATGTTGCTTTTCTTACTTGCAAATCAAGTGTATGTGGGGGTTCTAAGAGCCAAGGATGGACCGAGGGACACATAAGATCGCTTGACTGTCCCACTTGAATATCAAAATTTGTTTAGATTATGGCGGTTTTGTTTCACAAATTCAAAATTAATATAGGTCCGCCAGCCCAATGTTTTTTTTTTTTTTTTTTTTTGAGAAATCTAAAGTTTTTAAAAGAAATCTATTGTCCACCTAGAATTGTATGCATTTGTACAACTATGTTTTATATTTAGCCTTTTAAAACGGACATGGATACACAAATGTATCTTATAATTATATATGATCCTATTTTTGTAATAGTATTTTTTGATCAAATATTTTTATGATAGTTTTTCTTGTGCAATTATCGGCAAAAATTGATTGATATTACCTTTTATTACAATATTTTTCAAGTCTGCCACCCATCGTTAAAATCTTGCATCTGTCCTTACTCGAGAGAAAGGTGCATGCATATCTTTGACTTCTTCCTTAAAATTGGTTTTCCCTCAAAAACCGAGTTATATTACTAATTTTGTTTATATTTCTTTTTTGTCAAATGAAAAACATATAGGAAAACGTGTTTTTCTTCCTTTGTTTTCTTTTAACCCGTTTTATTAGGACTTATTTCGTGCACAAAATTCATACCAACTACACAAAGCCTATGGTTTTATGCTCTGATTAGAAATCCCTCTTCTAGGGCTTAGGCTTAGGGTTGGTTGTGAATTTGAAGCCTCTATAGACCTAGAACAATTCTATAAATCGGATGTGGAGAGAGAGAGAGAGAGAGAGAGAGAGAGAGAGCAAATTGGTAGAATATCAAGGAAAATGTGATAATGACTAAGAGCATCTCCAACGGTCTCTCTACTTCACTAATCTGGGCAAACTGCCGAGCCAAATCACCCCAATCTAGTCCCAGCAGCGTCGGCATCAACGTTGCCATTTCCTAATCCGCTACAATACCTCGCCAACCTTGGCGAGATCTAGCAAGACATTTTACACTCCGTAGCCTACCTTATCTCCGATCTCTCTCACTCACTCTCTCACTCTCAGATGGAAGACGAACAAAACATCGCCGGTCATCGTCATTGTTCGCTTGTCTGTATCATCATCATCGTTAGCTAGATAAAGCTCCAGTGATGGTCCAGGAACTTCATCGAAAAAAATCAGTCACTGGAAACTTGATCCTAAAATCTTTTCGATGCTAGATTCTAGTAGCTCTCGTCGAGACGATCTCATCGGTGCAAGACCCGTCGCCGATGGAGTGGTATATATGGACCTCTAACGCGCCAACCAAAGGCCACACATAAGTGAGAGTGGATCTCACTCTCTGCAGGGTGGTTCACGCGTTGACTAGGGTAGAAAATGATCAATGTGTTTTTTTTTTTTTTTTGTTGAGCCAAGTAGCTAGTCTGTTGGGTAGATGTGATATATTTTGGCTGGCTATATCACTATATGACACTTTTCTAAGGCAAAATGGCTAAATTTTTGTTGCTATGTGAGACTCCTAACATTTAGCAATTCATTTGCTCAATTATGATCTTCAATGGACTAACCATAGAAGCTCCTAAAGATGGCTTCTACCACATTAGCTAAGTTTAGGGAGGGAGTTGGGAGCAGGGCTACAACGCCAACCAAAGGCCACGCATAAGTGTGAGTGGATCTCGTGGCTCGGCTGGTTCGGTTCGATAGGGTAGTAAACGAGCCGAGCTCGAGCTCGATTTTCAGGCTTGTTTAGTTAACGAGCTTGCTAAAGCTCGACTCGGCTCGAAAAAGCTTGGCTCGATTACATAGGCTCGGCTCGTTTACATAGGCTCGGCTCGTTTAAGAAGGCTCGTAAAGTAAATTACCCTGGCTCGGCTCGTTAAGTAAATTACCCTGCCTCGGCTCGATAAGGGCTCGGCTCGTTTATGACCGAGCCGAGCTCGAACTCGATTTTTCAGCTCGTTTACTTAACGAGCCGAGCTCGAACACTATAAAGCTCGGCTCGGCTCATTTGCACCCCTAGTTGGGAGTGAGGAGAAGAGAGAGAAAGAGAGAAGGAGAAGGAGAAGGAGAAGGAGGGGGGAATGGAGGACCCACTTACATTTTTGTGTCCATAAATAATCTTAGAACATAGTCTAGGAGCCAATTTTAGAGAGTCCATTGGAGTGCTCTCACACTCCTAAATTAGCAAGTCTAAGACAAACAAATTAGACCCTACTTTTACTTATGTGTCAACTTTAGAAGTCATTTTAGGAGCCAAATATAGAAAACTCACCGTGGATGGCTAGCCAAAACTTATGAATTGCCATTTCCATGTGAGGCCATGGTGAGGAATCTTTTTTTTTTTTTTTTTTTTTTTTTCTGTAACAGAAAGAGTTAGGAATCTATCTGACCCTTCCACTAATTAACTTCCATTTTACTTGACTGCTTTTAAATTTGATTTGATGAAAGAAGACGAAAATGAAGTGAGAGTTTTTCCCGTTTGAAGTGCCTTCACTTGCCAACTTTGATATCGGAACAGTTCATCTTTAAAACCTCGTCTAAACCATCAGTCATGCCAAATAAACATGTTGATCGGCAGTCGATTATGTGATTAGGGAGAACATTTATCTTTGAAAAAACTTTTTGTCACTCTATACTAAACCCACTTGCGCGCATGTATCAAGATAAATTGATAGCGATCATATGCCGACTAATATCTGATCAACATGAATGATGACATTGTTGATGAGCAGTAAAACACGAACGATTTCATCGTTATGGGTCTAGAAAGAGCCCACAAATAAAAGAACATCCTTTTAACCGACGAGTCAAAATCGGGGCTTATGACCATTTTGATTAATGGAGAGAAGCTCCTCCCCTTGACTCAGATGAGGCCCTTTATTTGATGGATGAGTCAGTATATCGGCTTCCCTAATTTCTCTAGTTATCAATATTGGAGGTTTTTAGGGGTTTTTTCCACGAGTAATATATTATTCATTATTCAGTGGACTCTTCTAGTATTGCTTTTCGCGAAAACTCAACCTACCACTAGGCTCTCATTTTTTTATTTAATGAGATTAAAAGGAAAAAAAAAGAAAAAAAGTTATATGTTTTAAATGATTGGTGATGCAAGGAGACAAAGAGGAAGAAGTTGAAGATATAAATCACCAAAAGCATAGGAGCTATAAGTTGAGTGGAGACTAAAAAAAAAGGAAAAAAGAAAGGGTTTAGTCATTTGAGGTAATGGGATAGCATGAAAAGCAACTCTATTTAGAGAGAGAGACAAATGACATAGTAGTAATATATAGCATTATCACTTTGCATACATCTTTCGGCATTTCCCTTGCAGTATTTTTTTTTTCCCCTTGCAGTTTAACTATATATAGTTTGGCAAAATAGCATAAGCAATTTGATCCCTACATAGATTGTTATTGAGAATCTAGCTAGAAAAGGGAAAATTCGACCACCATTTGCATGTCAATACTCGTCTTACTAATTCTATTTGCACAAGTAATTAACAGATTCCAGAGAAATAAGTTTTGGTGGCTCGAAGAGCATGCAATTTAGAGCAAGAGATAGCAGACGCGTGCTTTCTACGCGAATTAGGGTTTTATTTCTCAAACATGAAAGATAGAAAGCAAGGGATAATGTAGGATACGGATAAAATTGTCCCTAGAGGCCCGGATCCTCAACATCACTAACAACCATCTAAAATCGTCCTAGTCTTGCCATAGTCCAATGAAGATGATCGATCAGCTTTAGAGACCCTTAAAAATAGATCTGGTACTTTCATTTGAAACTTAGTGAGATGATCATCTATTTTATGAGGATCAGAGGATTACAATGTATTTCACCCACATTATCCAAAAAAAGAAAAGAAAAAGTTGAGGTTGTGATGTTTGGATGCCCTTCTAATTCTAATGAAGTTATCCTTCATATAAATTTTTTTCTGTTGGCTTCCTTCTAAGGGAAATTATTTGAATGGTCCTTGTAGTTTCGCTTGCTATTTTTAATTTGGTGTCTGTCCTTTGAATTGCAACAAATCTTACCCTTCACTTTTTGCCATTTTGTGCCAAACCAGCCGAACTTGAATTGAAGCATGGAATTATGGCATGTTGGTGTTCGCGAGAGCTATTTTGTTCATATTACGTCGTTCCCCTTACACTTCCGGCTTCCACCTCGATTATATATCCAACCGTTCATTTTATTTAGAAAGCCATGCAAAAATTCAGCTCATGCAACCAGATATCGGTGACAATAAGTATTGATCTAAAAATGCATTTTGTTGCTTCAAAAATTTGGCCCCAAAAATTCAATCATTAGATCAAGGGAAAAGCTACAATACACACACCCTATTTGGATGTGTATCATACGCACCCCTATAAAAGTCACGAATCGATAAATAAAAGTTACATTTTTTTTTATAAAAGTTACGAGACGCAAAAATGTTATGAATCATAGAAAATGTTACGAATCATATTGTTGAAAAGTTATGAAACACTAAAAAATATTACGATTGCCGATGAGGTGACACAATATTAACCATGCAATGTGTACATATGGTACACACCTTTAATGGGTGTGTATTATAGCCATTCCCTAGATCAAGAATTTACTTATGTTTTGATTGAGGTGAATTTTGCTTGGCCTTCTAAAAATAATTTTGAATAGAATGAACAGTTCTTAAGGTGGAAGTTGAAACTGTGAGAGTATGAACAAAATAGCTCTCAGTGTTTGTAAATTGTTCAATTACGGCCCATAGAAAATGGTCAAGTGCATATAGCACATCATCATTTTTCGTCCAAATAATTATGGGCTTCCTTTTTGTAAAGTCCATAAAAATTGGCCAGGTGCATGTAGCACATGATCCTTTATCATTCAAATTTTTTTAATGCCTTTTTTCAATTGTCCTGATTTGACACAAAATTTAATAAAAAAGCGCAGGGTAAACTTTTAAAATTGAGAATAGTTGAACCAAGTTGAAATAAGTCAAAATATAAGAAACCAATTCCGTAAATCCTTTTGAATAAAATGAATAGTTGGATGATCGAGGTGGAAGGCGGAAGTGTAAGAGTAACATGAACAAAATAACTCACACGAACACTTGTCTCAACAATCCATAATTGCATGCTTCAATTCAAGCCCGGCTGGTTGGGCACAAAAAGGCAAAAAGTGAAGGGTAAGATTTTGTAGCAATTATAAGGATAGACACCAAATTAAAAATAGCAAGTGAAACTACAAGGACCTTTCAAATAATTTCCCTTTGATTTAAGGAAGTAAAGAGAAAAAAACTTATATAAAGGATAACTTCATTAGAATTAGAGGCTTCACCCCCACACTTTAAATACATTGTAATCCTCTAACACTCATAAAATAGATGATCATCTCACTAAGTTCCAAAGGAAAATACCAAATCAGTATTTTAGGGTCTCCAAAGTGGATCTATCATCTTTATTGGAGCATGGCAAGACTAGGACGATTTTAGACGGGTGTTAGTGATGTTGAGGATCCGGGCCTCCAGGGGCAACTCTATCCGTATCCGCCATTATCCCTTGCTTTCTATCTTTCATGTTTGAGACTCCGCGTAGAAAGCGCCTGCTATCTATTGCTCTAAATTGCATGCTCTTCGGGTCACCAAAACTTATTTCTTTGGAATCTGTTACTTGTGCAAATAGAATTAGTACGACGAGTATTGAGATGCAAATGGTGGTTGAATTTTTCATTTTCTGGCTAGATTCTCAGTAACAATCTAAGGAGGGAGCAAGTAGCTTATGCTATTTTGCCATACTATATATAGTGAAATTGCAAGGGAAACGCCGAAAAATCCATGCAAAGTGATAGTGCTATATACAATATATTACGTTGTCATTTCTCTCTCTCTCTCTCTCTAAATAGAGTTGCTTTCATGCTATCCCATTACCTCAAATGACTAAACCCTAATTTTTTTTTAGTCTCCACTCAACCTAAAGCCCCCTTGCTTTTGGTGATTTGATATCTTCAACTTCTTCCTCTCTGTCTCCTTGCATCACCAGTCATTTATAACCTAGAACTATTTATTTGTTTTAATTTTTCGTTAAAGAAAAAATGCGAGGCTAGGGGTAGGTTGAGTTTTTGCGAGAAGCAGCACTAGAAGAGTCTATGTGTTTACTTTTCGAACTATCTCACACTTCTTATGCATTAAAATTCCGTCTTTTATTGTTTATGATAATGGAATTTTTCTTTGCCGATAAAAAAAAAAAAAAGGTAATTCAATGTATGTGAAGATCAACCATAATAGTTTTTTTTTTTTTTTTCCCCTTGTTGCCTCTCTAGTCATCCTATGATTTTCAATAGCATCTTTAAATACTCCTAAAATATGAACTAGAGCCAAGACATGGATCACTTTAAATCCTATATAAAGAAGGTAATGGATGGATATTGATACATTGAATCGCGTCATTTTCTCATAAAAAATAATCCCTCTTTTTTGCATTCGAATCGCCACGACTTTCCTATCATGCCCAAATTTGACTCTTAAAAAGAGTGATATTGCACATAATCTTCATTCTTTATGTTTAAAGAAAATGCGGCTGCTTTTGACTCCTAATTAATTGGGTATCTCCTCTTTGTTTTTTCTTGTCAATTTGCTTATCTGACTAACGATGTTTTGTTTGCTTACTGGCACAGAATCCTGATGAACTTCTAAAAAAAAAAATACAATAAAAATGATTGAGAAGATAAGTTGATCTGGAGGCTAAATGTTAATTGTTTTTTATTGGGAATTTTAAAGTTTTCTTCATTTCTTTTCTTTTCTTTTTTAAATATTCCTCATCATTGTTTTGCACGTCCATTCGTTAATGGAGAGGTCACCGCCGTCTGTGTTTTCTTTATTACTACTTCTTTATTGCAGGAGTTTCAATCAACAAATGCTACAACACGCACTTCCTATTTTGATGAGTACAGTATGTACAACTAAAAAAAATCATATCAAATACATTTAAATTCAAAATGTCAATCTTAAATTCATGCAATTTTTTAATTTTTTGATCAAAATGATAATATATGGTTTCATTGATATGGATGGTACACAAAATAAACACCCACAGTAGCATCGATCCGTCCTTGATCAAATGATTAGAAAGCCACAAAGGAGGTAGCATTAATTATTGGGTATAGACACCCAGACCACTACCTCTCATAGCCAAAGAAAGGGCCACTCCATTCTCACTCCTACGCTTAAAACAATAAAACTCATAGTAATTAAAAACCAAAACACCTGAAGTAGTGAGGCTGGCCAATTCTTCATTGGACCGCCACCACAATTGCCTTCCTTTCCTTTATCAAAGAACCACACCATGATAAGAAATAAACAAATCGGTATCTTAATGATGACGGAGAATCCAAGATAAAGCTTTGCAAATGTGGAGGGCTCCTCCGAGGTGGCGGGGTTCATCTGGAGGGTTTTCGGGGAGGTATGCGGTAACGACAATGTGGAGGAGTTTTTGTGGAGAGGTGGCGGTGGATCTTTGGGTGCTTTTAGGGTTTGTTGTGTATTGTATTGGGCTTGGCTCATTTGAGCTTATTGTTGTATCTGGGTTTTGACCCATGGAATTTTTGTTGTGTTTTATGTTGTATCTGGGTTTTGACTCACAGGTGTTGGGCTTTAGGCTTCTGGTTTTGGGTCTTGAATTGGTAACTTTGCTTGTTATCTTTTCTTGCCCCTATTAGTCTTGTTCTCTTTTCTAGATTAATAAAAAATTTATCCTTCAAAAAAAAAAAGATCGAGAGAGAAAACCCTATCTTAAAAGGAGGAGTTATTGAAAACTAGAAAAACCATCACTATCGACAAAGGGAACACATATGAAGGGTAAAGCCCCTCCCCCTCCGGCCACCACATAAGGGTGGTGAAAATCCTAGAGGCAGAGAGGGAAAGGAAGACAGGCGGCTAGGGTTTTTAGAGAGAACCTCTGGGTTAGAGAGAGAAAGGGAAGTGTGGAGATTAAATTCATACCATGTTTATGTTATAAGTTTTTATCTAATCGTTGTCGATTAAATACAAATGTAATGAGTTTTTTTTATACAAATTAGCTATGGTAGTTTTAACAAAATGTAATGGGATACATCGTGGAGTGTGAATTGTAACACTTTGACGGATAGTGCCTTGTGGTTCTTTCTGCTCAAAAATGAAAAATTGAATAATGTGTCGTGGTAGATTCATAGACTTGGGCAACTAGTTGAAAACTTGAAAATCCTATTAGCTTCTCTATTTTATTGTCTTGAAGACATCATTAATTACTTTGTCATTAATTTCATTCTTACGATTATACACATTTTGAATAGCTACGATACAATCACGTTACGTCTGCAACAACTAAATCAAGCCCATGCAGAGCAACCTAAGAGTTAGGTACAACATAAACTAACAAACAGAAGATTCTTATCCTGTAGAACGAATCACTAATTCTTGTATTCATAAACAGTTTTTGGACCGTTGACAAGAGTACTGGTCAACTAAACTAACCCTGGTTGGTTTGAATAGATACTGCACAAAACAGTAAGCTATATGTGACTAGCACCCTAAGACTTGGGAGCTTGTTTAGAAATTGAAGACCCCAGCTCACCACAACAATGCATGTCAATCCTGCACCCTTGTGATCTTTTGTTTTTAGAATTCTTTAGTTTCATGACCCTTTTTGGTTATCACCTTCAACATCATACAACGTTTCGCGAGTTTATACATAGTAGCTTTTCGTATAACTATATGTCATGGTTTAAGCTGTTTACCATTACATATAAAGTTAGGGTTTTGTAAGACAGTTTGTAAACGATTCGTAAGCTAAGGTTTTGTAACAACCATTCACTGATTCACATTTTTTCTATGAAATGTTTCCAAATGGAATTGGAGTCAAGTTGACCCACTTGCTCACTTGTTCCTTCGCCCCTCGACGCTCTCTCCCATCTCCCATGTTGCCCCCTTCCTTCCCTCTCCCTCCTCTCTCGCACTCATGTCTCTCCATAATTTCTCTCTTATCCATCTCCTCCAAACCCTAACCGCAAATTTCAAGGCTCAAACAAGATACAGAAGCGGTTCGTTTTAGACCCTAGCTAACAATAAAGGGAGGTGGGGTCCACCTCCAAATGCACAAGTTTCACACATTTTTGGGAGAGGGAGGTGCAGTGCCTGTAACGCATTGTATAATCACTCATTGAGTAACTTTGCACGTATAAAATGACTTTTTTAACAAGTGCGTGAGATATTGGCAAAAAAAAAAAACAAGTGCGTGAGATAAAGAATTATGTAAAAAGTTTCCCGTTTATAGCTATAAGTCCTAAAAACCCATAAAAGTGCTAAAGTCCTAAAAGTAGTTGATGTATGTGAGGAGAATTACTTGTCTCGAGATCCGTGTTTAGGAGTTTTAGGAAACGAGAAACTCACCCTAAGATATTAGACGTTAGTATGTTTTACTGAAAAAGTGAGGTGTCAAAGTAATGCTCCTTTTTAATTATATATATCTCATCTAGTGTTTTTGTGACCTGAGAGACATATGCTAGGTTTATATGCACGATCCGAGAAAAGTAACGTTGGTCAAAGGTCGTCAGTTTTCAATTGGTTGTGGTGATTCGGAATCGGGTTTAAAGGAATTAAATCGTGCATCATGCTATTCTTATAATAATTCTAGCTTTCTAGGGCATATCCACACTTTTGTTATTGATTTAAAGTGATCCCTGTCTTAATTAGGCTTTTGTCATTTTATCTTGGAATCGGATCCTCTCCCTTCCAAGTTTTTTACGGGAGGAAATAGTCTAAATCTAGATCATATATTGGGATAATCAATTGTTAGGATTTGCTTAGAGACACAAATCTGAACTATTAGTTGCACCGATGGATGGTCTAGATTTGGACTTTCTCTTCTAGTTCAAATCTTAGACGGCTGAGGATACAATTTACTTTTTAACTCTTGGACGGGAAAGGATCCAATTCCCTTTTTAACTTTGACCTAATCATTATTTAGCAATATCCGAGGATGCCTAATAAGAACCCAAAAGAATGAGTAGACAAACAACTTAAGAACCAATTGGTTGATGATGCAAGGGAGGCAAAAAGGATGGAGAAAGAGAGCACTAACAAGTCCAAGTGCTTTAGTGGGGACAATTGACAATCAGTCAGGTGTGTAACGAAGGAATAGTTAAAGTGCGCGTAAGTTAACTCGGACACTCCTGATCTTCAAAAAAAAAAAAAAAATTTAGTTGAAGAGAGCACTAACAAGTACAAGTGCTTCCATGGGGAAAATTGGCAATCAGCTAGGTTTTGTGATTTGCACTAGCGGAAGGGCATAGCATCTCCATTTTTAGAAAGAGAAAGAAAAACTGACTTTTTGCAATGCTGACTTTTTACATAATTACAAAAGTAGACCGGAAAGAAGTTTAGTGAGCTCACCTTCTAGCAAAGCATGCGCTAGGAGCTTTGTTCCTCACCCGGACACCGGTGATGGAAATCTTTTCTAGTGTTTGCTGTTTTGTTGTTTGCGTTGTTGGTTGTTCGTATGGTTGTTTGTATAATGTTGGTTTCAGATTGCTGTGACTCTTATTGAGGTTGCGTTTTTTAACGAAATTTTTATATCTTTATTGAAAAAAAAATAAAAGCTGACCATGCTAGGTTCCCTATTTATTTGTTTTTTTTTTTTTATAAACAATGACGGAGATTTCCATTGAAAAAACCAACTCGAAGCCCAAAGCGCATCACAAGCTTTACATCTCTAGTTTGTAGTTTTGCTGGGCCAAATGAGACCAGTTGGGCCAGACAAGGTGGATGGGTCCAAGCCCATCGCTCCGTCCTATTGGGCTGAATGGCTTAGAAGCCTGTAAAATCCTTGAACTGGTTACGAAGTTCTGGGTTAAGGCCCAAAGCGCACCTCGTGGTGGTGGTAAGGCGAGTGTGACGGCGAAAGGCTTAACAGTCAGGTGTGAAGCCCAACCCACTCCGCCAGTTGAAGAGTTCGGTGCCCACCTGGATGCCAGTGTGGCATTGCTTGCCTGACCTGCTAATTTCTAAAGACATCATGCATGATGTCATTCAACGAGCTTGTGATAATGTCATTCGCGAGAGGTTTTATTGAGGAGTAGTACAATACATGAAAACTTTCCCCGAAACAGTTTACGAAAGTGAAATCAATGACCTGTATTCACAAACACATGAATTTGGGCCATTGATTTCACTTTCTTAGACCGTTTCGGGAAAATTTTCATGTATTGTAACATTTTTACTAGTGTGTCATGCTAGCCTGCCATAAAATGTGTGGAGGGCAAGTCCCCCTCTCTCTCTCTCTCTCTCTGGATTTGGATAAGAGGTGGTAAATTGCATATTGTTTGTTCAAGTACAAAGAGAGAGGTCAAACGTAAAGCCGAGCTTTGTTGACTTTTGAGAATTGCTTTTTCTTAGTAGAAAAGAATGGAGGCTTGGTTAAACTTCGTTATGGTCATTAAGTGAAAGTTATGTAATCATGTGTAGCTAAGGGGGTGTTCCACTAACAAAAAATTGTTTTTTCCAAACACCGAGACAAGTCATTCTCTCACAACACATCATCACATAAAAAATCGTGAAAAACCAATTTTTAAAAAAACTGGGTTAGTGGAACACCAATCCTTGTTTCTGACGTATAGCATCAGAACCGACCCTTGCACATAATGGGCTTAGGGAGGGAAGCGGCATTATGGGCTAATTGCCAACCACTAGGTGATTGGAATATTGTTCGAATGTGAGAGTGGATCAACTGGGAATTATATTTCATTACGCTCAGAGAGGGATTCAAGACAAAGTTCTTAGGGCCATTGTGCCACAGTGGTGTATTTCAACCTCACGTCAACAGGGCCAGCCTTGAGTTCAAGCCAACAAGGCAGTGAACTTAAGCCCCCGCAATTTGGCCTAAAATTAAGTCCCCCAATAGGTATACATAAATATGTAACAGTAGATATTGAATAAGCGCTTTTATTCCCAACGGAGGTAACTGGTCAAATGTAAATTTAAGTCTAGCTATCCAACAAGTTCAATGTTCGATTCTCACCCCAAGCAGTTTATCTTTTCATTCTTCATATGATTTTGTTTACCTTTTGAGGTTTATTTTTATTTTTGTTAAAAGAACTAGGGCCCCGGTTTTACATGTTCCACACCAAAACAAGGGGGATATATTCTAGAGTAATAAGCAGAGGAATCAGCAATGAACCCAAATGTTTTGTTGCTGAAACTTGCAAAATATGGAGAGTCTCAAACTTCACAAACCTATGTATATGTAACCAGCCAAATCCAGCCATCGATTTGTGCAAAATCTGGACAAACAGAAATTAAGATCCAATGTAAGCCTTATCTATGTAGTAATTTGATTTATAAAAGGGAATTCATCCAATTAATTGCTTCCTCCTACACGAAATAGTGATCAAAAGGATTGATGATAAATCCATTTGTGGCTATCTAAAATCTTTCCTTGGGGACACAAAAGCTTTATTCATCTGCCTTGACATTTCTAGCCCACTCAACTGAGGTCTCCTATTTCGGCGGTGCATCGAGTTGCAGATCAAACTGGAGCGAGGAACAGAAAGAGCTGTGGTGTTTGAAATTGGAGTAGAATGGATGAGCGGTGGTGGAAGGAAGAGATTGGTGATGTCTTCCAGAGGATTTCTGCTTATTATTCTTCTTCTTCTTCTTGTTTTCTTGGTGGAAATTGGGGAAACTGCTCCCATTGTAGTGGCTTGCTTTGACAACGTAGGTGGGATGTTCTCTTTGTTATTATTTTCGCAGAGACTGAGGATGGCCATCGAGGAGCTGAGTATGTTTGTTTTTAGTGTGAGAGAGAGAGAGAGAGAGAGAGAGAGAGAGAGAGAGAGAGAGAGAGAGAGAGAGAGAGAGAGAGAGAGAGAGAGAGAGAGATGAAATGGAGGGAGGCATGAGGAGGTATTTGTAATGGTGGGAGGGGAGGGGTTTTGGAGGGGAGATTGAAATTTGGGAGGAGGGGGTGAGTTGAATTTCAAGTTGATTCTGTTTTGGGGGGTGAGGGTTTCCAATTTTCATTTCAAGGAGGGAGGGAGGGAGGGAGAGAGCCGCCGAGGATTCCCAGTTTTCGTTTTGGTTTTTGAATTCTGGAGGTTGAGAGACATAATTAATAGTACTAGTACCCTCCAATAAAAATCAGCCCGCTCTTTTTGAGCTGTTAAATTTTGGAACACGATGGAAATTTTTAAAACTCTGTGGAAAAAACTTGGTTGCGGATATCACCTGGCCATACATGTTGCACATCTCTAAGCCGTCCATAAATATTGTGAACGATCCGGATTTTTACTAAACTCTTACCAATAAGAGTTTTAAGTTTATTTAAAATCCGAACCGATTAAAATACTTTTGGACGGCTGTGATGGGACGTTGCGGATACCACATAAGGCGCCACGTGGTACCCAAAACTTTCTCAAGACCCAAGTGAGTTTGTTGTACGCCCTAAAACTTGGGTGTGGATATCACGTGGTAGTACCCATCGCGCATCTCGGTCGTTCAAAAATATTTTTGGATGATCTGGATTTTAAAATAAAATCTTACCGGTAAGAGTTTATTTAAAATTTGTACCGATAAAAGTTTATGTAAAATCTGGACCGTTCAAAAATACTTTTGGACCGCTATGATGATGCGTTGTGTGTACCACATATGCCGCCACATGATACCTTATTTGCACCCAAAATTTTCTCAACTCTCAAGACTTAAGTGAGTTCTTTGTACGCCCAATATTCTCATGTTAGCCAAATCCTAGCCCTCTTTAACTTCTTCTTTTCTGAGTACAACAAGAAGTGTTAATAGATTAGATGTTAGTGTTAGTTGAAGAGAGGATTCGAACTTGGGTGCATTGTGGGGCAAACAAGGCCCTTAACACTTGGGTTGTTAACGACTTGCGCCCACTTTAACTTTGACAACTACGGAGTATTGCTTTTTCTTTTCCAATTTTTTTTCCTAAAAAGACGGAACTTTTTTTTTATCAGATTTTAAATTCGAAACTATTTTCAAGAATTTTTTTGAAAACAAAACAATATTTAAAAAAAAACAAATTCATTTCAAGAATGAAAACAATGGCCTTTTTGTTTCCAAAAAACAGTTTCTCACAACTATTTAGTATTGTGGCGACCAAAGATGAGGATACTTCAAACTGGAGAAAATAGGTCCAATATCCATGCACCAATTTTCAGTCAAGTACCCAGTTCATATTTGTTCCAACTTCCAAGTGATAAATTGACACTAATCAAGGCAGCTCAAACTCACATCCAATACGGTTTTCAAGTGACCTAAAAATCGCCACATTTTTCGGCACTGTGAAAACAAAGGGGTATTGCAGTAGAACTCACTGTTCTGTGTTCAAAATCGCACCAAATCCGACAACTAGACACAATTCGATTCATAGAGGAAGCACTAAAGTGGAAGAGAGGCCAGAATTCTGAGTGTTAGAGAGAACATTTGCACAAGATATCACGTCCACAGAGAAATTGGAGTAAAAGCAAATTTGGTTTCCAGAATATGTGATTACCTATCTCCGCAACTACTTGAGGATGACAATCTGTCAAATGAAACCAAATCATTAGTGAATACACAATCAGGCGCTTGAAAGAAAAATTCTTGTACAATGGCTCAGAGATGCTCTCTTGTCTGTGCACAAATGCACATGGGTTATCGCGTGCATATAGAGAGAGGGAGAGAGAGAGTACCTTCAAATGACGAGAAGTTGCTACCGTATCAAAAAACTTGTGGAGCTATTTTGACATCAGCTCAGCAGCAAATTTCTGAACTTTTCTGATGTTTTCAAAAGTGAAGGAACATACTATATAACTACGGGTGTTGTGTCATAAATGCCGAATAAAGGACAATGCAACTCCGAAGACAATTTGGAAGGATATTTTTTCTTCATAAATGGGATGGTTGAGCATCAGCAACTTATTGTTGTTCACAATAGCTCGAACAAATATTTCTTTTGCCTCCTCAAGTTTCTTTTTGAGCATGTTGCAAATCTGCAGACACCAACCAATAGAATTAAGTCAATTAACAAATGACAAGAAGAAAAATAGGGATAAGTCCAAGTTGCTATACAGATCTAAAATAGTGACAAGATGAGACTGGCACAGGAAACATGATAACCTAACTCCTCTAAAGTAGAATCACCAGAAGAAATAGGAAGTAAGAAATTGGGAAAAGTAGATGAATGATGAGCAAAGATGAAGTCATGAAGCTGAAAATGTGTTGCTCTCCATTAGAATTCAACTGACTGGAGATACAAGCAAAGCACGCGCACACACACACATATATATGAAACGACACATTTCCATTAGCATTGCTTTGCCATTATGCAATGCAAAGGACCAGTCATGGCAAAGCCGTAAACTAATATTTACAGTATTGTATATGATTGTCTCCAGATTACATTTTCAGGTCAATAATTATAAGTTAGATAGATTATGATTTAAGTATGCAACGCACATTGGCAAAGATGCATTTCTAAATCACTTGGCTTATTTCATCTTTTGATCTTTTTTATTAATGAAATTTTCTTTACCATTTCATCAGGAAAAAAAAAAACCAGAAACTGAAGTCCAGTCCAACTCACATCTTCAAGCTCCTTTGTATATGCATCAGCCTTTTCAATATTGACATCATTTTCCAGTACCAAAAGAATTTCAAGTTCTGCCATGTTCATCTCCCGAGCAGTGTCGGGTGTTGAGGTTTGAAGATCATTCACATCATTATAGGGTCTATCATCAATCGGTTTCTTATTGTTGCAAACCTAGACAAAAAGAAGAAACGGGAAAAAAAAAGGAGCGTCAGCTAAAAGCTTCCCTGAATAAATCCGTCTTTAGCCATCTTATATCAGCTTCGAAAACTAACGTAAACAAAAGAGCAAGATCCATCTGGAAGCTACCTCTTTGTCAATGACTCCTGAGCGTTCACCATTTCTGTGGTTCCAGAGGAAAAACACTTGTAAGTAAATAACCTGGCAAATTTAAAGTTGACCAGATGAATAGTGAATAGTAGGATAGAACCTGGTTTCAGTAGCTGAAGGTGAGAGACGTTTTGATGGATTTAAGGTCAGCATATCAGCATTTAGTCCCTGGAATTTTTAATAATCATAATTCATTAGTACAGTATCAACATAGTATCATTTAGCCATTTAATATCATACATGTCATATGACTACAAAGGAATCTTCGTGTGGGAAATATTAAAAAGAGAAAAGAACCTGAAATGCTTTCCGCTTCAGAGGTGGGGTTGGTGGTGTTTGGTTTTCTGCGCGAGCAGAAAGGGCCATCTTAGACGCTGTACTTCCTCGTTGTTCCAGGTTTTGCACTGTATTTCTCAAGGGTTTTATTTCTTTCTCCAAAGTAGATTTGGATGGCTGAAGTTTTGCTCCTATAGTACTTCTGTATGACAGTTTTTCAGAAGGTCAGTTCAAATATTACCACAACAAAAGGATACCAAAACAAATTATAAATAAACCAATTACCTTGAAATCTTCAAGCTAGAGAGATCACGTACACTTCTACCAGCTTTTGGAGAAGAAAGTTTTCTCCCTTCATCACATACATCATTTAAGTTTTTGACAGATGCAATGCTTGAAGCTGGAAGCCTGGGATTTACATAGCTCCGTGTGGTAGATTTATTTATCTGCCCCGATGAGTCAGATGCACTAAAACAAGAACTGCAGAAAAAGGGGATTTCTGAAGTTCCTTTTGCTACAAATAATTAAGATATTCAACCTAAAAAATGACATCTATGAAAGTGCAGCTACAAATAAGAACATTCTCGGAAATGAAAACTAGCAATGCTAATGAAAAACTCTAACAGATAATACAAAGTTAGCAACAGAAATGTCAAGAACGTAATCAATTGCCAAAATTTTTGTTCAAAACAATCAATGTCCAGAATCAAACTAAAAGAAAATGCAAGTCAAGAACCTGAATTTGATTTAACTCAACAAACAATATACTAATCCTCTTTTTGGTCTGTTCCCATTTAGGAGGGGAGAATTTTAACAGTAAGTAGAGAAGCCTCACCTACGAGTGGTAAGATTTTCTTTGCTCCTTTCGCTTCCCTGACCAGGTGATTGAACCTTCTCTACTCCTCGAACACATGTTCTTGAAGAAACATACAATTTGGTTCCCTTTAGCGCACCACTAGCACAGTAACGCTCCCTGTCACATGTAATATTGGATAAGAAAAAATCATTTGTATTGGCAGAGGACTTCGAAGACTGAATTCAATTTTGGAGCAATGGACAAAAGTGTTGGATGCAAGTTCGAGGAGAACGCGAATTTGAGGAGAAAAAAGCCCATACAATGACAATTCAAGTACAAAAAAAGCCTCACCCAATACCCGTGAGACCTTTAACAGTAATCCTGCTTCCTGGCTGAACAGCATCACCGTTGTTTATTTCTCCAGGATGTGGCCTTGAAATTCCTACCAGTTTGTTCCTACTCTGTGCATCTCTAGTATCAATGCCCTCCCTGTGGCAAAATAACCTTTAATAGTTTTTCATTCAATAGTTTCTTTAAGTTACTTCCTATGAAAAGGATGATGACCTTCCGTGATCCGCTGAACCTTGTTTCTGATAGTCAATTATTTTGCCACCAAAAATGGTAGGTTTTGCCTGAGTTGATGGCTGTGATGGAGATTCACTTTCATCTGATTTCTTGAAATACTTTGACTGGGAAGTACCAGCTTGGTTTTCCTTCATTTGAATCAATTTACCAACTGAGGTTCCACTGCATGAAATCAAAGAAGTCACTGAAAACTGAATTAGACAAATATTTTGCTTTCAAGTTCCATCTAAAAGGTAATCAAGGCAACAAATCATTTCATATTGCAAATACACCTTAAGACTCTGAGGTGACTAACGATTGCACCTGTGTAATAATCAGAAACCCAGAAAGTCTAATCCAAATTAATGGGAAACAATTTAAATCCTCATATTTACTGCAAATAATTCTTGTTGACAAAACTGAAGCCAAGAAAACAAGGTCGTAGATGTCTGACCTGCTCAATGTGGACAATTGGAGCTTTCCATTTGCATTTTGAGCGTCTCCATTGGCACTTGTGTCCTGCATTGCTTCCAGCGAGACACGTATAGTGGGAGTATATTCAGAAGATGAATCACCTTGAGCTGGTTCAGCACCATCTACACAGGCTACTGCTACATTACTATCACTCCCAGACTTGTTTCTTTCACCATCATTGATCAATGATCTTGCAATATCTTGTGCTGGGGAATTCTCCATCGCTGGATTCTCACCATTGAACCCAAAGTCACCTACTGAGTTAAAAATCTCACTTTGATCTCCCTCTGCATTCCTGTGCACTTTTGTGGCCTGAGAACATAGTTCAACCTCTATTTCTGGAGAAATATGTTGAGTTGACTCCTTTACAGATACATGTTGGACAGAAAGATCCTGCATGGTTTCCTCAGCAAATGGTTCGGGGGAAGTTATCTTCTCTTGTTGGTGACTTTCCTGGTTCTTGTCCTGTGTAACGGTGGCAGATGTCTTTTCTTGAAAAATTCTTGTTTCCACCGATGCAGCTTCGATTGGAACAGTTGCAGATTTCAGAGGGCTATTGTCATCTCTTTCAGGATTTGAGGGGAAATTCTTCTTTATGGGATCCAGATCTCCAGAGCCACCAACTGGAGACTCAATCTTTGAATTGATGGCACCCACTGATGCTGGAAGCTTGGGGGTTAGGCCAATTTTTGATGCACTAGTAGCATCAGTCAGGTCAGTTTCAGAACCTTGACACTTGCTTCTACTTGACACTTCTTCGCTGCTTTGGTTCTTGTTAGATTGTTTTACATGTTTCATTACGCTTGACTCCAAACTGAAACTATCCAACCTGACTCCAAGAAAAAACGTCTGGTAAGTGATGGTCAACTGTTATTGCAAGACTGTCAGTCAAGAAGAAGTGTAAATGGTCCACACTGTAAAATGGCAGAAGGAAGAAAACCAAATCATCTGTGCAAGATCTTACTCATTAAAATCAAAGGGGAAGGAAAAGCGGTCTTGTTTCATCTGATTCCCACCATCAGATTCTTTAGATCTTTCCTTCGATTTTCCAGCTCTTTTGGGTGGAGAAGAGATATCAAGATCTGACATGTCTACTTTGAATGATAACTTGTCCAGGTCACCATCGAGAGTGAAGTCCACATCTCTGCAGAGAATTTGCAGTATTTCACCATGAGGACCATTGACAAAGTTATGAATTGATTACTATATCTTCTGGTCGGAAGAAAAAAACATGGTCTGCCTCGAAGCATAAACAGTTTATTGAAGGCATCAACTTGTGATCATCCTTCACCATTGAGGTGTATTATACACCGAACGACAAAACATACATACATCTTTGTATAGTCCTCTATATTTAAAACTGAGAAGACAAAGCATAATAGTCTACACTGGTGCTCTTTCTTCTCAATAGGTTGACAAGTTTTTATAGAGAACCTTTCTGGTCAAAACGCAAATCTAATCGTCAATTATTTTGCCTAAAATTGAAAATCATACCATACACTTGGTTCAACGATTTTCGGCATCCATATGAATGCAAAAACTTTATTTATAATTTTCATTATAACAAATCTTACATGCATAGTAATGTAAACCCCTGTACATTAGTATCACTAATCAATCGCTTTTATTTGCTTCATGGAGAGGCAAAAACATCCTTTTGTGCAGTATTCAAAATTTCAAACAAAAACAGAAACAGAACTGAATCACAGTGAATTGTATTAAACAAGAGCGAATTGATAATTGAATTGCACAATCCAATTGAATCCCAATTCAATAGAACAATTCAATTTGAGTTGGTTGGAAATTGCACGGAATCCGGAATATTCTAACCATGCAAATAAGATAATAAATCACCTTTTTATTGATGTTTCATATTACGTTAAAATGGAAAATTCCAGGTTCTGCTGTTCTTACAGTTTGTCAAAGTTGAAAGCCTTTCTCTTGCCTTTAGCAACAGGCCCAAATTCAAAATCCATAGCATCACCTTCTGCCACAGACATCGTCTTCCAGGAGCTAAGAAAGTCCTTCCCAAAGTCTACATCTGCCACAAACAAAATGAATAAACTCATAATATGAGTTTTTTTTTTCTGGAAAATGACACGGACTTCAACGTTCAGTACAACTGCAGTGCTGCAGGCACTACACAAAACAAAATTTAGATACTCTTCCAAAAATAAACCCAATGATATGTACCGCACTTTTGGGTTTTATTCGTGTTTCCTATTTCTTTTACCACATATACTCTCCTCGTTAAGACTCAACTACTCGAGAGTCCTCTGAGACTTTCATTGCCCCATGGTTGTACAAAATTGCAATTGCCTTGACATTTTCCAGTGGCACAGTAAAGCGGGGGATCATACCCTTAACTCTTTCACTTTTCGCGAAATGTCAAGAAATAGAAGGATTTAGAAAGCATACCTAGCAAGGAATCTTTCTCTTTTGAATTGAAAGGTGAAGAAGCTTGTTTCTCAATTTCAGCCATCAGAGCATGTAGATTGATCTTGTCTTCAGTTCTGCAAAAATCAGAAAGGCAGTCCATACAAGTATGGTGTGTGATGAAAAACTCTATGGTACATGAAAACTGAAGATGTACACAATGACGTAGACATAAAAAAGAAGGAGAATAACCCAGCAGTTTCCGATAGGCAGTAAAAGACTACTATGTTTTTGCTGAATGGAATGATGAATAAATTGACTCCGACCTGTCCTTAAGATTCACTCTATGTATGAATGTTTGGATCTCCCATGCCAGTTGGATAGCTAGACAATGATATATATTCTTGGGCCTTTTCCTAACTTAAAGTTTGGGGGACAATAGGTAGCTTAACAGGTAGAAGATATCAATATAGGAGGTAGCTACTATTCTACCAGGTGATACATTGGCTATCAAAATAAAAAGGAGATAAGATATGATGCAAATACAAACTTTCAAGGAGCTTTGCAAAGCAGATTTTCTATGTTCTTGTCCTTCTGGGGCCAAATCAGAAATAACTACTGAAGTTTGGACAAGTAAAGCAGCCACAAGCTATTAAACCAACATTGCTTCCCAGTTTATCACTCTCAATTTCAGCCAATTTGTCAGTAAATCAGCAATTCATCTTCAGAGCTTATTATTCTTCGACTTTTATTCCCATTCGTTGTTGCATAATTTCTGACAAAGACCTAACATATCTATTCAGTTTCGCTTCCTCAGCTGCTCTGATGGAAGGAGGAAAACAAAATCTCGAAGTAATTTAAGCCTATCTAAACTACTTAGCTTCATCAAGCAGCTTCTATGCAAAACAACAAAAGAAAATTATTTGTATCAAACTCTGGACAGTAAATATCACCACATGGCTTACATCCAACATAAGAGTTGCGACAACGTTATTTTCACAATCATAGCAAGCAAAGAATTGATTACCGTTACTGCTCAATGAATTCATATCTGGCTCTCAAACATAACTGAAACTACGAAGGTGGCACCTAAATTTAGGGGCAAGTGCAAGGAAATGGTATGCCGAAATCAAATTCCATAAAGAAATCAAGGAATGACATTATAAATTGAGTACAATATGATTACTTTCCAGCCTAAGAACTGGATATCATAATTATTTAAGCTCAAGGGAAGAGGAACTATAATAGCAAAGCGGCATTTCCTTATGTGTACCAATTACAACTTACATGTGGAACTAATGAAGACTAATAAATGGTCACTGCAAAGACTTCAGGATGAATAATTTGATGGAACTGGTAAACTTCTAGTTTTCCCATCATAATTCACATGAATCAATATTACGTCAGACCGGAATTGATTACAAAACACAGCAGAATCTATCACAAAACAAAGAGACGAAATTCAACAATATCACCGAAATAGTCACTCAACATATCCATGACCTAATCGCTAAAAAACCAACCGGATACACCTTTTAAAAAAAAAAAGGATACTGACCTGTTAAACACACCAAGTTGATTCCACCATAAATAATATAAGGAGTAAAACTTACGAGAATGATTAGGGGGAATGGGACACTACATAGAAAATCCAGCAACTGATCAAAACATTAAAATCCCAGGCTTACAATGAAACTACTAGATATCACTCCGTCAAATTTACTGAAATTGAGAAACTCTAGATCACTTGTTCTACAACCAGAAGTGTAATTGCTACACGCCTCAAACAGAATAAAATAAAGATAGACATATAGATATTGTGTTTATATACAGCATGAAAACATAGAAATGTGGATGAGCTTTCCATTGAAAATAGATCAAATTCAACTATTCGTCAGAGAGAGAGGATCAAATTTAACCTTTGATCAAAGTAGCTACTGAAGTTACCAAATCCAAGGCTTACAGTCTACAAAACCAATTAGATAACTAAGAATTTTAGAATCTTCTATCAAATTTCATGAATCCACTATAGATCACTTTGTTCCAACACTGTAACAATGTTTTGGTGCAAACAAGCACATTAATAGCCAAAAACACAGAAGGAAGAAAGAAAGAAAGACCAGATGGAAATCGCTTTCATATACATCAGGTACACAGTCAAACGTCTATGTACTAACAGGGCCGGCCCTGACATTTTAGAGGCTTAAAGCGAATATAAAAACTTGGGCCCTATGTTTTTTAACCAAAAAGAAAAATCAATGTAGGTAGTTAATACATGGTAAAAGATTAAACATGGTATTTTAGCTTAGTAAAATGGATCAACTATAATGAAATACCGCTCATACAGTTTGTTTTCTCTAATTAATTATATTAGTAACGTTAATTGTAAGATACTATTATTTGCAATAAGATAATTAATTGTTTGAAACCTTTTTCTATCAAATTGTGTTGAGTGGGAAAAATTGTTTTAGTTTATTTGGAGTCAAAAGTATTTTATTTTGTGAATTAATTGTTTAAAATTCAAAAAATAAAAACAAGAGGAAAAAAAACTTATCATAATACTTGGACGTACAAATGATATGAACATTGGTCTTAAATATCATCTGCAATCTCACTTATTTATATAATATGCGAGACTTATCTACACCTAGATTCTGGATTCAAAAGAAAAATAGGAAAAAAGTTATTTTGCCAAAAAGCAGCTGTTGAGTCTTGAACCCAGCACCTACGGGTTATAGGTTGAACAAAGAGGCTTTATGCCAGACGGCACAAGTCTCATCTTGTGTAGTATTTCGGAAATCAAATATATAATATGTCTCTGACTTGTAAGCGAGTGGGCCCTTAATTTTCGCTTAATTTTTTGGGCCTAAAGCGGCCGCACCTCCCGCTTTAGGTCAGGGCCGGTCCTGTGTACTAAATTACAACAAAACTAGATGAAACGAAACAATTGATCAGAGAGAGAAAGAGTACAAAGAAATTATCAGTCGAAAAAAGCATCATCGAAGACAACAAATCCCTGGCTTACAGTTTATGAAATCAATTACCTAACCATCAGAAATACTCTGAAAAACTTAACGGATCAAATCATTTGATCACTTGGTCCCCAAACGTCGTAACAAGATCAAGGAAGAAACCTCGTGCATTTACAGAAGGTGAACCTAGAACGTGCATGAGCTAAATTACGATCAAATTCTAGGTCAGAAGAACCAAGCATAAGAAATTCAAAACCCTAGGCTTCCGAAACCTGTTAACTACAGAGATTTCGGTCAGTGTGCAGATATGTTTGTGATATTATGATACAGAAGCTTCTGCTATCTCACATGATCGTATGGCGAACGAAACATCTCGATAAACATATATAAACAGTCTAGAGAGAGAGAGAGAGAGAGAGAGAGAGTTGCCTGGATGTGATGCTCAGAAAGAAATGAGTTTGTTGGAAACTGAGTTTGGATGAGCTCTCTATTTATAATGTTGAAATGTGAAAGGGCGGGGAATGTGCGAAAAATTATTGGGTGCTCGAGGCACCTGTCACATGATTCACCTAATTGAGGTCTCCTTTGGCTTAAAAGTTTAATCCGGATTAATGGTTTTTTGGTTTTCCCAACAATAATCCAATAATCTGCTTTGGTTTAAGTAGTTGGTTTATTGCTTCATCCACGTGGGGAGAAAGGTGGGGGACTTACGAAATTACCATTATGCCCACCATCATATAGTCTACCCCCAAAACCATACAAATTTGTTTTTTCACTTGTTTTTGTGTCATTCTGTTTGTGTACCCATTTTTCCGTAATTGATCCCCCGAGAAAAAACGTTCATTTTTTTATGCGTCATACAACTACCCACGACAAACATTGAACAACATAAATTGCGAGAAAAAACAAGTCCACAAATAGTACAGACACTTCCCCAACCAGCGTTCCGAACATAAGTGTAAGCATAAGTCGGGTATTACAGCAGTGGCAGAAGAAAAAGGTTATAAGCGTAGGGAGAAGGAAGCTGGAGCCCAATATGTAGCCGAGGTGGTAGTAATTGAGGTCGAGGCTTTCACAAAGGGGTATCGCCTCAGCCACAAGGACTGCTTCCCGATGGCGTCTAACCGAGGGCTTGACACCCACAACGCCCCCGCCGATTCTGAGGCCCGGATTGTTCCTCCAAAGCCAGAACTTGTGGTGCCCCCAATGCCGAGTGATGACCTCGACGAGGACGTCGATGAGGAAGAGGTGAACAATGCGTCAGCCGAGGACCCTCCTGCTAATGCTTAGGCTGCTATGCCTTTATCTTGTTGTTTTTCTTTGTAGTTGTAGTTTATTTTGAGACTGGCGCCGAACTCTATGGCATAAAGCCAGATCTTGGTTGTGTAATTAAACAGGTGCCTCAGGGGCCGGCTCCAAACGATGTACCACTGCCGAGCCCCCAATTTATGTTGTGAATGGATGAATGTTTCTTTTTTCTCCTTTGTTTGTCTTCTTTGGATGATAGTTTTTCCAACTATTTTCTCTCGTGTATGCTTGTCACGAACCATGCTTAGGTACATATACCGAGCGTAGGTATGTGAATAGCCCCTGCTTCAGTAGGAAGTAAGGTGCGAAAATAGCCCCCTTTACTTTTTGCCGAAGCATAGGAGTTAGAAAAAATCCTTGGCTTGGGTTGAGAATCAAGTTTAAATAGCCCCTGATTCTTAACCTAGGCCCAGATGATGACCTTTAGCCGAACGATAATAATTGTTCAATAGCCCCGAGCTGAGGGTTGGATGATAGTTTAGTCGAGCGTCTGGTAGTGCAAACCGAGACCACTGGTACTATTTCCCATCCGATACCGAACGGTCTTTATTGTATTCCACAACACAAGTATTAGAGTATGTTCCACCAAACACAAACAAGCGTTCCACCGAATGGGATAAAAGGTATTATTTGAGAACTCAGAAGGTGTGAACACCCCGCCGAAATTCCAAAGTTTCTAAAAAACGGTTTTGATTAATTGAATGGGAGTTGCCACCCGGGTTTGAGGATCATACCCGTGAAATCAATTGAAAATGACTCTTTTGCCCTTAAAATAGAAAATATTTCACTGGTCTGCTTTTATTGAGATTTCTCGGGTTCGGGAGCAAGGTTAGGAGAAAGGAAGGAATTTAAAGCACCCCTCTCACCCGGCGCGACTACTGGTCTCTACTCATTGCTTAAGGGATTTTGAAAACACCGTTTAAACAAACTTTATTTACAAGTTCATGCGAGAGCACGTAAATGCATCAATGAGATTAATGAAATGGACGTTGATGATTTTGCGAGTATCATGAATGACTGTTCTATATGCTCGAAACACTTAAACCTCATCAGACCATGCTTGAACTGCCTAGAAAGACCCCCAAAAACCAACCACTAACATCGCATCATCACACCTGGAAAGCGAACTGGACACCTAGATTGGACTTATCCAGGCGCCTAGAGTAGGTGTGGGCGCTCGGAATAGGCAGGTCCAGGCGCCTGGAAGGACTATAGGCGCCTGGAATCCGGCCATGCAGGAGCCTAGAAAGCATGACAGGCTCAAATTTTTCTAAGCTCAGGCTTCAAGGTAAACAACAAATGCAGACCTTATGACTTATCCTCACATGTTCATAATGAAGTTTAATGATGCTTTAGACTAAATGAATTCCAAAACATTACATAAGACGATTTATGCACTGAAACCACGATTTTGGAATGATTTAATGATGAATAAGATGCTCTAAATGTATTCCTGACTTGATGTACTACATGTCATGTATATAATATGCTATCTAGCAGTTTATGCACATGAAATGAAGAGATACGATGAATCTTTGCCAAGATGCAACAAAAATGCTAATTATGAGATCTATCATTGTAAAAGTACTTAGATGATTTGAAAGCTCCCTTAAGCTTGTTTAAAATTTAATGATCAGACTTATGAATGACATAGGAATATATGCAAGCATACTTTTCTTATATTTCCTTCCATTTTCTTATGATTTTTGCTTCCAAAAACACTCATATATGCTCAATGAAGATTTTATAAATCATATAGTGAACTTAACTAACCATAAATGTACACAAATGAATATAATAAGCTGATTAAAATGCAAAGAAAACAGAAAATATGGAAGATGGAGGAAGGAGTCCAGGCACCTACATCATGCAAATCCAGGCGCCTGGACTTGATATGGATGC
This sequence comes from Vaccinium myrtillus, assembly GCA_016920895.1. NCBI lineage: Eukaryota > Viridiplantae > Streptophyta > Magnoliopsida > Ericales > Ericaceae > Vaccinium > Vaccinium myrtillus. The sequence continues at coordinate 22,306,968 of CM029272.1, forward strand.
AAGTGAAAAAATTTATTCCATCACATTTGAAACCATTTCAAGCTCTCAACTAGTACAAGGAACTAGCAAGAGTTTTTCTGGGAGTGTACAAGACTGATGGTGGGTGTTTTTGCCAAGATTTGGTGGTGGAGAGTGGGAAATATGATGCACTTTAGTAGTAAAAAGGGAGGGTTTATGAGTGGAAATGAATGGGGGAAGGAGAGATGGATTGTGAGGTGTTTTTCTAGGAAGGTTTCAACAGCATAACAGTAGGGGAGTAAGTGAGATTGAGCCTCTCTCTCATGCTCTCATGAGAGAGAGAGAGAGAGGGGTGGGTTTTATAGGCTAGGGAAGGATAAAAAAGGGCACTAGGACCTCTTAGGGGTGAAGGTTAGAGGGGCAGCATGGTTAATCATCCCCTCCACCCATTTACACAGAAAATTCCTGCAAAAATATCCTCTAAGACGCTCTTCCCCGCCAATTTGACCTTGGACAACAAGTATCTGGAGTGAGTCCGGGCGCCTGAAATTGGGGAGTCCAGGCGCCTGGAGTGAGTCCGGGTGCCAGGAATTGGGAGTCCAGGCGCTTGGACTGAGTTTGGGCGCCTGGAATAGGGTAATCGAGGCGCCTGGACTGGGAGACTACACAACAATCCAAATTTCGCGGATCCAATCCGGGTGCTACCGAAATCCGTTTTGTGCATGGTTTGAAACGTTGGAAAGCTTGTCAAGTCTAATTTCTAACCCAAATAGTTTGAACCCAAAATGATTTGTACATCAAAATCTATGACCATTTTACCCTCAGAAGGTCAGAAAAATGAGTCGTTTTGGTAAAACGTGCATATCTCCCTCATTTCAAAACGGATTGGGACATATTATATATCAATAAAGAGGGTTTTGAATGTACTAGAAGGTGGTGCAAGGTTGGGTTTATTTTGAAAAGGTTTTGGAGGGGTTTCCAAGTTCACAATCAAGCCACGTGTGCTCTTATCGAGCATTTTCATCCTTGGGGATGCTTGATAAGTTTCTTGAGTCAAAATTGGGGTGTCTACTGAAGGATTAAAAATGACAAGTGATTCAAGAGAGGATCCTTTCATTAACATTGTTCTCTCTCGATATTACAAAACATTACCGAGCGTACGACTTAGTACAAAAAAAGTGAAGAAGAAAATTCTAACCATAAAAGTTCTTCAACTTGGAGGCATTCCATGGATTGCTAACAACTGTGTCATCCATTTCGACAAGCTTGTAAGCCCCATAGCCTGCCTTAGCCATGATTCTGAATAGGCCTTCCAAGTTGGGAATGAATTTTTTCTTATTTTTCTTCTGTACAACCTCTCGGAGGACGAGGTCGTCAACGTTGAAGGGGCGTATCCAAACATTCTTGTTGTACCCCCGAGCGACCGCTTGTTGATAGGTTGCATATTTGATGTTGGCTTCGTCTCGGAGGTCTTCTATGTGATTGAGCTCGGATGCAATGTGCTCTTCGTTGGTGGCAGGATGAAAGGCCTCAGTACGGTACGCCTGTAAAGTTGTCCGTTTGCCAAGAGGAAGTAAGAGGTAGATTGGCACCGAATCCTGTGGGCCTCCTTCTTGTCTGAGGGAAGCCTTTCATCTCTCAGGCAAGCGACCAGAGGGTCCATCAAGCTAGGACCCAGAGTAACACACATGACATCCACCTACCTCGGCTCAAAGCCCGGAGTGGGGATGTCGCCAAGGATGACTGTCCGGGAGCCCCCGATCTCGAAACATGCTGATCTGAAAGCAGCAAGTGCATCTGCGTGAGCGTTGCTGGCTCTCCCAATGTGCTAGAAGTCCACCTTAAAATCTTCTTGAAGCTTGTGGATATGGCTAATGTATTTGAGCATTCGGTTGCCACCTAAGCCGTATTCGCTATTACGTTGGTTGATCAAAACATGCTGCGACTTTTTTATTGCAATCCCAAGTGCAGGATGTCGCGAAGTAATAAACTCGGAAAGTCCGAGGTCGATCCACAGGGACGAGGTTTGATTAGAGCACAAGCAATTAACTAAAACCAAAGTAAATGGGAAGTCGGGGTTGACGACAAAGACTTTATAAATCTCAATCCACGAAGTGCTGATTGTGAAAAATAACTATATCAAATTTACTAATAGATTAAAGAAGGTATAAGCTGCCAAAGTTGTTGGTAAGAAACACAGTATGGAGAAAACTCTACGACGTCAGAGATCCACACCAAGCTTCACCTTTGTACCAATTTTTTATTCGACTCCGAAACTGATGTAAAGAGAGTTTTGAAAGTTTGATTGATTGTAAACTGAGAGTTGATTTGAAAAATAATATTTGGAAAAATGCTAAAGCTTTAGGATCCACGCGCAACAATCCTATGATATTTGCCAACGATTCTTTTGCTAAAACTCAATTAAGATGAACGCAAAAGATTATCTTAATCGGAAGATGAAACAATTATTTTTTATAAGAAACCCTAAAAAGATAGACTCATAAAATTGATTGATTCAAAACATAATAGAACTCGTTATTTGTTTGCAGGAAATTCAAAGCATTAATCGTACCCGGAGTTAACGAAAAATCAATAAATTTGCAGAACAATAACATACTAAAAACTTGAATCAAATCAAATAAGATGAATCTCACATGAAAACCTTGAAGAATCGTTCACAAAATACCATAGTATTGTTGTGGTTTCACCCTTAGCCCTAGCTAGGGTTTCTAGCCGTCCATGGAGAAAACAAGAAACTTAATAAGAAAAAGAGACAAAAAAAGATGAGATCCCTAATAGAGTTTGCAACTATTTATAATAGTAGGCTCAATCCAACAAGCAAAACCCTAATTAATTAATGTAAATTCGGATTTAATAATGGGCCCAACTTTAAGGTGCTAGAGAAGTCCAAATATGGCTCTTATGTGTGGAATCGAGTCTTTGGGCCACCATATGTTGGGTGAACCCTTCTTTTCAATGCAGAAAACATGTGTTGGGCTTCTTCTTCGGCACTTTCCTCTTATCTAGATCAAATTATCCTTAAGCTCATTTTATAATAACTCCACGCGCTTGAAATCGTCTTAAATCCCCATATTTTTCTGCAAATATAAAATTAATCAGTTACTAACAATTAAGCATAAATTAGGAGAACTAATATAATAAAAGTGCAATATCACCCAAAATTAATGGAATAAAAATACACTTTTGACTGTTCATCACACCCCCCAACTAGCTTATTGCTGGTCCCTAGCAATCATGGCGACCCAAGAAATTATTCCAACACCAAAATGTAAAAGCTAAACTTTAAACAAAATAATTAATGAAACTAATAATAAACCATTCCGAAGTTGCATTTAGCACATGCAACAAGCCTTTAAACCCCTAGGCGACCCTAGTGGACGAGTTATAGTCTCGTGAGGGTTTCCAGCGATGTTACCCACAAACATCCAAAATTGTTATTACCTTAGAATCGGTGCTCGATCAAGACCACAAAAATAGACAACAGATCAAGAATAATGACTAGTAAGAGTGTCCAACAAGGCTAAAGCAAGATTATCATTCATTGATCGAGCTAAACAAGTGAACATGGTATATCCAAATCAACATTAGGCAAGTTCAATCCACTTATACCCGGATAGAAAAACATCACAAGTTCCTTTAGTGTAGTGTCTTGCCACACAAAGATGTGTCTCAACTCAAACCAATATGCGCACCCCCTATGCCACACAACTCATTGAAATGCCCATAACATGAAGGTCTCAATTGCTTATTGCAAGCCATACTCTTTTCTTTTTTTTTCTTTTTTTTTTTTTTTTTTTGTGGTTGTGCAATGCTTTGGTCCCTTAAGCTTTCTAATTGACCCTTGTAACGAGCTTTAGGTCAGTGACACCCAGACCAGATAGCCTTAGGGCACTAGGTGTGAAAGGCACCCCTACGGACTTACTCACCCGAGTCAAAAAGGCTACGAACCCAAGCTAACCACGCATGACATTCTCGAAACTCTCCACCGTTTGACGCGAACACTCACTGCTTACTGAGGCAAGAGGCCCAATAACTAAGTGAAAAGCCGAAAAGCATGCCTTTTCTTCTTCTTCTTCTTTTTTTTTCTCTTTGAATTTTTTTTTTTGGAAGAGTTACTCATGTAATTAAAGGCATTCAACTCGTCGCAGAACATCAGGAATATACATATTAGAGCAAGTTTCGAACTTCATAAAAAATGTAAGCGTGCTCGTGCAAAAGGCAAGGTGTCCAAGTGATAACTTCACTATCCAAACATAAGTGGAAAAAACTATGCCAACATCATCACTTTAATGCACATGTTCACAAGTTTAAATCCATTAATGAACTCAAATCAAGATAAAACCCAGTTAAACAATCAAACTAGTAAAAATTTTGAGTCATCACCCACTTCTAAAGTCTCAAGTCAAGTGTCAACTCGAAGGAAATTTTTTTTTTTTTTAAATATATATATATTTTTGTTTTTGTTTTACAAAAAAAAAATAATAATAAAATAATAAAATAAACATAACCTAGATAAATATAATTGCAGCACTTAACACAAATTCATTATCCAAAATACCATCTCTCCCCCCAACTTAAACATGACATTGTCCTCAATGAAACAGATAGCACGAAATCAAGAGTAATTGAGGAGTTTACCTTAGACGACGAGAAATTGTAAATTGTATCTTGCCTGCAATTCGTTAGAAAAGCAAAAGAACCGAGAAAAAGAAATAGCAAAGACGCATAAACAAATAACAAACTAGAATAACCTAATATACAACAATAGTCATTATTTTTATAGTTCTTATTCTTTTCTTCATGGATCCTGATAAACAGGATCGGCCAATTCAATGGACTCCTCGTCTGGAGCAAAATTTTCCAGAAATGGTTTTAGACGTTGACCGTTTACTTTAAAAATATTACCATTATGCGGATTTTCAATCTCGACAGCTCCATGAGGAAAAACAGTTTTCACAATAAAAGGGCCAGTCCACCTTGATCTCAATTTTCCAGGAAACAAATGTAATTTAGAATTATACAAAAGAACTTTTTGTGAAGGTTCAAATTGTTTTCTCAAAATGTGCTTATCATGAAATATCTTCACTCGCTCCTTGTAAATTTTAGAGTTCTCGTAAGCATCACGCCTGATTTCCTCCAATTCATTCATTTGTAATTTTCGAAGTGGACCAGCTGCATCTAAACTGAAGTTGAACATTTTTATAGCCCAATAAGCTTTGTGTTCCAATTCTACGGGCAAGTGACAAGCCTTCCCGTAGACAAGTCTATAGGGTGACATACCAATTGGGGTTTTGTAAGCTGTACGATATGCCCAAAGCGCATCAGTTAGCCGCAAGGACCAATCTTTACGATTCGGGTTGACTGTCTTTTCCAAAATATTTTTGATTTCTCGATTTGCGAGTTCAGCTTGCCCACTCGTTTGGGGGTGATAGGCGGTGGCAACTTTATGAGTAACAACATATTTTTTCATCAATGCCTCAAAAGGCCGATTACAAAAGCGCGACCCGCCATCACTGATTATGGCACGAGGTATCCCAAATCTTGATAAAATATTTTCTTTCAAAAAGTTTATGACCACTTTATGATCATTTGTTCTAGAGGGGATGGCCTCGACCCATTTCGACACATAATCAACAGTAACTAAGATGTATAGGTAGCCAAAAGAAGGGGGGAAAGGCCCCATGAAATCGATGCCCCAACAGTAAAAAATTTCAATGATCAAAATTGGGGTTAAGGGCATCATATTCCTACGATTTATGGCTCCTAACTTTTGACAACGCTCGCATGATTTGCAAAATTGATGAGTATCTTTAAAAATGTTTGACCAGTAAAAGCCGCATTGTAAAATTTTTGCAGCGGTTTTCTTGGATGAAAAATGGCCACCACATGCTTCAGAATGACAAAATGAGATGACACTAATTACTTCGCTATTGGGAATGCATCTTCTTATGATTTGATCTGAGCAGTACTTAAATAAATAGGGATCATCGTAAAAGAAATGGCGTACCTCCACCAAGAATTTTTTCCTATCTTGTGCACTCCAATGAGATGGTATTTTACCTGTAGCTAAAAAGTTCACAATATCAGCATACCAAGGCAATTCGGAAATAGCAAATAATTGCTCGTCAGGGAAGCTATCCTTAATCGGCAGTGTCCCCATGGAGTCATCAAATAGAAGTCGGGACAAATGATCTGCCACAACATTTTCGACTCCTTTTTTATCCTTAATGATGATATTGAACTCTTGGAGGAGAAGGATCCACCTAATCAATCGCGGCTTAGCATCTTTCTTGGTTAGGAGATACTTCAAAGCTGCATGGTCTGTGAATATGACTATAGGCGATCCAACTAAGTAAGCACGGAATTTGTCGAGAGAAAAAACTACAGCCAACAATTCTTTTTCAGTAGTAGAATAATTCATTTGAGCACTATTCAAGGTTCTACTAGCATAATAAATAGCATAAGGCTTTTTATCTTTTCGTTGTCCCAAAACTGCCCCAACTGCATAGTCACTAGCATCACACATAATTTCAAAAGGTAATGACCAATTAGGTGGTTGCATAATGGGAGCACTAGTAAGCAAGATTTTCAATTTTTCAAAAGCCATTCGACATTCATTAGTCCATTCAAAGGGAGCATCTTTTAATAACAGGTTACACAATGGTCTAGATAGAGCACTAAAATCTTTAATAAACCTCCTATAGAACCCTGCATGCCCCAAAAATGATCTAACATCTTTTATGGTCTTAGGAATAGGTAAATTTGTGATCAAATCTATTTTAGCCTTGTCTACTTCAATTCCTTGAGAAGAAACAATGTGTCCTAGTACAATTCCAGAAGTAACCATGAAGTGGCACTTCTCCCAATTTAACACCAAATTCTTTTCCTCACACCTAGCTAAAACTTTCTTTAGATTAGACAAGCAATCATCAAAAGTATCACCAAATAAGGTGAAATCATCCATAAATACTTCTAAAAATCGCTCCACCATGTCACTAAAAATACTTAGCATGCATCTTTGAAAAGTGGTCTGGAGCATTACACAATCCAAATGGCATTCTTCTAAATGCAAAGGTACCAAAAGGACATGTAAAAGTAGTTTTTTCTTGGTCCTCTAAAGAAATCTCAATTTGATAGTATCCCGAGTACCCATCTAAAAAACAATAAAATGCGTGTCCAGCTACCCTTTCTAAGACTTGGTCTAAGAAAGGTAAAGGAAAATGGTCTTTCCTAGTTAAAGCATTTAATTTTCGTAGTCAATGCACATTCGCCGCCCGTAACTATTCGAGTTGGGATCAATTCGTTATTATCATTCTTAATTACAAAGTGATTCCGGACTTCTTAGGTACTACTTGTGTAGGACTTGCCCACTTGCTATCTGCAATTGGGTATATGATACCCGCATCCAAAAGCTTAAGGACCTCGGTTCTCACTACATCTTTCATTGTAGGATTCAACCTACGTTGCATCTCCCTTGAAGGTTTAGCATCCTCCTCGAGGTAAATACGATGAGTGCACACTAAAGGGCTAATTCCCTTAATGTCAGCAATGGTCCACCCTATAGCACTCTTATGTTGTCTCAAAATATCAAGTAACTTACTTTTTTGCAATGAGTTAAGTTTAGAAGATATTACCACAGGATACATATCCTCGGGTCCAAGGAATGCATACTTTAACTCTGCAGGTAAGGGTTTCAACTCAACTTTAGGCACTTGTTCGCTTGATGGCACAGATTTTATACCCTGCGGTGGCAACTCTTCAAACTTTGGTGTCCACCCTTTCACATTCAACTCCTGCACAGATTCCAATAAAGAGTAAATATATGCAATTTCAGAATCTGTATCATAAACACAAGTATTTTCCAAACAAGCAGCAAGAGGATCGGAAAAATATGTGGCATTAAAATGCTCTTGAACAATTGTCTCAATTAAGTTTACTTCCTCAGCCTCATAATCCTCAGCATCCCCAGGCTGCTTGCAAATATTGAAAATATTAGATTCCAAAGTCATGTTTCCGAAAGACAATTTAATCACACCATTCCTACAATTAATTAAAGCATTAGAAGTTGCAAGGAATGGACGACCTAAGATGACAGGAATTTGAGTGTGCGAGTGCGAAACAGGGTGTGTATCTAATACGATAAAATCAACTGGAAAATAAAACTTATCAACTTGAACTAACACATCTTCTACTATCCCCCTTGGTATTTTCACAGATCGATCGGCCAATTGGAGTGTAATGGTAGTTGGTTTAAGCTCTCCTAGGCCTAACTGTTGATAAACTGAGTAGGGCAAAAGGTTCACGCTAGCCCCAAGGTCAAGCAAAGCTCGCTCTATTCTATGATCTCCAATCACACATGAAATTGTGGGGCAGTCTGGATCCTTATATTTTGGTGGGGAATTCTGTTGAATGATTGCACTCACCTGTCCTGCCATAAAAGCTTTCTTTTGTACGTTAAGCTTGCGCTTGACTGTACACAAGTCTTTCAAAATTTTTGCATATGAAGGTATTTGTTTTATTGCATCCAAAAGGGGGATGTTAATCTTGACTTGCTTGAATAATTCAAAAATTTCAGCATGGTGGTTCAACTTTTGCGGGGGTTGCAGCCTTTGAGGAAAAGGTTCAGGGACTTCATATCCCTTAACCTCACTCGAATCATGCTTATCAAGTTCATCACTACCTTGTGGTTTTGAAGCTTTCTCAGTCTTTGGGCCTTTAATAGCAATGGTTTTATCAATAATTTTTCCACTACGAAGGGTAGTAACAGCCTTTACCTGCTCAAATTGAGTATTAGAAGAAGAAGGCTCATTCACACTAAATTGACCTTGTGGGTTAGGTTGTGGTTGAGAAGGGAATTTTCCTCTCTCTTGTATGCTTAATGAGGAAGTCAACTTAGTGATAGTGTTCTTGATTTCATTTATTGCCTGTGAGGTCTGACCATTGATCGTGGTCTGCGCTTGCATAAAATGTTTCAAAGTATCCTCAAGGCTCTTTTTCGGAGTTTGCGGAACAAAATTAGATTGTCCTTGAGAAGGTGGCTGCAATGCATTATTTTCATTCCGCCAACTAAAATTTTGATGATTTCTCCATCCAGGATTATATGTCTCGGAATAGGGAGATAAAGAGGGCTTTTTAAAAGTATTCATGGCGTTAGCTTGGTCATGAAGAACCTCTTTAAATGCAGGAATTGTTGGACATTCGTCTATTAGGTGTCCCCTAGTTTCGCAGATTCCACAAAAATCTTCTACTTTTTGTGTAGTCGTGACTTCGTTAACCTTTCTCAATTCTATGGCTTCTAATTTCCTAGCCAAGCTAGCAACCCTAGCCTTCAAATCATCATCTTCCTTAAGTTGATATATACCCTTAGAATTTATAGTGGAAGAAGGCTCTACTCTACGTGAATTAGATGAAGGATCAGTGGTGTCCCAAGATTGGGAATTTTCTGCTAGCAAATCTCCATTACACATCATCGGGCTCTATTCAAATGCCTCATCGGGTTCTTTATTCAAAAAATCTCCATTACACATCATCTCAACAAATTGTCGCATTTGAGGAGTTAAACTTTCATAGAAAAAACTTATGACTCGCCAAGTCTCATAGCCATGATGGGGGCAAGAATTTAACAAATCCTTAAATCGTTCCCAACATTGGTAAAATGTTTCTTTCTCTTTTTGTGCAAAAGTCATGATTTGTCTTTTCAGAGTAGTAGTTCGATGAATGGGAAAAAACTTTTTAAGAAATTCAGTTTGCATCTCTTGCCAAGTGCCTATGGACCTAGGTCTCAAAGAGTTCATCCATGTTTTTGCTTTTTCTTTGACAGAGAAAGGAAATAACTTCAACCTAATAGTCTCTTCAGTACAATTTTGGTCAAGAAAAGTGGCACAAACTTCTTCAAACTCCTTAATATGCAAATAGGGATTTTCAGATTCTAAGCCATGGAACTTAGGAAGTAATGGAATCATGCCCGGTTTAAAGTTAAAATTATTAGCGTTTAAAGGAAATATTATGCATGATTGTGTACTAGTCCTTGGAGGATGCAAATAATCACGCAAGGTTCGATGTAGAGGCTCAGCTTGAATCACAAAATTATTATTATTATTATTATTATTATTATTATTATTATTATTATTATTATTATTATTATTATTATTATTATTAAAATCATTCACAAAATCACCCATAGTGCTAGTGTTTAAGTGAACAGATGAGCAATCAGAATCAGAATCAAAATCCGCACTTACTAAACGACCAACACAGTCTCGATACCAATATCGCATACACGAAATAAAACAGTGAACGAGATTACCTGGATTGCGAAAGATCACTATAATAAGAAAAAAACAGAAGTACCAAAGTTGCACTCTTGTCAGAACCGTAGTCCCCGGCAACGGCGCCAAAAACTTGCTGCGACTTTTTTATTGCAATCCCAAGTGCAGGATGTCGCGAAGTAATAAACTCGGAAAGTCCGAGGTCGATCCACAGGGACGAGGTTTGATTAGAGCACAAGCAATTAACTAAAACCAAAGTAAATGGGAAGTCGGGGTTGACGACAAAGACTTTATAAATCTCAATCCACGAAGTGCTGATTGTGAAAAATAACTATATCAAATTTACTAATAGATTAAAGAAGGTATAAGCTGCCAAAGTTGTTGGTAAGAAACACAGTATGGAGAAAACTCTACGACGTCAGAGATCCACACCAAGCTTCACCTTTGTACCAATTTTTTATTCGACTCCGAAACTGATGTAAAGAGAGTTTTGAAAGTTTGATTGATTGTAAACTGAGAGTTGATTTGAAAAATAATATTTGGAAAAATGCTAAAGCTTTAGGATCCACGCGCAACAATCCTATGATATTTGCCAACGATTCTTTTGCTAAAACTCAATTAAGATGAACGCAAAAGATTATCTTAATCGGAAGATGAAACAATTATTTTTTATAAGAAACCCTAAAAAGATAGACTCATAAAATTGATTGATTCAAAACATAATAGAACTCGTTATTTGTTCGCAGGAAATTCAAAGCATTAATCGTACCCGGAGTTAACGAAAAATCAATAAATTGTACAGAACAATAACATACTAAAAACTTGAATCAAATCAAATAAGATGAATCTCACATGAAAACCTTGAAGAATCGTTCACAAAATACCCTAGTATTGTTGTGGTTTCACCCTTAGCCCTAGCTAGGGTTTCTAGCCGTCCATGGAGAAAACAAGAAACTTAATAAGAAAAAGAGACAAAAAAAGATGAGATCCCTAATAGAGTTTGCAACTATTTATAATAGTAGGCTCAATCCAACAAGCAAAACCCTAATTAATTAATGTAAATTCGGATTTAATAATGGGCCCAACTTTAAGGTGCTAGAGAAGTCCAAATATGGCTCTTATGTGTGGAATCGAGTCTGGGCCACCATATGTTGGGCTGAACCCTTCTTTTCAATGCAGAAAACATGTGTTGGGTTTCTTCGGCACTTTCCTCTTATCTAGATCAAATTATCCTTAAGCTCATTTTATAATAACTCCACGCGCTTGAAATCGTCTTAAATCCCCATATTTTTCTGCAAATATAAAATTAATCAGTTACTAACAATTAAGCATAAATTAGGAGAACTAATATAATAAAAGTGCAATATCACCCAAAATTAATGGAATAAAAATACACTTTTGACTGTTCATCAGTTGTAGACCTGTATCTTTTCAATACCAAGGTTTAAAGCGAGGCGAAGCCCCGCAATGAGGGCCTCATATTTGGCTTCATTGTTGGTGGCCGGGAATCCAATGCTCATGGCGCACTCGTGGAGGGTCCCTTTGGGGGATATAAGTACTATACCAGCCCCAGCCCCTAGGCTGTTGGAGGCGCCGTCAAGGTGCATTCGCCACGAATCGCTCATATAGATCGTTGTTGTTCTCAGTGGAGACCTCTTCAAGCCAAAGCCTGATTTCTAGGGGTTGGCTCATCGGGGGTGGGATTCTCACTGGGTGCTTTGTCCGCCCCCTTCTGAACTTCGACCTCCAGTCTCGGGGTGAGCTCGGCAACAAAGTCAGCCAGAGCTTGTCCCTTGATTGTTGTTCGTGGCTTGTATCGGATGTCGAAGTTTGCAAGTTCCATGGACCATCTGCAAATTCTGTCTGAGAGGTCGGTCTTTCGAAGTACGGCCTTCAGAGGGTACTCGGTGATGACGACGATTGTATGGCTTTATAAGTAAGGGAAAAGTTTTCGTTTTGCGATGACGAGGGCTAGTACCAACTTTTCAAGCGACAAGTACCTCGTCTCGGCGGGGAGCATAGTCTTACTGAAGTAATAGATGGACTGTTGGTCCGGGCCCTCCTGCCTAACCAGTGCCAAACTCAGCGCATGCTCAGACACGGCCAGGTACAAGTATAGGTCTTCATCCTCTTTCGGCGTGACTAGGAGGGGCGCCCTTGCCATGTAATTTTCGAGCTCGGTGACTGCCTTATCGCATTCGGCGGTGCACTGGAAGGCCCTCTTGCTGGTTTTTAGACTAAAAGAATGGGCGGCAAGCGTCAAAGGATTTGCTGATGAAGCGGTTGAGGTCTGCCGCCATTCCCGTGAGTCTCTGGACTTCTCTGATGGTTGTGGGAGCCCAGAGTTTCTGGATGGCGGTGAGCTGATTAGGATCTACCTCGATCCCTCGCCAAGTGACGAGGTACCCCAGGAATTTCCCCGAGCCTACTACAAAGGCACACTGCTCAGCATTGAGCCGTAGTTTGTGCATCTTGAGTATTGCGAAGATTTTGCCGAGGTGGTCTTCTGCGAATTTGCTCTTTACCGTCGATGTACGCCTCCATGATGTCACCGAGCTCTCTTTGGAACATCTTGGAGACCATCCTCTGGTAGGTGGCCCCGGCGTTCTTTAGACCGAAGGGTATCACTACGTAGCAGTAGATACCCCTTGGTGTGATGAAGGCCATCTTCTCCACGTCCACCGCGTCCATCGCGATCTGCTGGTACCCCCGGTATGCATCCATAAAGCTCAACCTGACATGGCCGGCGGTGGCGTCGTTAAAGTTGGTGTAGTCCACGCACACCCGCCATTTGCTAGTTTTCTTTTTCTGCACCACGGTATTGGCCAACCAGGTGGGGTATTGCACCTCTCGGATAACTTTAGCTTCTATCAGCTTGCTGACCTCTTCCACCACAGTGTCCGATTGGATGGTTGAGGACCTTCTCGGCTTTTGCACTACCGGTTTCCAAGCCAGATCAACATTGAGGGTGTGTGTGATGAAGTCCGGGCTTACGCCGGGCATTTTGTAAGTAGTCCACGCAAACACCTCAATGTTATCCTTGAGAGGAAGCTCACGAGCTCATTGCGCTCGGGATTGGAGAGTTCGGAACCTACCATGAAATATCTGCTCCCGTCCTCGTTGACTTGTACTTTGATAAAATCTTTGACCGCTTTATCCTCGGCCTTGGAATCGAAGTCTTCGAGGACGACGGTGGATTATGGCACCTCGATCCACTGTACCTGCTTCGGCATCCTGCTCTCCTTCCTATCTGTCACCCGGACGACATTCACGAAACACTTCTTTGAGGCCAATCTGATTGCCTCTGATCGTTTCCTGCCATCTGGATGTGTCGATGAAGCGTACGCGTTGGTGGAGAGTAGACGTAATCGCCTTCATCCCGTGCAACCAACCTCGCCCGAGTTTGGCGTTGTAGCAGCTTGGGGAGCCACTACCGTGAACTCCACCTCCAAACGGACCGAGCCTTGCCCATACTAGGAGTGTAATACTCCCGAGAGGCCACACGGGATATCCTGCAAAGCTGATTAGGGGGACGTCAGAAGGGGTCAGCTCATCACGCGTTCGCCCAATAGCCTTAAACGCCGAATAGTATAAGATGTCCGCGGAGCTCCCTTGTTCGACCAGTATTCGGCGGACATCTGTGTGATCAATCTCAACTTCGACAATGAGGGCGTCCTCGTGAGGCAGCTGTAGCCCCTCTAGATCTTGGTCGGTGAACGAGATCGTAGAGGGGTCTTCGGGCTCTTGGTATTTGTGTTTCGAGGGCAGCCCCACCGAGAGCACTTACATCCCTTCTTCTATCCTTGTTAGCTCCTCGTGCATCGTTTCGGCCTTGTATTTGCTTACTAAGCCGTGGATCATTACAACCACTCCACGTCCCCTCGGTACTGCCTGCTGTTGTTATGGGGGCGGGGGAAGCTGTTGTTGTAGGGCTGGCCCCCTCACCACAAGAGGGGTCCTAGTGCGGTCGATCCATTCGTTCGGGTGCCCCTCGGTCACCAACCGTTCTAGGTGAGCTTTGAACGGTCGGCACCCAGTCGTGTAGTGCCTTTTTTGTGGTAGTTACACTTTCACTTATGGGTTGGGTTGGACCCCATCTTGTCCTCAAGCCAGAAAAACCATCTTTTTTTGCCTATCTTGGTGAGCAGTTTGTAGATCGGCATCGTGAAGACAGTAGTCTCGGCTACGTAGTCGTTGTTATTTCTAGGGGGGTCTTTCCCACCTTCCCCCATTATTGTTACTTCTGTTGTTGTTGTCTCGGTAACCTTTGTTACCGCTTCCTCCGCCTTGCTCACTCTCCCCCCCCCCTCTTAATATTGTTCACCTGCTTTTTCCCTTCCTTCGGTGAGCTTCTGCTACCGAGCCCCTTTGAGGCTCTTCTCACCAAGACTTGCTCGAGCTCTCAGAATCTATCCACCGTACGCATGAGCTCGACCATATCTCTCGGGGGTCGCAACATGAGATCTTTAAAGAGGTCTGACAAGTCTTCAAGCCCGTTCTTGAACGAGGTGGCTGCTATCTTTTGATCGCAGTCCTCGACAAGGCTGTACACCTCCCAGTACCGGGCGATATATTCCTTAAGGGTCTCGCCTACCTCTCTTTTCATGTTGACCAACGTGTCGAGCGTCATCGATTGTGTATTGCTCGTCACAAACCGAGACATGAATGCACGCTCGAGCTCGTCAAAGTCAGCTATTGACCTTGGAGCGAGCTGGTTGTACCAAAGTAGGTCGTGGTGCCGAGGCTCATGGAGAAGGTTTTGCACATAATGGCCTCACCGTATCCGTAGAGTTCGGACACCAGGCAGTATTGTTATACGTGGGTGATGGCATCGATGGTGGGCTCGTATTTCGTGAACTTGGGGATTCTGAACCCTAGCGGGGGAATTGCCTCGGCGACCTCAGCCACGAAGGGGGATTGTTTAGCCTTCTCCAACTGGGAGTCTCACTGGCTGTGGCCTGGGCAGTTGAGGTAAACCGTTCGGTATTCTCCGCAAGTCCTTTTCGGGGGGACGTTCGTCTGGTGTCGAAGCTCGTGATCATCAACATGCACGTTGCTTAGTTTGGAAGAACGCCTTTTGGTTTGAGGCTCCCGAGCCCCCTGTGCATCGTTCCTTGCTCGGCGTGATAAACCTTGGTCTCCCCCGTTCGCATGTTTATGTGCACTATGTTTCCTCCATCGTTTTGGAGCTCATATCGCTCCCCCGGGTTGAGCCCTTGGTTTTCGTTATTTCCGCCTCTTCCCACCGAAGTGGCCACCGGGATAGTTGCTCTGCCTCCTTGGGCTCCACCCTCTTGATTGTTTTCGGGGAAACCATCCCGCGCACCCTGTTGATCCACCGATCGACTGGGGTGGCGGGCACCTCCTCGATCAACCGATCAATTTTGGTTGTGGTTGTCCCTCCGATCCATCAATCGGTTACCACCTCCGTGCCCTCGACGGGTAGCCGAGCTTCCTGCTGGGCCCTCCCCCTTGTTGAGCTGCCTATCAACTTCCCGAGCGTACTCCGCATCTCTGCGGACGTTCGGAGTTCTAGCGCTTGAGGTAGTGGCACTGTCTTCTGGATACCCGATTCGCCGGGTGTGTTCTCTTTGGGTTTGTTCATCCCGGGAGGTGGCACATCTCGGCGGGATAACGAGGGCATTCCCTCAGCTATCCACCTCAACGACCTGGCCGAGGTGACTGAAGACTGGGGCCCCTCCGCTTTCGTTTGTTCTGGTGGTCAGCTGAGGGCTTCTCGTTCTCGTTTGGCCAGCCGACTTTGAGGGGGCAAACCCATTCTTTGCCTGCTTTAAGGCCTCGATTTCGTTCCTCATTATGGTCATCTGGGCCTCCATCATGAGAGGAGAAGGAGGAGGTAAAATCTCAGTTCGAGTGGTAGGAGTTGTGTGGTTGTCAAGTGAGACAACATTCCCATTCATGTGGAATAGGATGTTGCTCGCTCCGGCGTTGCTGGTGCCGGCGACGTTTGACGCCACGGTGACCGTGCCGTTTCTGTTAACCGTCAGAGTGAGGGAAAGCCCCAGGTCACTCCTGACCTGGTGGTACCTCTGGCGGTCTGCGTCGTGGACGTAGTTACCATCGGAGTTGAAGGCGTCAAGGCCTAGTAATTTAAACCTATTTTTTGTTTAAATTAATTTCGCATTGCCAAAATGCAATTTATTGGAAAAACTTGTAAGTTGAAACTGTGATTTTGAACGCGATGTAACCTGCACCGTTGGCACCGATTTCCACATCGGCTGTGTGCGTATAGATGTGGTTGAACAATTGCTTGATAAATGCGCATTTTTATACTCCCTCCATCCAAATTGTTAGTCCTGACAGATTTTGATGCAATTTTTAAATTGTTCATATCTTCAAATTTATAACGTATTTTATGTGTAATATGGATCTTATTTGATAGATCTCAGATAGTTCTATTATACAAAGTTTTTAAAATCTTTACAAATATCATAAAATTGGCCTCATGGCCAAGTTTGGGTCTTTAAAGGGTGTTTAATCCAGCCTAACTTATTTTAAAGCCTCCAATACATCGATGTGAAACTTTTGAGGGTTCAAGGACAATACTAGACAAAAATACCCTTATTGATAAAAAAAAAATTCCAAAAAGAAAGCGGCTGGCACAGCCCGTCACTTTTCTGATGACCCACCCTTGAAAGCAACAAGTTAGCATCACTTTTTCTTAGCTCTGTCCCGTCACTCTCTCTCTCTCTCTCTCTCTCTCTCTCTCTCTCTCTCTCTCTCTCATGCGTGGGTCTTGGGTGGGACAAAATTAATTGTTTCTTTAATTTTGGGATTAGGTTCAATTTTACGGGGGTTAGGCTCTTTGGGGTAGGTTATAGTGGATTTAGGCATTTTGGGTTTAGGCACTGTGTACTTTCCAATTCTAGGGTTTTAGTGGTTTAGACACTTTCATAGGGTACCCTAAGGTTTAGGTTTAGACACTTTCATTAGGTTTGAGGGTTTAGGCGCTTTCATAGGGTTTGGGGGGTTTTGTCACTTTTATGGGCTAGCGCTGGGGGCATTTTTGGAATATGTAAGTGATTTGTCCTCTTGGCATTAAGGAATTAGTTTGTGTCCTATTTCCATGATTAACTCCTACACTACATGACCAGGGCAGTTAGCCTAGTTGGTAGTGTAGCCCCTTCTATAGGGGTAAGGTTCTGGATTCGATTCCTATGGTGAGGAGGTTAACCCTTGTGGTTTACTAACATCTAATAGCTAACTTTATTGATGTATATCGAATGGCAAAAAAATAAAAAAACACTTCTACACTTTGTCATTGTCGAAAGAAGACCCTAAAAATATTATAGATTGAAAGATATGAACAATTCAAAAATTACATCGAAATCCGAACAAGACAAACAATTTGGGATAAAGGGAGTAGTAAATACCTACTAGTAAGTAGTCACCATTTTTACACTATTTTGATTTTAGACCAAAAACAAAAAAAGTAAAAAAAAAAACGCCCCGTAAAAATAAGGGAAAAAGAAGAAGATACCGGTTGTGTTTGGTTAAATAGTTTAGTTTAGTTTTGATGATGACATTAGGTATAATGAGTGGAGAGAGATAGAGAGAGAAATGAAGAAAATGATGATATCAGCAAAATTAAAACTAAAACTAAAACTAAAACTAAAACTAAAACTAAAACTAAAACTAAAGCTAAACTGAAAAAACGAACAGGGTGACCACAACTCAGAGTTGGGGATAGAGTCCGATTGGAAAATCTATCATCTTATCCACGCCAATCAACCCCTACAGAAGAAACCACTACCATGTCCAGATGTGAAGCTCCAGAAACGCACACTCTTTGACCCCAAGCCAAAACTCTCACTTTGCGAACGTAATTTTTGGGCAATGGCTGGTTTTCTAGGAACTTCTTCTGCAACAGCAATCTTGGCCTCTCGACCCATTTATTCTCCGTCCAAGTCACTCATTCACTCTCTCTCCCCAACCTCAGGTATGTTATAAAAGCAACAATTCACTATTTGTTTTTTCTCATTCTAGTTTTGATTGCGGGAGAAAATATGACCCAGACCCAGTTCATTTATATCTATTTCTTTCTAAATTTCATTGTTGATTTGCTTTTATGAGGTTCGTAATGCGGATAAGATGTGGGTTTTCAGCTGAATTTCCAAATTGCCAAAGGAAAATTGTGATTTTGGTTTTAGGGAGATATATCACGGATAGCCGGTTCAATTATAGTTCCTCGTTTGTATATTGTTATGGAATTGTTTGAAATGGTTTTTTGAGTTAGACATGAGAATTCCGTATTGCTCATGAAAATTGTGATTTTAGGGCAGAGTAGTGGGAGGAAGTTCTATGGAGGTGCAGATCCAAGGAAGAAGGGGAGGTCTCAGTTCCGTATTTGTATTACAAATGTCGCCACAGAAATCAGTCCTGCCCAGGAAAAGGTGTGAATCTTCTTTTTTGATGATATTAATGGCGTTTTAAATGTAAAGAATTTGTGCATTTGTTTGGGTGGAGATGGTGAGCTTGAGTTGCACGTCAGATGTTTGATGAAATGTCTCTGTGATTGCATTTTTTTCTGGTTTCCCATCTAGAAACGATGTATCATGATGAAAACATTGTTATGGATGCTCCTATTTTGTACGTGCTATGCGATAACATGATGATTCCAATCCACTCAAACTATGAAGCAAAACTATCTATCACACAATACAAAATGGCACATGAATTTGTGTTCTGCACTGTGTGTACTTCCACGGCAGAGAGGCGAATAAATCAACTATTTGGGCCTCTACCTACACTTTCGTGAAAGGCTATACATTAACTTATGAAATAAGACACCTCACAACGGCGTTTTCAGCATATACTAGCTAGTTTGCAATCACCAGAAGGAATTTTTTAGATGATATGCTCATGACAGATAATGATGAGATGGTTTTAGCTTATTGTAATTGTGATTGAGAATTTTTGTCGATTTTTTCAGGCTAGGAAGATTGCCTCTATGGTAAGTCAGAGGCCAGTGTATCCATTTGCTGCTATAGTAGGACAAGATGAGATGAAACTATGCCTCCTGCTAAATGTGATTGATCCCAAGATAGGGGGTGTCATGATTATGGGCGACAGAGGAACTGGGAAATCCACGACTGTTAGGTCTTTGGTTGATTTACTTCCTGAAATTACAGTAGTTTCCGGCGACCCATTTAACTCTGATCCAGAAGATCCAGAATCCATGGGCATGGAAGTCAGAGAAAAAATTGTGAAGGGTGAGGAACTTCCAGTCGTAATGACCAAAATCACCATGGTTGATTTACCACTGGGTGCTACAGAGGATAGAGTGTGTGGAACAATCGATATAGAAAAAGCTCTAACAGAGGGTGTCAAGGCCTTTGAGCCTGGCCTTCTTGCTAAAGCCAATAGAGGAATTCTATATGTGGATGAAGTCAACCTTTTGGATGATCATTTGGTGGATGTTCTCTTGGATTCTGCTGCCTCCGGGTGGAATACTGTCGAGAGGGAAGGAATTTCAATTTCCCACCCAGCTAGGTTTATACTGATTGGATCAGGAAATCCAGAAGAAGGCGAGCTAAGACCACAGCTACTTGATCGGTTTGGAATGCATGCACAAGTTGGCACAGTGAGGGATGCAGAGTTGAGAGTGAAAATTGTGGAGGAGAGAGCTAGGTTTGATAGGAACCCTAAGGAATTCAGAGAGTCTTATAAGGCGGAGCAAGAGAAGCTCCAGCAGCAAATTGCTTTGGCTAGGAATTGTCTTCCTGCTGTTAATATTGATCATGAGCTCCGTGTGAAAATCTCCAAGGTTTGTTCCGAGCTGAATGTTGATGGACTGAGAGGTGATATTGTGACAAATAGGGCAGCAAAAGCTTTGGCTGCTCTAAAAGGGAGAGGCGAAGTAACAACTGAGGATATTGCAACTGTCATTCCCAACTGCTTGAGACACCGGCTTCGGAAGGATCCCTTGGAATCGATCGATTCAGGTTTGCTTGTCATTGAGAAATTTTATGAGGTATTTGCTTGAGGTTGCTAAATATGTGGCCTTCTCTGTAATTTTTGAGCCACTGCTTTTTGTTGGTTTGTTAGATGGAAGTTCGACTTTCTTTTTCCATATGAAACTATTCTTGATAGGCCTATCTACGCTGGTTCTTCTCTTTGTAGTTTCTGTCAAAGGCATGATTTTGTAATTGAAACAACATAATGCCATCCTTAAGTCTGATTTCATTTCTCTTACGAAGAAATTCGTAATTTTGGCTCTGATACATCTTTCAATGTATAGCCTGTAACTCGAGCACATCTATGCCGAACTGAGAAATGAAACTAATTGTTCTGTTGGTATGAGATGATATACACAGTGATTAGAGTGAAATAGGCTACATTGGCGGCGGCATAACAAATCTTTCAGTTGGATACCACATACCATATAGCTATTCTTTTTCGTTCCCTTTTACTCAATTTAATACCGGATTATGCTACACGAACTCTGTCAAGTGCAGATATGTCGGCCAACATAAAGCATCTATGTATAGAGTGGTTTTAGTCTGCATATAGCGAATTCGACTGCCTATGCTGCTGTGCATAAGGTCCATGTCCAATTAGGTATGCAAAATGTTTTATCTCATACGCTTCTTTCATTTGTTTGAGTGTCCAATAGATTATAGATGCACAAAAAAAGAGTCACTCTACCACATATTGTAGACAAGGTGAATGCTTCACAATTGCAGAAATGCTGAAGTTGGCTGCTTATTTTGCATGAGGCTAATCCTGCATTTGCACAAAAAAGAGTCCCTCTACCACATATTGTAGACAAGGTGAATGCTTCACAATTGCAGAAATGCTGAAGTTGGCTGCCTATTTTGCTTGAGGCTAATCCTGCATTTGCACTCCAAAACTGTTGGAAACCATGACCTTTGAGAGAGATAGAGAGAGAGCCTTCTTCGGGGTTATTTTGAAGCCTGGAAATGGACCGGAAACGGCACGGGTGACACACCCTTCATTGTTATAGAATGCATACTGCGGCCTGGAACTAGCAGCCCAGTTTGACCCATGTCCGCCCCCGGATTTCTCGCCCATTTGATAGCTTATGGAGGCTTCGTTCGCATCACAGGCTGCTGTTGTACAGTTGGGACGACGAAGACGGTTACATTGGCTATCCCTGTTTGCGCAACACTCAATCGTTAGGTCAAAAGTGGAGAGATGGGGAGCAACACACTGGAGCCCTATATTAGACAGTTCTGCTATACAAGATTATCAATAAACACAATTGTGGAATAATTTTCTAATAATTCCATTAATCGTAGTTGTACAATATATATAGTACAAACATTAACAAGGAAAGAATAAAAGATTACAGAGAAATATCCTACAACTATAGAATAAAATAAAATTACATAATTAAGGATATTGACCAAATCATATCCTTAATTTTAGCATTCCCCCGCAAGTTGGAGCATGTATATCGCACATGCCTAACTTGTCTAAAGAGTGACCGAAAACACTGCTGGTGACAGCTTTGGAAAGGGCATCGGCTAGTTGGTCTTCAGACTTCACAAATGGAAAAACAATGATTCCGGCCTCAAGTTTTTCCTTAATGAAGTGTCCATCAATTTCCACATGCTTCGTCCGATCGTGTTGGACTGCATTATGAGCAATCTCTATAGAAAAAGTGTTATCACAATACAATTTCATTGCCTCCTGAGAGCGAACACCCAAATCCTTAAGCAAGTTCCTCAACCATAGTAAGTCGCATACTCCAAAAGTCATGCATCTATACTCAGCTTCTGCACTTGACCTTGCTGCCACCGGTTTTTTACTCCTCCAAGTCGCAAGATTGCCCCCTAAAAAGTAAAGTATCCTGATGTCGATTTTCTGTCGTCAGTTGAACCACCCCAATTTGCATCAGTGTAACCTTCTATCTTCAAGTGATTATTCTTGGTGAACAACCACCCTTTACCCGGAGCAAACTTTAAATATCTCAATATGCGTTCCACAACATCCATGTGAGATTTTACGAGGATCATGCATAAACTGGCTCACTACGCATACTGAAT
Organism: Vaccinium myrtillus; assembly: GCA_016920895.1. NCBI lineage: Eukaryota > Viridiplantae > Streptophyta > Magnoliopsida > Ericales > Ericaceae > Vaccinium > Vaccinium myrtillus. The sequence goes on from CM029272.1 coordinate 22,329,247, forward strand.
AAGCAATATCTGGCCTAGTATGAAACAAATAAATTAATTTTCCCACAAGTCTCTGGTACCGTGCTTTATCAGTAGAAGTTGCATGCAAACAATTAAACAACTTGTGATTTTGTTCAATAGGAGTATTTGCAGGCTTACATCCAAGCATACATGTTTCAGTTAACAAATCAAGAATGTATTTTCGTTGAGATAATAAAATACCATTCTTTGAGCGGGCTACCTCGATTCTAAGAAAGTACTTCAAGTCTCCAAGTTGTTTCATTTCAAACTCTAAGGCCAAGCGTCGTCGTAAGCTCTCAATTTCTTCTTGATTATCTCCTGTCACCGCCATGTCATCAATGTATATAATCAAAGCAGTAACCTTACCCATTCGATGCTTTAAAAACGAAGTATGGTCTGAGCTGCTTTGTTTATATCCGAAGCTCTTCATAGACTTGGTAAATCTACCGAACCAAGCTCTTGGAGACTATTTTAACCCATACAACGCCTTTTTGAGTTTGCACACCATTGTAACATCTGATTATTTTTCCACACTCGGAGAGGGATCCATATACACTTTCTCTGTAAGGTCTTCATGCAAAAAAATATTTTTTACATCAAATTGAAGAAGTGGCCAATCTTGGCTCGCCGCCAAAGACAGGAGCACTCTAACTGTATTAAGTTTGGCAATAGGTGCAAAAGTGTCTTGGTAGTCAATCCCATAAGATTGCGTATATCCTTTCGCAACCAATCGAGCTTTATACATCTCAATAGTCCCATCCGCTTTATGCTTGACCGCAAAGACCCATCTACATCCCACGGTTTTTTTTTTCCTTTCGGTAGAGTCACA
>CM029272.1:22335075-22615590 GCA_016920895.1 Vaccinium myrtillus
TAATTTCTTATACAAATGTCTCTCTCTCTCTCCTTCATTGAGGAGTTAACGAATCCAGATCCTCTGTGAGGATCTTGTGAGGGTTTTATTCTGGGCTTGACAACACACCAAAAAGGAGATCCAATGGCTCACAGTCCCCTTCCTTGCTTTTAAATCAAAACGGCGTTGTTTTGATTGGAAAAAAATCTGACGGAAAAACTTGTATCTTCTTCTGCCGTTAATTTTTCTTCTGCTGTTAGTGTTAGTAAGCCACCACAAACGATGTTTTATCTTCTTCTCCTTCCTCCTTCGTTATTTTCTTCCCCAAACTGTTCTTCTCTTCATAGCAAAGAAAGAAACCTCTTTATTCTCTTCTAACACCGAATAAGTTCCTCAAGCCATTGCCAACAGTGACGAGGTGAGAGGTCGATCTAACCATCTCAGATTGCTTTACGTTAAATTATTGAGATCTAAATGTTAGGGTTTTGCATTTTTACAAGCATCACTTGATTGTGTGCATGTGTGGTTCAATAATATTATACTTGGTGAGTTTTTTTTATACTTTTTTCTTTCAAAATTCATTTAGTATTCAGGATTGAGGATCCTAAATTTTGAATGAAAAATTTGAAAATTAGATTTGTTGTTCACAATTATCTAATTCAAATGATTTTTTATAAGACTAGCCAAAAAATTGAGGTAAGAGATAATCTAAAAATTTGGGAAAAAATTGAATAAAAGGAAAAAAATTAAACCAATTAAAATTTGAGCTAACAAAGAAGAACAAATCTGGGAAAAAATGAATAAAGGAAAAAAGATTAAGCCACTTGAAATTTGAGTAATGGCAGAAGAAGATAGTCTGTTGAGCCATTGGGTAACACTAACGGCAGAAGAAAAATAAACGGCAGAAGAAGCTCCTCAAATTTTTCGTCAGATTTTTTTCCAATCAAAACGACGCCGTTTTGATTTAAAAGAAAGGAAGGGGGCTGTGAGCCATTGGATCTCTTTTTTGGTGTATTGTCAAGCCCACAACAAAACCCTCACAAGATATTCACAGAGAAATCCTCACAGAAGATCCGAATCCGGAGTTAACGGTATTACTGCAATTATAAATGGCAATAGGGCTGCACTAATTTCTGACATAAATATTTATGCACTAATTACACTATTGAGACACAAAAAATTAAAATATTAATTAACTGGACTAAGGGGCGTTCCGCTAAGGATATTTTTAGAATAAACTGACTTTTCACGATTTTCTATGTAAAATATTGTGAGAGAATTACCTGTTTTATTTTCGAAAAAATTGTTTTTTGTTAATGAAACACCCCCTAATTCTGACCTTAATTGTGATCTTAGCTCCATTATTGGAGATGCCCTTATATGGGCCAGCTGAGTACATGCAGAAAGTGAGCCTTGGGGCTCAAAATACCTAGTCCGCAGTAAAGGGCTCCTCACCCCAAAAAATTATTTAGTGGTCTTGGGGCATCCCTATAACTTTTTTGTAATGATCACATATTTATGTGAAATTCAGTACAATTAGTGTATGTATTCCATAAAAGTTTTTGGTAGAGAAGGGTATGAAAACACCACGTGAAGCTGCCTCAAGAATAAGATTACTGAATAATTACTCCCTCACCCCCACATGCCAACACCACTGTATCTTCATCCCGAAGGACATCAATTTCCTACTTCTAAAGTAGAGCCCCATCAGCCATCACCATGTGTTCTCAACTTAATTTTCAAAATAATCATAATAACCCCATGCGTCCTGAGTAAAGTACGTACCCATGATCACTGGTCAGAAAGCTCTGTGTGTGTGTGTGTGTGTGTGTGAGAGAGAGAGAGAGAGAGAGAGAGAGAGAGAGAGAGAGAGAGAACAGCAAAGCTTGAGTTGATCAGCAATAATAGAGACTGCTGCATTTATATATAGAAAGTAGTACACTTGACTAATTATCTTTGTAAAGCGAGATTCTACAATAATATAATGTGCATTTGATGCGACGGGCAAAATAATACTCACTCCGTTATTGAAAGTAGACCAATAAATTGACTCAGAAGACTAACGTATATTATCCGTTAAAGAGGCGGTGGATAACTTTCAAGCATGTAGGGGCAATGGTATAATAAACATCCTTATTCAAGGACGATATATGCACCCCTTTGAATCGTCTTGAATTCAAAATATTTTGTAGGAAAAATTCATGACATTTGCTTAAACTTTTGTAGAATTACCAATTAGTATTAATATTCACAATACAGAAATGGTCTGCATTATTCAAGATTGATGTTACAAATTAATGGCAAAGGTTATCAATTTTTTTTATAATGAACTAACTTCACAACAAATTGAAAGTTAAGGAGGACAAGACCCTAATACCTCTTTTGCCAAAGACTGGCTGTTTTCGCTATAAATTTTTTTGATCATGTTCACGTATAAGATATCTCCCAAATTTTTTGTCTGATTTTTTTCGGTATTTTTTAGTTTTTTTATTTTTGTTTATCTTTTTCGTAATGTAATTATTCATTTGTCTTGATGTGAGGAATTAGAAAAGTATAAATATGTAAACTGAATTTGAAAAAAGTTCGTAAATGACAAAACTAAGTACATAAAAGACAGATGTTCAGGTATTTTTTCATCTTTATTGATTTTTCTTCAGTAATCATATCTTTTACTATTAGACTATTCTCGTTCAGATGGATGATTAATCCAAAATATGTAATGCGAATCTAACTAAAATTCAGAAAAGACAAACGTAAATACCAAAAAAAAAAAGGTTAGGGAGAATGGAGAATTTTGGAAAGAATCAAAACAAAGTTTTTTAATTTTTGTACTCCACTTTTATTCTCTTTCTACTCATTTTCTTGTCTTTATTCCGTTAAAATGACAAACACCCTGCATATATATGAAAAATATACTCATAATTAAGGATACTATAGGAATTTCATGTGAATAAAAACAAAAAGGAAGTGCAAGAATATATAAGATTCCACCATGTTGGTGTACTTTTATTCTCTTTTGAGGGACTCATTTCGGGACCCCACATTCTTCCGTTAAAATGACATTCAATTTATTTGCATATATTTTAAAAATGCAAATATTTCATTCGGATATTGGTAAATACTATAGGAATTTCATGTGAATAAAAACAAAAGTTGTTCCAAACTTGGTAAGTCAAGAATAAAAAAATGATTTGTCTCGTATAAGTTAATTTTAAGAATTTAAGTTAGTTTTAAACAAGGAGAACAAACATTTTTGAAGAAAGAAATATTTTTTTGAACAAAATAAACAACTCTAATCATTTGTGAAACTGGTAGGTCTCATGCAACACCAGAAGGTAAAAAATGTAACAAAGAGGTACAAAGGACAAAATGCATGGCCTGGATTAGTGATGAGATGGACTACTAGCCAGTTATGCCATATGAGGTGGTTAGGGTGTCCGAATTCATGAACATTTTATTGTTCTAATTAGCTAGCCATCCACACTAAGATTTGGTCTTTCAAAAATCGAACCAGTTAGTTGTGTGTAAACTAAAGAGTAGATCTACTAGCATATGGTGTGGTATAAGCACCATGTTCCTAGGTGGTCTTTCATCCATTGGCTATCAATGATGGGCAAGTTAGCTACGAAGGATAGATTGGTGACTTGGAGGGTCTTAACTGATAGTAGTTGCGTGTTATGCAATGGGGCAAGGAATCTCATTCCCATTTGTTCTTTGCATGTCCTTTTGCTTCCCCAGTTTGGCTGAACATTAGAGCAAAATGCGGTTCGACTCCTCACGCTTGGAATTTGCTTTCTGAAGTTCAGTGGGGCTCTATGTATTGTTGGAATAGGTCTATTAGATCTATTGTTTTCAAGCTTTGCTTATCTGCTACAATTTATTCTATTTGGAGGGAGAGAAATGGTAGAATCTTTCGGCAAGAGTTCCATGACTTAATTTGCATCCATTGTGAAGCAGATTGTTGAGGATGTGACATTTTGTGCTAGCTCTTGGAGGAAAGTTGATCGGTCTTCTGATAATCTCAGGTTTGGTTTGGAGTGGGGGATCCTTGAGGCTATTTTTCATGTATAGTGTAGGAATCTTGTAGTTAGGCTTTGGCTGATTTTGGTTTTGTCTGCTCCCTGTATTGGGTCTTGTTTGATGGGTCTTGTTTGATTGCTTTGTATAGTTTCTCAAGGCCATCTCCTTGAGTTTGTTTTGGGTTTTATCCCTTTATAAAATTGACTTTTCCAAAAAAAAAAAGAAAAAAGAAAAAACAGATTAACACTTGGGCTACTCTTATTCAAGGGCGGACCTTGGGTTCTAATACACTTTGGATTTTTTCTTTTTAAATTATTGAAGAGTGGTCATCGCAAACTAAGTCAAATTGATAATTCTGCGTCCGCCACGGTACTTATTCATCTGCAATTCTCTCTCCCTCTTGAGTTGAGAGACAAGACAACACAATTGTTGGAACGGTTTGACTTAACTCAGATAAGACAAACAACGCTTTTATTTTTCTTCGTCGATTCCTTAGGCATTTGGCCCTCCTTGCCAGTTGCCACTGCCTGCCTGCTTCTGTAGAAGTATTATACAAATTTACCGTCTCTCCCTCTCTCTCCCCAACAGCCAACACTGCATGGCTTATCTCAGTTGGCAGGAACGGTGTTCTCTTTTGCAGGCCTAGGTTGAGGAAGGCGCCGCTCCACCTAGATCTGATGAATAACTAAAATATCTTGACCATGTTTTTGAAACACAACAAAATATTGGGTGGTGCTAATGCCAATACTGTTTTTGTTTGTGTCAAAACCAGTTTTTGTTTGTTCCAAAATTATAGTGCTTAAAAACCTCGTATCATGTGCAACGTACAAGCCTTTTATGCACTGCAATTTTGACACAAACAAAAATAATTTTGACATTATCATTTCAAAATTAAACAACTTCATAACTCGACTCGTTTGTCTTGTTTATCAACGTAACCACAAACGCTGACATTTGGTTTCAGCTTACAAGGCAGTTTTCAGAACACTTCCTTTCTTTACTAATAGTCCATTTTTAATCGGATTTCAGAACCCTTTCTCAAAACAGTTTTTTAGAAAACAGGTTAGTAAAGCAAACCCCTTATATAAGTGTACTCAGTAAAGAGTTGAAGAGTTCAAAAGGCAACTCTTTTTAAAGCTAAAAAGAGGAGTTCAAAGCTGGATTTTCCAAGGTGTCCTCCCCACCAGCATTCAGATGAAGAAGAAGAAGAAGCTCTCAATCAAAATCAATCTGCAGAAAACCAAGTAAACAGGAGATTTCAAACCGAATCCAAAGAAACCCATATCCCCTTACCTTCTTCTTCTCCAAATTTGGAACCCAAACAATTTATCCATGTCAAAAGTAGAGAGAGAATGAGGCTAAAGCGCACAAGAGGAGAGAGTATTGACTTACAAGGAGGCCGGATTGTCCGGTCCACCGGAAGAAAAGACCGGCACAGCAAAATCTGCACGGCGAATGGTCCCAGAGACCGGCGGCTCAGGTTATCGGCTCACACTGCGATTCAATTCTACGACGTCCAAGATCGGCTTCGCTGTGACCGACCGAGCGAAGCCATTGACTGGCTCATGAAAGAGGCGAAATCAGCCATTGATGCTCTCCAATCGTCTGACCAAACCCCAGAGCAAGAACAGGGGAGAACAGAGTATTTTCATAGTCAGCCGCATTTGAATGTGGAACAACAACAACAGCAACAGCAACCCATTAACAGTTTGAGCTTTCTTTTACCTTCATTTTCATCTGGGTTTCGAAGCCTCCCAAATGAGGGGAATTCCCATGAATTTCATCACCATTTGAGTGTCATTTCCCCAAGTGAACCACCCTTCAATTGGTCACAACCAGTGGATACTGAAAATTCACAGAGAATGATCAGTTGGAATTCAAATTCCCACTCAAATTCATTCCATAACATTGTAGGCCAAGACCAGTTGTTTTCTCAAGGGGGAACCCTTCAGTCCAGTTTCTCACCGTCATTTCTTGCGCTGATGAATTCTCCAATTTCCAGCCTAAATTATGAGCAGATTCCTCAAGTGGGTCTGTCTTCGAATTCCTTCAATGGAGATGGGTTTCCTGGGTATTTTGTTTCCCATCATGGAATTCAAGGAGGGGAGGAAAAGCATAAACCAGTTCCAAAAAAGACTTCTCCTGCTACCTCTCTTCTACATTATCAAGATTAGTGAAACCAGATGTTCTTTATTCCACATGGTAATACCCTCAACTCTGATTTTTCTCTTATCTTCGCTCTTGGGCATGTTTTTCCTGAAGTTTTATTTTATACAGTAAGTAGTTTTTTTAGTCACTACTGAATTTTTGTTAGATTTGCGTTAATTTTTTGGAATAAATTTTCGTCTCGACGAGAGTAATCCGAAATTTATAAAATTATAACCAAAGCGCACACACAAAAATAAAGGTGAATTTTTTTTTTTTGAAAATTACAATTGTACCTGTCTTTTTATTTGCATCTTTTGAACTTTTTTCTTCCATTTCGGTGGACATTTTCATACTTTTTTAATTTCTCCTGACAAAATAGATGATTAATTCTATAAATATTGACGAAAATCTCCCTGAATTTTTTTCAAATGTAAAAATTCCAACGGTCGTCAAATAATTATGTAGGCTAAACCCCATTTGATCACATTGTGAAATTTTTATTAGTAGTTGAAAAAGACAATTGTATTGTCTTGTTGTTTGCATCTTTTGAACGTCTTTCAATTTCGGTGGACATTTTCATACTTTTTAAATTTCTCTTATCGAGATAAATTATTAATTCCATAAATTTTGACGAAAATCTCATGAATTTTTTTGCAAATGTTAGAAATTCAGACGGTCGTCAAATAATTATGTAGGCCAAACCCCATTTGATCAAATTGTGAAATTTTCCAGGTAATTGGAGCTGTCATATGCATTCACAACCATATGCATTCACAACCAGTGGAAGGAACAGAAGATCTTGATGAATTCCTGTTATTGTGATTTTTCATTCTTTTCAGAATTTTCCCTGTAGATTGGACTTGTTTGTTGAATTTTTGTTGGATTCGCTCCACCTAGTACTATTAACTCAAGTGCATGTAATAGTAGTTGGCACTTTGATCTTTTGTTCAGTTTTTAATTTATGCTTTCTTTATGGCACATGGACCTAAGATTGTTTTTTTAATTATGAAATTGTAGAGGATTTTTGGGTGGAAAAAAGTAAAATAGCTAGCTACTCAGGCAAATCAATACTAGATGGTACCCCTCGTGCTATGTATGAGTGTCATACCTGCGACTTTGAATATGAGCTATAGTTTTGCCGGTAGTTGATTTTTGTAATTTACGTATATATCGAGGTGAATTGTGCAAGTTAAAAATAAAGTTTCATATTAGATTAGTAGTTTTTCTGCCAAAGCCAAAAATGACAGTCAATCTAAAAAATGAAAGGAGCGCGACAATGGAATCAAAACACAAACTTTGATGAACATAAATCACCTCAAAAATTGGTGATTTTCATGAAGAGAGAAAAAAAAAAAAAAAAGACGGTGATCATTAGGAACTGTAAGCCCCATAGGCCAAGCTTCCTTTGGTTTGGTAAGTCCATGCCTAACACATGTACAATTGTTTTGTATCGTATTTTTATGACACTGTAATACTTATTTTTAGAATGTTTCTTTTAGGTGTGGAAATGAATCATTTCAATATGTACTTTATTTGAGTGCGATAGTTTTTAGCCAAGAAGGTTGGAATATATATTGAAGAAGAAGGATGCTACAAAGTTTGGCTCGAGCATATCAAGGTTCTCTACTAGCAAATGTTCTGTTGGTTTTGCTGGAATTTTTGCTCGAGCAAAACTTCCAGCAAAAATGTCTGATTTCAGCAACTATAAAATCTCAGCGATTAGGTCATTTTTTATAACCATAGCAGCCATATTTCTACCCCTGCATTCTCTCTCTCCAAAAAATCACTTTTAAGTGCTAGGGCTCATGAACTTTGAAGATTCGTAAAGGCTTTCAAATGCCGTGAGTTCAAGATCATCTTCAAAGTGTATCTCTAATATCATCTTCAAATCAAAGCCCTTTCGTGGAGTTCGAAAGGCAATACGTTTGGAAGGCTTGAGGATTCAAGACTTGGCAATCATGCAAGGGTGTGATGTACGTGAATTCGGCAAGTAGGGCTTAGGATTCGTGGTGAGGATACACGTTCATCAAGTAAGTCTATTTGTAATCACACAATGTTTCTAGTGCGTGATTCCTTCCCATGATTTTTTTCCGTTTAGGCCCTGCTTGGATGGAGTCAAAAGCACCCTTCAAAATTTATCAGGGGTTCAAAAGGTGGGACCCATAGCTTTTGCTTGGTTTGGCAACTGTAAATTCCTCCCCTCTTCGTTTTGGAACCTGGGGGGTGCTGTGCATCCCAATGCACAGCACCGTGCTGTGCAGCCCCACGGCGCCGCTGCGCCGGCATTTTTTTGACGATCGGAGACATTCACCGCGTAGACCTCGTCGAATACTACAAGTCTGCCAAAGATCAACTCGGTCGGATATCTTTAAGTGCCTCATCGGCACACAAATAACATGAAAAAGTGATTTTGATCCAGTGTTTGTGTCCATTTGTTTTCAAAGTATTTGTGTTCCGATGACGTACTTAAAGATATCCGATCGAATTGATTTTTTCTACACTTGTAGTATTCGACGAGGTCTACGCGGTGAATGTCTCCGATCATCAAAAAAATGCCGGCGCGGCCCGCCGTGGTGCTGCACAGCACCCCCCCTAAGTCCCTTCGTTTTGGACCCCTGCTTCATTTTCACACGTATGGGGTGCTCTCCCTCATAACTTTTGGGCACCCCTTTGGCTAACCAAAAATTATCCGGCTTTAGAAGGTTGCGATTTTGACATTTGTAGCCCTCTTTATCCCTCTTTACCAACCTCTGCACCATCATCTCTGTAGTTGTTGTTGCTGAGATTGAACAGAGAAGGATTTACTGAGCAATTTGTGCGATTTGGGTTTTCTGAGGTGATTAGGTGCAGATGATCAATCAAGAGCACGTGATTTAGTGGGTTTCGGTGGCAGGGATTTCGGTTATGGAGTGGGTTTCGCCATGGAGGGGGGCAGGTTTTGCTGTATCAATTTGGGTTTCTAATTAGACTAATTTGTTGCCATGGAGTGGGTTTGGGTTTTGCTGATTTGGTTTTGTGATTTGGGTTTTGAGAGTCCCCTGGATTTGGATAAAAATTAGTCTTCGGAAAAAATCTTTTAAAAATCATAGTAGCTAATTAAAATCTCCCTTAAAAATCATAGCTAATTAAACCAAATCAATTTTTTTTTTAAAATCAGTCCAAATAAACTCTAACTATAATTTAATTTAAAAAACCAAATTTTTTTGTCTTGTTTATATTATTAAACCAATGCGCATAATTTTTTGTTAAAAGAACAATAGATAGGGGGAAAAAAAAACACAATTAAAATTTCTTTTTTGGATGACAACCAACCATTCAAATGTGCATATTTCCAAAAACAAAAGTTTTTTTAAAAAAATTATTACAAAAAAATAAATTTTCAATGAAATAAATTAATATAGCTTGAAATAGTTCAAAAATAATTAAATAAATTAAGTTTTGCAATTATATAATTAATTTAATTATAATTAAGTTTGGGACACCACAAGGGCAAAAGAGTAATTTAACAGTTTTTTCCATCATCCACCCCTTCTTATTTATAAAACATCCAAACCAAGTCAAAAGTTATCCCCCTATTTAATCTTTCATCCAAACCATCTATTTTTTTTATCCCCCTTCCATAAACATCACATCAATGTGGGCCAACCCTCCAAAAATAATACATCAGATGGTTAAGAGCAATACATCGGCATTGGTTTTATATTCTAGCCAACGATTACAAAATTATTACACTTACACCATAGATAAGAAATAAAACAGTCACGCAGCTTAATGACTCTAATAAATACACGTCCTGTAAGAAAGTAAATTGATCAAAAATCCAACACACTCAGACTCTGAAAAGACCCTAAATTTATGCCGGGTTTTAATAATCAAAGACACCCACGGAAATCCCACACTAAAGAAACCGAAGCTGAAACAACCATCAACTTACCATAATCCCAAACACTGCATCCCTATTTGATGGGCTAAACGCACCATTGTAGTTGGCTTTGTGATACTGTGAGTTTGAGATTTCGAGTGAGAGAGGTTTTGTAGAGTGATCGAGCATCACAATCTTTTATTGCATGTTATGAAATTGTCTTCTCTCTTTGTTGCAGATGAAAGTACATTGTCCAGTGTCCAACCACAAATGTTAATTTCATTTGTGTAATTAATGTTCATTATTTGCCTTTATCTGTTGTTTGCATCTATTGAAACCAACTTGTGATTTCACAAGTCGTAACACAAAGGCTAAGCTATGAGCTCAATGTACTCTTACAAGTCTACCGATCAAGAGCTAAGCCAAAAAAGTGGTCGAGAATTAATAAACCAATAAAAAAGGCTCATCATTGCATGACAATAATAAATTGGATAGCCATAATGTTTCAATTTTTTTTTTTTATCACTTCTTAAAAATTTTAGTTGTTGATCTATATACTTGCTCAAAAGCAGGGGGAGGTTCTAGAGTGTATGTTGAGGGTGTTCAAGCCAACACCCTGGGTATAAAAAAAAATGCTCTAAAATTTGGTACCTTTTCCATATAATTTGGTTTTTCCATAAAATTGTCCGCACTAAATCATTTGTACTAAAAGAAAGTAAATAAAAATTCACTTAAATCTTTTAGTAAATAAATAATATAGCTCAACAAAATAATATAAATCAGAGAGAATAAGTTTTTAACTGGAATAAATATCGATACTCTATAAGGTTTCGTATGCAAAAAAAATTCATTACGTTCTTGCCAACGTTGAACTAAAATCTTGGAGCCACCACTGCTCAAAAGACATTTTCTTCAGTGCACTGCACCATGCAGCGCACCCCAAAACGACACCATTTTGGGGCAAGTCAAGTACTCCGCCAATTGTGGACCCTATGGGGCCCTATCGGTGTCCTACACTGCTACGTACATAAACGATTCAAACCGTTGAATAATTTTAAAATAATTATTCCAGTGATCTTGGAGAAAATCAAGCCCATCGGATATTTGTATGTTCGATTTTCATTCAAAATTCAAGACCCTGTAATTTGAAAGAACCTTCGAGAAAAGTTATACAATTGTGCGCTCGATAACCTCTTGATCGGAAATTGATACGTATCAATGTGCAATAAAGATAAGTTTTTTTATTGAATGCCTTCTCAAAAGTAAAAAGATTTTTGGCACATGGAGTTGTGGGTCAATTGCCAATTGAATAAATGCAGATAACTGGCTTCCCTTTCCTCCAACTCCAACTAAGATTGGCACCCATGTGGGGAATTGGGAATGGAGAACAACATTACTTATTAACTAAAAATTATACGCCCAATTATTGACTCCACCTATGTGTCAGAACAACTGGAGCAGTATTTAACCAACTGTATTACTAGCTTTAAGTTCTATACTGAGACTGCTCAAGGTTTTGTTCCCCTTTTCCTTTTCATTTCTTTGTTTATTGATTGTTGGAAGGTAAGCGAAACTTTATGCTCAAAAATAAATTGAATGGCCAGGTAACTAAACAAAATCAAATGCCCCCAATCACTAGCTTTATGCTTTGTTTTTTTTGTTTTTTTTAATTATTATATTCGTGGAAGAAAGAGAAGGGAAAAAAAAAAGAACATGTTCAATACTACTGATTTTTCTTCTCTCTCTCTCCACATCTAACATAGGACCTTTGTGTCCGAGCCATTAGTCCCAAGAGATTTTTCTTCCTATTTCTTTTTTCAAAAATCTTTTTTCGGCCCTTGTTGTGAAATTAAGGGGAAAAGAAATGGACTATTCTCTACATTTCTCTTTTCTCAAGCTTTCTACGATAAATGCTATTCACCGCTTGATAAAAAAAATGTAAAAATAGATATACATGTGTATAACATATGATCAATGTTCTAAAACTCGTTAGGTGGCTAGGCGCTAGTTGGGCGGAGAAGGAGCGCCTACGGCTTATGCGCCGACTAGTCAGCCACTTAGCATCCTAGGTGAGGACAAGGTGTCGACTTCCTAATTTAGGGGTTTGACCACCGCCTAATGCCTTGGCGGGGACTAATCCGCTTAAGCGACCAACTTTTAGAATACTGCATATGAATTAAAATTGGGATTATTACCTCTAGGTCTAGAAAAGAGATGTCTAATTACCAATAAGGTAAGTCATTTTTTTTAATTACCACTAAGGTAAGTCACTCTTTTTTGGAGTTTAAGTTTAGGGTGCACTTTCCTATTATAGGATTTTAGTGGTTTAGACACTTTCATAGAGTACCCGAGAATTTTAGGCACTTTCATAGGGGACCCTAGTCGTAGGGTACCCTAGTCATAGGGGTACCCTAGAGTTTAGGTTTAGGGTGCACTTTCCTATTATAGGTTTTTAGTGGTTTAGGCACTTTCATAGAGTACCCTAGGATTTTAGGCACTTTCATGGGGTACCATAGTCGTAGGATACCCTAGGATTTTAGGCACTTTCATAGGGTACCCTAGTCGTAGGGTACCCTAGGATTTTAAGCACTTTCATAAGGTACCCTAGTCGTAGGGTCTACCCTAGAGTTTAGGTTTATGGTGCACTTTCTTATTATAAGGTTTAGTGGTTTAGGCACTTTAATAGGTACCCTAGGATTTTAGGCACTTTCATAGGGTACCCTAGTCGAAGGCCAGTCTAGAGTTTAGGTTTAGGGTGCACTTTCATATTATAAGGTTTAGTGGTTTAGACACTTTCATAGGTTACTCTATGATTTTAGACACTTTCATAGGGTACCCTAGGATGCATTTTTATACGGGTTGGGAAGTTGATGGGAATTTTTCAGAGTTGAGTTTGACCTGATGGTAATTATGGGATCGAAGGTGTGACTAGGTGATGGTAAATGTCCCTTTAAAATTCTATTATCTTGTCGATTCCTCCAATTCCAACTTGGCGGTAGTTAAGAAGACCTTTATGCTATTTATGGGTTGGGGGTTGAAGTACAATTTTCATCCAACATTTGGAAAGCGTAAAATGCTATACCACATGATATAAAGTTTTTAGCCCTATGGGCCGAGGGTAATCAAGACGACAAATTAAGAAATAGAGTACGGGCTAGTGTGAAATGGGGGGCTCTGCTGTCCGTGGGGTCGGCAGCCCCGCGACCCCATCCGAGCCGTCCCTTTCGCTCATCAACGACTCAGATCTTACCTCACCAAAGTATATCCAAGCCGTCCATTGTTTGATGCAATCCGAGCCGTTGATGCGCAAAACGGACGGCGCGGATGGGGGTTGGCAGGGCCTGCCGACCCCCACGGACAGCAGGCCCCCCGGGTTCGGCTAGTGTAGTGTAGCGATAGCTGTTGGGTTTTCCAATAAGGCACTGGGCTAAAAGTGAAAGGTATAAAATCATGCAACATGAAAAAAAAAAAAAAAAAAGGGGTAGTCTCCCAAAACAAATCACTTTAGACTAAAAGTGTTGTTTAGGTTTTATCTTTATTCAAAAAAAAATTCGCTTTTGTTAGTTTGCGTCATTGTTTTTGGATTATTAGTTCAATAAGAGAAATCAGAAAAATAAAAAGGTATGACCGAAACCCAATTTTTTTAGAAACAAAGTTGGATATTTCCACACACACACACACACACACAAAAAGTTCGTGAGTTTTATAATTTTTTTAAAAGTCATTTATGAGTTTTTATACTTTTAGCAAAGAATAACCACAATATTTCATTTATATTTATTTCTAATTTTTTTTGTTGAGATCAAATGAAAATCGGCATCTAAAATTCATACTATACCTACATAACAAATCATTTATGAGTTTTTATGATTTGATGGGTCAAGTGACCTTATGACAGACAGCAATTCATTATCCTTGGTAATGCCTACGGAATTTTTAACCCCCTATATTCTAGTAAATACTTGTACTCTGTGTGGGTGAAATCTCCACTGCGACAGTGCGATTCTAATTAAGACCATCCAAACACGGTGGTAAGAACATAAAGCAGCAACAGAGAAATGGGGTACAAAAGAAATGCCACAAAACTTGTCCAGATTGGAAATTTTGTGCGCAAGCTGGTAAAAATGCCCATCGCCGTGCAAATAATCAGAACCACCAAAACTTCGGCCGAGACGTCCCATGAGAGGTTCCTTATATATACGAGTGCTAAAAACATTGTTAATCCCATCATGTTGTTCATGAACACTGCGCCGTAGATCTGCAAAGTTATTCAAGTCATAAAAAAATAAATCAGATTTTGTTTTTTCGAACAGAGATTCAACATGAAAATAAAAGATGTTTTATAAAAGGGAGAAATGAAACCTCAGACAATGTCAAAGAAATGGCCTTGTGGGTCTTCTGCCTGGCAGTAGTGATTGTTGACAAAACCTGTCTGTAGTTCAAAGCCAAGGGAATCACCACATATGACACAGCAAATGAGGAGATGTTTGCAGCAGTGGCAAAATCCCCAACTGCCTCTATCAAGGGACGCCCAAGTAGGGCAGTTATTGCAGTTCCAAGAATCAAGTAAAATGATGCTTTCAAGTAATTCTGCCATGATTTGCTACTGCCACTCTGGCTATTGCCACCCTTCTTTTGACTCACCAAGCTCTTCTTTTCTTCCTGACTACCACCATTCTGCATATATGAGCAATTCAAAAATTGGCAGACCATAATTTTGCACAAAACTCATAAATAAGTTTAGTTTTGTGACTTGTTGAGAATATAAATACTACTAATAAAGTTGTCCCTCTCTCTTATAGCCCAAACTTTTAGGTGAGCTCGTGATCAACAATCTTATCCGGTAGGCAACAGATTCTACGTTCGAATTTCATCGCCTACCTAATGATTAAAATTTACACGAGTTTATCCCAGTTATGGAAGAGAGCCTAAGAATGAATTGAAGATGAAAACAAATTGTACGGTAAATATTAGGGGTGTCCATGGATCGGATTCGGCCGGTTCGGATTCGGATCCGATCCGGTCAGAGCGGATTTGGGTTTTTAAGATCCGGGAACCATCCATAGATGACATACGGATGGATCGGATCAGTTACGGATTTCACGGATCGGTTCCGGATCAATTTGGTGGTTTGGGCTTTAAAATGGGCCAATTTGCTTGGGCCAATTTAGAAAAAAATTCCAACCATTTTTCCGTCCCATTTTCCAGCCCAATCATTTTCAACCCAATTTTGTCCAGCCCAATCATTTTCAACCCAATTTTGTCCAGCCCAATCAATTTTCAACCCAATTTTGATTCTGGAAACAAAAGTTAGTTAACATTAAAACATGAAAATCCATATTACACCTGAACAGTTAGGATTCGGAGAAAACCCAACTGTTATAGAAACAACACAACAAATAGAATGACTACAAAAACCGAGTCACATCGCGATTAGAGAAGGCGCCGCCCCCCAAGCCAACTGCAACGGTGCTCGCCGGCTAAGGAGAAGGCCGCCATTAGGGGAGTCTACAGCAACCGCGATGTGGCCACGATCTGAGAGAGAGAGAGAGTCGTACCAGATTGTGGGTGTGGAGGTTGAGAGGTGTCGGAGGAGGAGAGGGAGGGAGTGAGAGATCGATTAGGATTTTACAATGGGATGCTTGCTGGGTGTGGAGGCGAGAGGCGGAGAGAACGAGGAGAGTCTGAAGATTAGGGTTAGAAAGTAGAAAAGAAACTAAGAAAGAAAAGAAATTCGTACTACTTTGGTAGGGTGTGGTGTAACCGTACAGCTACACGTATTACTTTTATTGTTTTTGCCAAAATGACCTAGGTAGTGGGGTGGTTAGTGTTGTACTGCACTACTGTTGTGCGGTTCTTTTTTTGTTTTTTTTTTTTTCAAGGGCGGATCGGATTTATTTGGATCCGATCCGGAACCGATAACTTTAGTGTTTTACGATCCGCAACCCATTCGTACACACCTCAGATGGATCAACGGATGGTTCGGATTGGTCGGGTTGGCGGATCGGATGATCCATTGGACAGCCCTAGTAAATATGATCCGATCATGAAGCTACCGATATTTGATCAATCTGGATTTTCGCATGGGTCACCTACTTAATTTTTAGTTTTTTACTCATAAATTTTGAAATATGAGATGATAACTCCAATTAATGATCTAATACTAACTTCACTCACTCACTAACTTACCTCAGCACTGCGACCAAAAAACTTGAAACCATTATGGTGTTGATCAGTTTTGGAAGATTGCACAGCGTCTGAGATATATTGCAGCATTCCATCCACAAACTCTGTCTGATCTATACGATCGTCCCCGGAGGTGTCAAATACTTCCATGACCTTCTCAACGAGATCTTTCGTATTTGATCCCAGAATTTCTTCTTCTTTTAAGTGTATCCCGAGAAACAGCACTCTCAATTCGGCTGGTGATATGTACGCATTCTTATTCTTGTCGATTTCTTGAAATAGCCTTTTTTTTTTTTTTTTTTTTTTTTTTGTACAAATGCAAGTAGAATAGAATTAGATCGATATGCAATGTATCGCTCTTTATGTATATAAGTTATGGAACTTACTCTTTCATGAATGTTATATTAGGGTTACCGTTCCTCATGATGAAGAGTCTTAGCAACTTGTCGCCGACGTATTTGTGCATCAAGTACTCAAATCTCCTGTTTTGAATCCATGGCTGGAATACCTGCATAACAACCTATAATATGAAGGAGAAACTGCATAGAACCTATAATTTCTTGACTACGCTACGCTCTAGGGTCTCAAAAATTACCTGATAGAAGCAGTAAGCGAAAAGGAAGACGAGTGTAACAAGGAGAGAAACCAGGACCACGACACGTGTCCCCGTGGATGAATTGAGAATTTTAGGGAGTTGAAGAATGAGAAATGGGACCATGGATAGAATCATGATTCTTGCTGTGTAGCTTGTTTCAGTATCTGTTCTAACACCAAAACCTGCACAACACAGATGTAAATTCATTATTGTCTTGTGTTGTTTCTCAGACATTTCGGGTCAGCTTAACCGCAAGACTCCTGTCTGTTTAAGGGACCAATTCCACCGTCCAATAGTAAGGAAGAGTCCCCCAAATCTCATGCCGGAGACCACCAAGCCAACCTGTTGGCTCTTGCCTTACATCCCATCGTCTATGAAAACTCTTTTAAATAAACTTACAATTGTAACATCCATAATAGAAAAGAGGGGGTCGGAGAAAACCTGTAAAGCTGAATGGCTTCTGAATTTGAGTATCTGGTGATGAAAAACTGCTCCTTGAAAAATCGGTGCTGCCGAAAGCAATACAAGAGCCCCATACTAGAGTGAGAAGCATGACTGCTGATCCGGCTAGGAACCCCATTCCCATTTCTGCCTGTTCTTCAGCACTACTCGTACTTCCCTCAATTCCAGACACTGAGAAAAAAAAAAAAAAAAAAAAAACTTAATAATTTAACGACCCCGATCTAGCCCTGTACAAATGCCCGCTTGGCAGCCAAACCCCCCTGGACTACCCACTAAGTCACGCATCCGGCCATCCCTAGATTGCTCCAAGACGAGCACGCTTACATGCAAAATTACAAAGGGCATTGTTGCCTATCTATACATAACACAGAATTTTGAATTTACCAAGATGGGTTGTCACAATCTATAAATAAATCATTTGATTTTGGTCATGATCTATCTATACATAACACAGAATTTTGAATTTACCAAGATGGGTTGTCACAATCTATATTATATCTTCATAAATCATTTGATTTTGTTGCTACTAGCTAAAAGTATTAGAAAAATTTGTGATCTTGGAATAATTATAGATAGTCATGATCTATCTCCACTCATTACACCTTATTACATCATCAAAACTAAACTAAACTACCAAACGAACACAACCACCATATTTTCAGGTTAATTTAGAAAAGTTATATTAGATCGGTACTTGCAAGCCTCTTGATTGATAAGTCTCTATTATATAGAGATTATGGATGTACACAATATAGTCTTCTTCTCAGAACTAGTAAGTAGTAATATTTATATTATAGACTATAATTTTTGTTATCAATGTTAAACTACATGTAATTCGGGCACCCGCTGAATACAAATCCTTACAATTACATTTTGTCCTTTCGGAACAAATAATTTTATTGGGTTTCTACGGAGACGGCTCTCTGTTTATAAGTATTTTGAAAGGAAATAAAAATGGGCAAGCGAAGTTCTTTTGTTTTCATGTTTCTTTTTTTTTTTTTTTTCTTGGTAAGAGAAGTTTTTGTATTTCTACCAATAATTAACCTATAATCAAAGTATCAGTATCCATTAGCAAAGAAGGAGTTCGTTTCGTAGTTGATATGAGTGGATGAGAGTGTGTGGGTAAAAAAATAATGTGATGGTAGGTAAAGAAATAATGTGAAAAACTAGTTGTTTTTATATTGCTCATGTAATAAGAAATTAAGAACACGGAAAGGATTTGAAGGGTTTGGGATGCATAGTGGTAATTTTGCCCACCTGCCATGAATAAGCTAATGATGGGGGCGCTTATCCTTCGGATGAGTAATCCGGGTAGCAACGAGCAAGCCCCCAAGGGCATCTCCAGTTGTGGATTTAAAAATGTAGTGTTATATGACATAAAAGTATAAAAAGAGAGTCATATTTATGTGTTGTTAATGTAAGAAGTGTTGCAATGTTATTGTTAATGTGTTGTTAAAGTATTGTTGAAGTGTATAAAAAAAATACAAATTAATAGAGTTTTGTACCGGATGGGATTTCCCTCTCTCAACTCTTCACACTAGCTCTCTCTCTTACTTTCAGCTTTTGTGTCAGACATTTCCCACTCTCTCTCTCTGTGTGTAAGCAATGGGCCCCATTTAGGAAGTGTTGCTGACAAACACAACTGTAGCCTATACCAAGGCAGGTAATGTTATGACACTAACTACATCATTTCACTTTCTACTAATTACACTATTGGGACACAGAAAATGAAAAAAGTTAACTACTTACACTATTTCTTACACAAACTCCATTACTGGAGATGCCCTATCACTGGATAAGAGCCTATACGACCTTTATTAGCTTATCTTACCCCACCTTCATCCACCTTATCCTTCGGATAACTAATTTAGGTGCCAAGGGCGAACCAAAAACCAAATAAGAGCCTACCTGAATTAGCTTATTCCACCTCACCTCCATCCCACCCACCCACCCACCCTCTTTCTCCAACCTTCAAACAGGCCACAAGGGTCATCACTTCACCCGCAGGCCTGATTCCGTTGTTAGTTCAACGTTACCCAATAGTGTATGGGCTTGCGAAGAGGAATTGAAGCCCGACCCACAAAAGATGTAAAAGGCCGGCAACTATATTTTGAAGCCCATAGGATGGATTTGACTTTTGAGTTACACTTTCTGGGTGAAGCCTGGCCCGCCAAATAAAAGCCTGGCCTAAAAACGAAGTCCGAGACGCATGCTTCCACTATTGTAATTCCTTTTCAAAAGAAGAGGACCACGTAAAAAGTTTGAAACAATTGTCTTTTTATATTTAATGACGTCTTATCAATTTGAACTGTGGTTCTTTTTTATTCCTATAATTGTGACGCATGATTAATCAAAAAAAAAAAACGACAATTCTGAGATTCACACATTAAATATCCATCGCCAAATTCATTTTAGTCCAAATTAAATGTAACTATCCAAAATAGTGGCACGAACTTTCCCATAAATCTATCCTTTAAATTGGCATTATTTCAGACTTTTCACCAAGATTTGAACATTTCAAAATCAGATATCATCTGTGAGAATGTGAAAGAACCGTGCTTAAAGTTTCTCTTGAGTAAAAATCAAAACAAAAATTCAATTATTGGGTGTAGCTTCCGAACTAATTAAACTCTACAATTTTATTAGTTGAAGCCCATCATTTCGAACCCCATTTGGTTGTTAGCCTACTAATTAACACCCCCTCTAACCCCTATTGATGTATACCGTTGGAAAAAATAAACTTGGTATTCAGTTCCTTAAATCACCTTCAATTTACTCCAACATTTCGCATAGAAAGTGTTTTACATTAATCTTGAATTTGAATACTGTATACTCCCTCCGTCCCAAAATGTTTGGCCTACTTTCCTTTTTTTGGCTGTCCCAAAATATAGGACCAATTTAAAATTTTCAACAAAGGAAAGTTGGTAAATTCCATTTCTATCATTGAGATGCTTTTAACAATCAAAACAATGAGACCAAAAGAAAAATATTTGAAAATTTTAAAGTTTAAAGTGCGTTTTAAAATTTTGAAAAAGGTCTCTGATTACATTGGCGGCAAGATTTTCCGCTTTATGGAAAACAATGTAAATTCAAAACTTGATTAACTCCTATTTTATTAGACTCAAATAATAAAGGTCAAACTTGAAAAATTACAATTTTGGGATAACATTGTGTATTGTACATAAAATTTGAAAATTTGTAAGTAGGCCAAACTTTTTGGGACGGAGAGAGTACATAATAATTGTATAAAGGTTTATAAATGTAGTGGGCCAAACGTGACTCTCTATGGGCCTGTCAATATGGGGTAGTCCAGAGTTCATAAATGTCTCATTGGGCTGAGCATTGACGCACGGAGCCAACAGCCCACCCGTTCAGTAAGCCCAGCGCGTAGGCCCAACATCTAGATTTAGTGGTTTCGGTTCAGGCCAAAGCAACTTGACCCAGAGGTCAGTTGGAGATATATACTATTATGGTGTCACGCCGTGAGCACGCTAATTTGGTTCGGTCACGTGTCCACCGAGCATCATCCATTATGTCACTAACCAAAACAGTTGTAACCACTTACAAGTGACGTACGTCAAGCACTTGTGTCGTGCACGAGAGACTTGAAGAGCAAGTACAAACCTTTTATATATACCTTGGGATAAACCCTAGGAGGAGGTATGCCGTTCTAAGATCTAAAATCTTTCTTTTGTACTCTTTCCTTTCCATCTCCAAGTGCTAATTAACCTAGGTATCAAAGTGCGCTCCAGCGACTATAGCCAGAGTGGCACTATTGGTTGCTTCGTCTTGTAGGTACAAAGAATTTGAGAAAAGACTGGTCAAAAGAATCAAGCGATTCAAAACGGCCACCACCCCCACAATAACATTTGCACATAAATTCATAACAATTAATTTGAAAATATATCACTTTCGATGTTATGAGTTTGTCTTAATATTATGAATTGTTAAGAAATTGTTATCAATTATTAGCAAATGCTACGAGCTTATTTCCTTTGTTCAAATAAAAAAATGGGATCACTTACCAAGTTGGTGGGGGCACGATCTACTAACTTGTGGACGAGCAGGTATTGTTGTAATTTGGGCAGTGTCAAATAACCAGTTTGTGACATTAAATTCAACTCCTTCCATCCCAATTTGTTTTGTTTTGTCTACTTTTTGACTTATATGTGTTCCAAAATATTTGCTCAATTTGAAATTTACTTGTAAAAGTGCTCTCAATTTGAGATTGACTTGTAAAAGTTCTCCTAATATTCTCTCTCTTTAAAAAAATTGTATTGGAGAATGTGCACTCTCAATTAATGGAACGTAGAAATGTGCAGGGATTCGGGCACACCCCTGTAGTGACAATTACGGTGGTCCGTTTGGTATTCTAACGGTCTGAATTATCTTTAAAAAATAGACAAATAAAATGGAACGGACGGAGAGTATAATTATGGCATTTCATTTTCATGCACGTTGTAAAAGATTGAGTGTGTAATCTTGCATTTATAATCTTATTCCTAACGTAGTGGAACTTTCAAAGTCCATGTTTAATAGTGAAATGTGGTTCTCAAATCTTGGCAAATGAAAATCCCTTGTACAATTACACGTGTAGATAATGTAAATCTCAATACGCTACTGTTTGGTATCTGGCTAGATTTATTTATTTTTCATTTTCTGTTCTCTATTTTTCGTGTAATAAATAGTAAATATTCAAAGTCAGCCAATCGTAATTCACAATTTTTTTGCGAGAACAAATTTTCATATCAGGAATCATCTTCGTTGTTTCGCTAAGAGAACTTATATGAAAATTTTTGGAACCGACTCGCCACCAACAAAAGAAATTAACATTTGGACACAATTGGAAATTTTAATTTGAAAAAATAACTCTCTTAAAAAATCTAATGAGTTTGTCTTAATTTTCATTTTGAAATTGTTATCAATTATTAGCAAATTACAGCTTTTTCCTTTGTTCAAATAAAAAAAGACTATTTGGATGTACTTTGGTTGGTGGGGGAGATCTAACTTGTTCGAGCAGTATTGGTAATTTGGCTCAGTGAACATTTAGTTTTGAGACTTATTTGTGAGTAATTAGTTTATTTTTGTTGAATTGATGATGTTCCAAAATATTTCCATCAATTTTTCTTATGGGCTCTTTCTCATCATATTCAATTGTATTGAAACTCATATCTTTAGTCTTGAAGTCCACATATATAATAAAAGAATTACATTATCACACCAAGTAATGACGCCCAAAAAGCACTAATTAGAATTTTTTGCATAAAAAAAAGAAAGAAGTGATGTACCAATTTATATTTTTCTACAAAAATGCACGTTGTAAAAAAAAAAAAAGAAATTCTTGCATTTATAAAATTCTAACGTAGTGGAACCCACAGTCAATGTTTAATAGTGAAATGCTCTCAATCTTGGCAAATGAAAAACAAACATGAAAAAGAAAACAAAAACGATACTATGCCCAAAATGATAGAATATATAATTACTTTTTACCTTTGATAAATAATTAACTTAGGAAGCATAGATAAAAACGACAATGAGACGATGCAACAAAATCGAAAATAATTAAGATGCGGATATGACTAGGTCCCGTACGAAGCATTCGGGTCTACTAAGCAATTATTTATCAAAGGTAAAAAGTAATTATTCTCTATCATTTTGGGCATAGTCACGTGGTACCCCAAGACCAAAGACTAATTGGCCAAGTTTCTAAAACTCGATAGGTACCGATTGAGATTTCCTTCTAAAACGATGGAAGTGTGCCCAAAAAATGCAGAGTAAAAAGGAATTAAGGCCAAGAGCTAGAGATCGAGGAGCATACGTACCAAGCATTAAAACAACCATTGGGATTGTACCAAGGATGTGGAACAAACTTGCACCAAAAATCCCAGGTCCAATCATATTGAAAAACAGCTCAGACCCATTTGCAACATAATGATTCCCAAGTGAAAGCAGGTATTCATATACCACTATGAGAAAGAGTTGTCCCCACAGCTCAGTTGTGCAAGGCAAGAATCCATAGATGGGCTCACAAGTCACTGTTGTTGTTGTTGTGAGGTTCAGTTTAAGAATGGTGGATCTGCTTGTAGAGAAGCTTTTTTCTGCACCATCAGATGTCAAGCTAATAATTCTGCTAGAACCCAAATGGGTCATTGATAGGAGAAGGAGAAGAAGGGTGATGATCATAGCTGTGGCTCTTGCCATCTTCTTACTAGCTTGAGAGCTTATTTGGTGTGTTGAAATGGTGAGTTTTTAAAGAAATTTGGTAACTTATAATATATATAATACTAGGGATTGACTACATATATATATACATGTCCCACTGAGTTGACAAACTAGGTTTTTGTTAATTTGGGGAAGGGATTTAGTAAAAAGATTAAGCCAAACTTACTTGTAGACATTGTTGCTTTGAGAGGGTTTTATGTTTACTAATTTGGACAAATATTGAGGGTGAGTTCACGCTATTATCTTTCTCTTCAGCCTAATAACAAAAGACAACTCATTTTCATTAAAAATACTCCTACCATTTAGCCATTTAGTTAAGAGAAATTGATTTGTCTTGAATAGTCAAAAATATTGGACTAAATACCGAAAATACCATCTGGTCAATAGCGGAAACTCAGCCCAAGTGCAATGGAAATGAATGGTATAAAAAAGGGAGAAGTTTATGGTACAAATTTGGCCAATATTCTCTTCTGTAAGAGATTAAATTCTATGCATTTGTAGCGTAAACATAGGGGTTTATCTATATCCAATCAACAATTGGCACGTCATCAACATTAAGAAATCTGTTATGCGTACCATTTTTAACTAAACTGTATGCATAACTTCTTAATGTTCTTAATGATGTGTCAATTATTTTTTAGATATGCGTAAACACATGTTTACACTGCACGCTTATAGAAATTAATCTCTTTCTTAATCCCTATGCATAACTTCACTTTTATAGGATATACACCTTAAAACAACAAAAATAAAAATACTTAACGTTAACAGAAGCTCATAAATCCAAAAGGGAACAAATCAAAACGTGGAATGGGATACAATTTGTAGTAAAACCTGACAAATCCATTATCCAGCCCTGAGCCCTATATTATTTGAACCCAAACACGCCCTTAGGAGAGACTCATTCTTAATCCCTATTTGTGACGCTTGCGTGCTCAAAAAGATAATATAACATGCATCTAGATATTTTATTTTGAAAATCACTTGGGAAAAGCAACCCCTTAAAGTCATCAATGAAGCCATAGAAAATTCAGCAGTGCTATATATACGTATCCATCAACAACAACTTCAACCACAACCCTCTTGCATTCACGTGGGCCTTGCACATATAGCAATATGAGCTCTATGGAGCTCACAAGGCGTGGAGCTCACACGCTTGTGAGAGAGTTGTGATTGGAGTTGGTAGGCATGTTGCTATCGTTTCTCTAAAAAAAAAATTTGTAGTCCCAGGGAATTGCATGTCTTTTTTTTTTGAAAAGCAAAGGAGAATTTTATTAATCTTTGGAAAAGATTACAAAGATTAACGGAAACCAAGGAAAACGGCATCACAACGTACGGAGACATCCCAATTAGGTTTGCACCTAACCACACGACAATCATATGCCTCCGAGGACCCATGGAATTGCGTGTGCATGCATGTTGAATTTTCTTTCCTACTACTATGTTTATTACAGTGATTATTGTATTTATCTGATACCTATGAATTTTCGGACCAATTTTTGTGCACCTCTATTACTGATTGAGATAGAGATTAATACCATTATTCAATACCCAGGACTCAATAGAATCGGGACAAAACCCAGTATAGACTGACTTCATAAAAATTAATAAGACTGAGAGATTTTCGACCTATAATCCTATGAGAAAACAACCTCATAAATTTCAGGTCCACCGCCACCCAAGCATTTCCATTGGGTGATTTCAGATCCTTGACTTGTATATATAATAACTTTCAACTTAAACTTCACGACTAACGACCACTTTTTATGGGGATGAATGATCAAATAAAGACTTTTTTATAGACCCCAACAATTTCGGGCCCATTTAGAAATGAATAAACAGAAGGATTGGCTCCGCTCCACAATTTCGGGCCCATTTAGATCTTATTGAGAAACTTTATCATTCACCCCAACAATTATATTATATTGAATATCGATATCTAAATGATCGATGTATACTTATCTTTGGATAACTGAACTTCAATTCCAGTAAGTCAAACTTTTTTTCCCAAATAACTGCATTCCAAAATCATCATTGGGGGTCCAAACAAGGGCGGATGGAGCAAGGGACTGAGGTGGGCTATAGCCTAGGTGGGGTGCAAAAAAAAAATTATATGTAAAATTATACCCTAATAAGTTTTAGCCCACCTCATTTTTGTGTATAGCCCATCTCATTTTAAATTTTAGCCCATCTGAATTTTTTGTGTAGCCCATCTAATTTTTTTCAGATGGGTCGGATCTGTTTTAAAAAAAATGGAACAACTTGGAGTTGGAAGGATAAAGAAAGGGTTTCACTTTTTCTCATATACCTGGAGGCCGGAGTGAAGAACAAAACGTCAAAACCCACGGCTTGTTCAGTTGCACTCTTGCCGAGAAATATTATCCTGATGATTTCACTGCACAAGAGAGAGATTATCTAAGAATGCAGTTTGAACATTACAAGCTTGATGTACCTCGAAACCAGAAATTCCTGAAGATGTCCACCATTTCTGAAGTATGCCGAGGATTAGTTGAGACAGAAAAGTCAGAGAACTATCATTTGATCGAAAGGTTGATTCGTCTTGCTTTAACTCTTCATGTTACCACGGCAACTACGGAAAGAGCATTTTCAGCTATGAAGCATGTGAAAACTGATCTTTGTAACAAAATGGGGGACAATTTTCTTGTGGATTCTATGATTATCTTCATTGAAAGAGAACTTGTTGAAGATATTGATTCAAATTCGATAATCGATGAATTCTACTCTATAAAACATCGTAAAGTACAACTTCAGTAGTGTACTTTATTGTACTTTTCTTTTGAACATTTACATATTTATATACAAGGTTATCGGATATTAGTTATAAAGCTTTTTTTTGCTTATATATATATATAGTAGTTTACTAAATTTTGGTTAGCCCAGGGTAGATTAATGTCCTGGCTCCGCCCTTGGGTCCAAAAAGAGAGAAAAACTTGGGTGTCTGCTGGGTATCACCAGCGCATCTCAGTCATCCAAAAGTGTTTTGCGCGTTCCGGGTTTTAGAGAGAGAAACAGAAGAGAGAGAGAGAGAGGAGAGAGGGAGGGAGAATATCTCGGCCGTCTAAAGATGCGCGCTCGAACACCAAGTCAGCAGTACCCTATTTGCACCCAAAATTTTCTCCATATCAAAACTGAACTATCTTAGTAAGCGATTACTTGAAGACTGTTGGGCAATAAGTTCGATGGCCAGCAGGCCCAGTGGCGGCTCCAAGAATTTGTATTAGGGTGTTCAGAAATTATGTTAATTCTATTAGCTCTATTACCCTACAATATATGCAATGAATTTCATATATTAGTATAAATAGTGCAATCAGCAACGAAACCTCTATTCCAAAAAGATTGTTTACTACGCAAAATGAGAACATTTTTCAACGAAAATCAAACTTCTTTTCAGTTATCGTCTTGCGTCATGGACAATCTTTTGAGAATGATGGGAATATAATTCTATAGTTTTTTGGAAGAGGTTTCATATTTTAAGTTAACGTTAAACCAACATATTAATTTACTAGTACCCTTTTGTGAATACACACTTACTTCATTTAGACCATGGACACAAAGAAAAAGAAGAGAGAGCACAATACTTAGGTCAATAGATTCTTCTTTTTCTCTCATTTTTTTTTCCAAATCTCTTTTATTATGAGTGTGAGTTTTGTTTGAGCTAATTTATTACGTGTTCATATATGAATTAGTTCGATTGATGGGTGTTCATAATGGATTGACGAGTGTTCAAATACAATTTAAACTAAAATTACCACTACTAAAATTTTAAAAAATAATAACAATAATTTAAAGGTGGTCAACTGCACACCCAAGGCTGGGTGTGCAGCCATTCAAGCGTAAATTTTGGAGTTTTTTATATGGCTTAGGATTAAGAGAGTGAGAGATTAGTTGGTTAAGCACATTTTAGATGAAGACAAAACTAACGTATTGGAACTGATCACTTTGTCTTTCGGACTGAAGTTTGTCCAAAATTGACTTTATATATCCCACAATCATATTGACGTTTCGCCAAGGATTAAGAAAAGTATATTGACAAGCGGTGTTAGAGGAGCTAGAATTTTGGTCCGAGGGAGCCAGTCTAATGGGCAAATTACCAAACATCTTTATCCAGATCTATGTCTGGACATTTGCATGAAAATGATTTCCATTTTTCTAATTAAAAGCCCTGTTGGTAAGAGTTATTTGCTTATTTTGTAATATATATGTTTATGCTTTTGATAGACTTTTTACATCTTAATCAAAGAATTTGAGGGGCAAATATGGAGATGTGTCATCAACATGTTAGTGGCAACAAGTGATTATACATTGATTTAGAGATAGGGGAAAGCATGACCGGATTAGTCCGGTTTTATAGTAAACTTAGAACCAAACCACTATCTACGTACAAAAAATAAATTTGGAAAACAAACTAACCCTTAAGCGGTCGATTGGTTGCAGCATTAGAGCGGGTATTAAGTTATACCCTCACCCCTTATCCCGGTCCCACCTGTTAATCCTTGGTTTGGGAAAAAAAAATGGAACCCGGATTAAGTAATAACCCTTTGTACCCCTTCCCCCTCATACCCCCTACGAAATTACCCCCGTACCCTCCCTTAATTATACTCCTCCCCTTACCCCCAGTTTGTTTACTGTTGCGATAAAAAAAACCGAATTGCATTTTAAATCCTTTACAAACTCTTGCGATTTCCTTCGGATCAAAAAATGAAGTACTTTTGGGCATAATTTTTAAATTTTTTGCACCAAATTA
This sequence comes from Vaccinium myrtillus, assembly GCA_016920895.1. Taxonomy (NCBI): domain Eukaryota; kingdom Viridiplantae; phylum Streptophyta; class Magnoliopsida; order Ericales; family Ericaceae; genus Vaccinium; species Vaccinium myrtillus. The sequence continues at coordinate 22,363,315 of CM029272.1, forward strand.
AACTACTAATTGAGATCTTAATTTGATACAAAAAAGTTTGAAAAATTTTATACTTTAGAATTTGACATTGTTGGCTTGCTTTGCAATATCCTTCGGATCAAAAAATAAAGTATTTTCACATTAATTTTTTTACTTTTTTTGCACCAAATTAAACTACAAATTGAGATCTTTAATTTGATACAAAAAAATTTAAATTTTTTTATACTTTAGAATTTGACATTGTTGGGGAATAACATAAAAATTACTAATTAGTTGATTATTAAAAACGTACAATTAGAAAGAAAAAAAAAGTAAAAAATTAAACTTCGAAATATTATTAAATGAATAATAAAAAAGAATGCTGGCCTATTAAGAAGCAGCAAGTGAACAAGATAAGTGTAGCGGAAATGAGAATGTTGAGGTGGATGTGTGGTAAGACTAGACGAGATAGTATTAGAAATGAAACAGTTCGCGAGATGGTAGGTGTAGCACCTATAGAGAAGAAGTTAAGGGAAAATAGGCTAAAGTGGTTTGGGCATGTCTATCGTAGGTCAGTGGATGCAGTAGTTAAGAGAGTGGATAGGATGGCTTTGGATAGAAACGCACAAGAGAGGGGAAGACCCAAATTGACATTAGATGCGGTAGTACGCAAAGATCTGAGTATACTAGGTTTAAGCGTTGAAGCAGCACTTGACAGAGCTCAATGGAGAAAAAGGATTCATGTAGCCGACCCCAATTGATTGGGACATAAGGCTTGGTTTGGTTTGTGGTTTGTGGTATTTATTGAAAAGTATAATTAATTTAATTAGTATTGTTTTTATGTATTTATTTTATGATAAAATCTAATATGACTGTACAAGGGTAAATAAGTCATTTGTCAAGTTTTTACGTCATCCACCCAACTTTATCCCCCTTTATCACAAATTCATCCAAACCACATACTATTTAAACCCCCTTCCTAAATGTCACATCATTGTGGGTCCACCCTTACTAAAAAATACCCCTTACTATCTTATCTCCCCTTACTATTTAATCCCACCAAAACGTATCCTGCATCCAATCGGGGCCTAAAATTCATAGAACCAACCCAAACCATAAATATACAGTTCGGTTTCAGTTTTGAACTACGGTTTGCTCGAAATTGAGATATCTCTCCATAAACTATTTAAAGTATTCTTTCAAAAGAAATTAATTAATGAAGTACTCTTTCAAAACTTATGTTAGAACAAGTTACTTTTACAATCACAAAAACTCTCTAACATCAATCAAGTAAAGAAGAGTAGAATAAAATATCTAGTGAACGAATAATGAAATTGAGTATTAAATTAGGAAATTAGTTAGTGTAACAACCCTAATTTTTGTAAATAAAAATTTCGAATAAATAATTCAATAAATTCTTTTTAATTGGATTATTTTCTTTTTAATTGTTTAAAATTCCTTTTTAATTCCTTAATTGGTACATCAAGCCATGCATGCAAGTGTACAAGCCAAGTATCACACCCATTACACATCACAACCTACCCAAGTCATTCCATACCAACTTTGCTCCCTACTTACCAACAAAATCTTCTTTCTCTCATTCTCCAAGCCAAAACCTAACCCATGCACCAACTTTCTTCTACTCCCCCACTTTTGTGGGATTTTGTCTAGAGAGAGAGTGTGTGTCATGTGTGTGTGCATGTGACTAACCCTAGAAAATCCTAGGACTATAAAATTAGGTAGATTTTATTCTTCCCATTTATGGGAAATTTTCCTAGAAAATCTAGTGAGATTTTTACTAGATTTGGATAGTACCCTAACCTATTAGGCTTATGCCTAATTTAGTGCACATTTATGTGTATAACTAGCACCTAGAACTCTATTAGTAGGGTTTTCTCTCCAATTATTTAGAGAGAATATATTCCCTCATTAATTAAGGAATATATACTTATTCCCTTATTAATTAGAAGAATATATTCTTATTCTTCTCCTAAGTAGCCTAGTTTAGTAGCCCTAAATAGGCACATGTCTCCTAACCAAATTTCTAGTATCCAAAACTCCCTAAAATAAAGGTGGCCATGCAAAATTATACACTACTTAGAGCCAAGGAAATTTCCTAGCAAATTCCTCTCATTAAAACCCTTAGATTTCTTCATAAAAACCTAGGATTTACTAGTGTACAAACCTAGGATTTTTATTCTTCAAATCCCCCAAAATCTTGTACCAAAAATCTTGCCATTTAATGGGAAGATTTTGAGCACATGGTGAGGGGAGGGGGGCCGGCCAACATAGAGGGGAGAGAGGGCTCACATTTTGCCTATAAATACCCATGCAATCTCACACTTTGAACTCACACCAAGCACTCCCACTTCCTCTCTTGAGTTCTTAAGCTTTCTAAGCTTGTTCTTCCTCCACCACCACTAAAACCACCACTCTCCTCCACCAACAACCACCCACCAATCCAAAAGTTGTAGGAAAGTTAGAAATTTAGGTGTTCGTAGTTCAACCGGAATTCTACCTAGCTAGTTCGGCTTCCGAGTAATAACCGGAAAACAAGGTAGCTCTACTACCTAAACTTTAAGTAGCCTTTCTACTTTTAATTAGTAGATTATTCATACCGTTATTATCCATGCTTTACTTCTAAAATGTTTCTTCAAGTTGTTTAATTAGCACTTTTCCGGAAAAGTAGTCTTGTTTTAGAAAGCTTACGGAAGAAAGTTAGAAGCTCTTAAAATGACTTTTCCATTATCATGTGTAGTCGTTATAATGTCCGAATGAAGATAGACTTTTCAAAATTACACAGTTATAAACTTATAATGCCAGAATGAAAATCGACTTTTCAAAATTAAGCCGTTATAATGTCCGACTGATTTTCAAAAAATGAGATCGACTAACTTTTCTTAAAGTAACATGCAAGTAAATGTTTTGTCCGTATTTGGACTATGAGATAACCCAAGGCTAACACCTTTACGCCCTGTTTGTTAGAGGAATATGTATACAAGGGAGGAAGAGGGATATAATAAGAGGGGGATATAGAGGTGGATATGGTTAGAGGAGTATTATTTTAGAAGAGGAGATTAAAATTTACTGTGTTTGTTTTGTTGTTGTAGAAGGAGGATATGAGGGGTTGGATAATGTAAAATAGTGTAAAATACCACTTTTGTCCTCAATAAAAAAAACAGAAAAGAGAAGTCGTGGGCCAACGCTACAACGTTTTATCCCAAATCATGTAATACACCTGCCTCCTGCTTCTCTCTCTCTCTGTATTTTTTTTTTTTTTTTTGCTGAGTTTTCTCTCTTATCTAAAATAATTTTGGTCTCTCTCTCATCTAAAATCGTCAACTTCTTCACCGGCGTCGATCTCAAGCATCGTCGGAACTCCAAACCCCTTTAATTGGATAGATCAAAACCCCCCTTATCATCAATTGATGTCCTTTTTTTTGTTATGGATCTAGAAACCCACTTTATGATTTCATGGATGTTTTATACATTTGGTATTTTCCAGTTTGTTTGGTATTTGTAGAGTCGTTGCCGACAAGGACGGCGGCTTTAATCGACGATGACCATGGCGAGAAGACGGCGGCTTTAATCGACGATGACCATGGCCTCTCGTCGTTGACGATGATCTGAACTTCTCAAACGCATCTCTCTCTCTCTCTCTCTCTCTCTCTCTCTGTGTGTGTGTGTGTGTGTGTGTGTGTACGTCTGCTCTGTTGTTGTAGGGCCCAACAGGGTTATTTTGGTAATCGGAAAGCCGGATTATATTTAGACAGGGGGGAGGGTGCCTAAAAATAATCCCTCCCCGGATGGATATGTATATACCGGTCATATTTTATCCGGGTTCAACAATCAAAACAAACGTTGGATATAGCACACCTGGATATGTATATCCAGCATCTTCTTATATCCTCCCTCCATATCCCACTGCCAAATAGGCCGTTAAGGGTCTATCAAAAGGACAAGTTTCGCGTTGTCTAAGAAAGGAATGGTGATTCTAACTGGACTCTTCCAACCATCCGGCCTGGGACTCTCCTGGTTATCTCATTTGTCTAAAGAAAGTCACCAAAGAAAATTAAAAGTTTTGAAATGACTTCGTAAACAATCAGTAACGAATTTCTGATAAAAAGCAGTTATTTTATATTTTTATGTGATACTTTGCGCATAGGAAAGTTGTTATTTTATGTGACATGTTTATCGAGGAATGATGCATTGACACGCTTTGAGTATGATAGAGCATACTGCATGATCACGTCACGATACGATACGATTATTGACACGACACGATTTACGAGAAAATGATAGCGATGACGAGAAATAGAGATGGGAATGAAAATGTGTCTTGAAATGAAAATAACTGAAATGGAATGGATACGGTAGTGCAGCGAGAGAGTCACCCCAACTTCGCGGGAGAACTTGGTGGTTTGGGCTAAGCGTGCACAACACACGATGAACGAACCTTATAAACAGACTGGTTTAGTTCAGTGATAGAAGACGGGACCGTGTCGTGTGAGTCGCGGGGCGGACAGACATTGCAAACAGGCTGTTAAGTTCAGTGATGCAAGACGGCCGGGGCCTCGTGCGGAAAGGTTGGTGCCGTCAGTTGAAAGGAGACGAAATCGAACCAATAACTTTCGAGTGATGGGAGATACTAACATGAATGAAATTTGAAGAAGAATATTGACACTGAAAAGAATATACGAGATATTGTTTTACCGCGCTTGATTTACTCTGATCCGCATTGACACTGACATTTTGCACTCATGAGTTAAGCTGTTATTAAGCCTGCTTTACTTGTCATGATCATATTGTTCTAGAATTGCTAGTTAAGGATTGGATAGTATAGTTTACTAGGTCTTGTTGCTCACGGTGTTGCACTTTTGTAACCCTAATATAATACCACGATGTTGCTATGCGACTCTGACTTATTATGTCAGTGTATCGGGATGAACAGGAGGAATTCTACGGGCAGGAGGCTTACGGAGCCGGCGGTGCTGCCAGCTTGGGAGACGACCAGGCGCAGGGATAAACGGAGCCCTAGACCCGACCCAGTTGTAATATTATTAGTTATGAAGGCAAACTTTATTGTATTAAGATTGATATTATGACTTTTATTTATATTTTGTATTATTATTAACGAGCTCAAATTTTGGGGGCGTTACAGTTACCGAGCAAAAAGATCAAAAAAATAAATTAACTAAGCCCAGACCATGTATTTTTATGGTATTGAAATTATAAGAATAGGTCATCATATATACAAGTATGAGAATTGATCTTAGTAGTACATGGATAGGGTAGTGGAATGGGGATTAGGAAATTTATCAACTATGGAAAAAAATTATTCAGTGAATCTAAATAAATTCTATATATATTATACGGTTCAGATCGGTTTGGAACCGAAACCTTCAATGTAAATCCGTAGACCAAATCATTTAACACGATTTCTAATTTTTAAAACATGGACCAAACCATATTTAAAAAAACCTAACCAAACCATTTGGTTTGGATTGGATTTGCGGTTAGATGGTTATTTTGCGCTCCCCTTAGAGCACTGCCAGTGACACTCTAGGAGTACTTAGCAGAACTTTTAGTCGCATTCTTACACAAAAAGAGCTAGAGGTAGCAGGAATGTTATAAGGAAAAAAAAAAAAAACAAATATTAACTTGTTTTAAGATTTTTTTTTTTTTTTTTTTTGTAAATTTGAACTTCTAAAATGCAATTATTACTCCCTCCATCCCCAAATAAAAATAGAGTATTTCATTTTGAGTTGTCCATTAATAAGTGTGTTTAGAAAAGTTAACGAGTAAAAATTTGTACAATTATTATTTTGCCTAAAAAGTTAATGACTAAAGAGTTGATGAGTAAAAGTGGAAGATAATTTTTGAAAGTGAAGGTAAAAGTTAATGTGAGGTATAAAGTGGATGAAAAAGTTGATGTGAAAGGTGTAATGATAATGTTCTTTTAATAAATTGAATTTACAAAGCAACACGTTTAAAAAAGGATGGAGGGAGTAATTTTTACCAAAAAAATCTATCAATAATTTCAAAATGTAAAGATTTCTGGAAAAGAACCTAAAATATGATTTTAGAGAAAGCTTGGTTTGGGATGCTTTTAAGACTAGATTTGAAATTCGAAGTAATTTGAAAGTTACTCCGTCCGTCCCTTTTTTAGTGTAGACATTTCCATTTCAAGTTGTCCCTTAATAAGTGTGTGTTTTGAAAAGTCAATGGGTAAAAGTTTATACAATTATCATTTTGTCCTTTTGAAAATTAGTGGTTACATAGTTAATGGGTAAAAAAGGAGGATAATTTTGAAAAGTTGAGGTAAAAGTTCATGTGAAAAATGTAAAGTAGAGGTAAAAGTTGATGTGAAAATGTATAATTATTGATGTTTCTTTAATAAGTTGAATTACGAAGTAACACACTTAAAAAGGGACAGATGGAGTAAGTTTCAATTCTTTGCAGGAGACAACCAATTTTCACTACAAATTAATTATACTTTTTACTAGGGGTGAAAATAAAAACCGGTAAACCAGACCGAAAACCGAAAGCGAACCAAAAAGTGGTTTGGATTCTAAAGGTAATCGGTAAGGTTCAGTTTGCATTTTGGCCAAACTGGAAAAAAATTGGTTTGGCTTGACATAAACTGGACCGGATAAATATCGGAATATATGACTACAGTTTAGTAGACTTTTCCTATAAATTTTTTGCATAAAACGCTAGAGAGTTCACCCAACCTTAAGTTGAAACTGTATACTACATAGGGACTTTTTTTTTTTTTTTTTGGTTATACTTTGTATTCTATGAGCTTGTGATTAATGCAATTGAAAGGCCTTGTGTTTCGGAACAGGGGGCCCTATAGTGAGTGAGCTCACTACATGCGTGTAGTGAGCTCTCTCAGCCGTCCAATCTGAGATCAACGGTCCAGATAACTTGGAGTTAAAATAAATGTAAAAGTGTTTCTTAAAGTGTAAGACGATCCAGACCGTTAATCTCAGATCGAACGGTCGAGAGAGCTCACTACACGCATATAGTGAGCTCACTCACTACAGGCCCCCCGGATCCGTTTCGGAACATTATGGGTAATTTTAAACTATGTTTGCTGCTAAGATGAACTCTTTTTTGTTCTTCTTGTAGAATTCTCGTATTTCTAACTCAAACAGTTAAGTTCATTATAAAATGCCTGAGTAACAAACCGGAAACCAGAAACTAAACCATTAATATTTGGTTTGGTTTGATTTGTAAAATGTCCAAACCGAAATGTCTGGTTTGGTTTGGAAAAATGCCCAAGCTGGACCATTTACAACCCCTACTTTTTACAATTGAAGTAAATAAATTCATCTGCTTCTACCAGAATAAAATATGTAAAATCTAAAGCATAATTTAAGCAACCAGTTAGAATTTATTTCTACATGCATCATACATTAGTTTATCAAGACAATTTTGGCTGTTTCCTTCCTTGGTTGGCTTTGGAAAACAAAATACTTCTTATGTTAGTAAAGCAAAAGGATGGGTCGCTGTTTCTCTGAAAATGTCGAGCAGCCTCCATCAGTCGACAAGAATCCGTCAATGAGGAATAGAATTGGGGTGGTGGTGCTGGTAAAAATGCGGGGCAGCCTCTATCAGCCAAGAAGGATCGATAGAGATGACATTTCGCATGTATTGTCGATCAGTTGAGACAAGAGAATGGTATATAACCCACTTTGGATTAACCCTGCAAGTAAAAACTCGACGAAATTAGATGCTAAAGTTGACTTATTTACAATGAGTTCCGTATTCGTTCTTCTGTCCATAAATATCAGATGTAAAATTTCACTAGAAAACTCAGTAATTGGTTTCACTCTTGACATTTAAGTTTCTGCAAGCATTTTGTTTTTGAAATGGCGTGCCAGTTGTTTTCATTGATTTTTAATGCTTTGGGGGAAAGATATTTTTCTTTCAGGCAGTGGGGGGAAGAAAAACAGAAGAAAATAATCATATCCTAAGTTGGGGTTACAAAAGAGAGAAGGAATCAGTGCTACAATATGATCGGATATTTGCACAAACAATGTGTCCTTAACTCGCTTAAAAGATCCACAGCTATCAACAAATCTTGCACAGAAAATTTATTGCTTGGTGGCTACTACCAAAATGGTCATATTCATAGAATAGTAGAATACCAACCTGAATAAGACAGATGAGGGGTGAATATAAACTTCTTGTGAACTTCTAATAGTCTTGTACATGCCATTGTGACTGAATGCCTATTATCAACAAAAGAATCATGAAGATACCGTTAAGAGCAAGATTTCATCAAGAAAGTTCAAGGTTCAAATAATTCAACTTAATCAAGAAACAGAAGGGAAGGACATGTGTGCATCCAATTTTCATACTCACTTCCAAATTACAAGCATTAGCAAAAAATCCAGCAGTAACAGCCTTTCTTACCACCTGCAAGAAGGGCAACATATATGTGAACACTTAGAACATCTATACTAATTTTACTATCACATGTGGAAAAAGTGTTAGAGCTTGACGTGCTACAGTAAAATAAAACCTCCCAAGCTAGTCTATAAACACTCTGAACATCTGTACAGTACTAATTCCCAATTGGTTGAGTTGAGTGCCTTAACAATGCACTTGCATTTTTTGCCAAAAAAAAAAAAACCACAAAACAATGCAGTTGCATTACAATAGCCAATAATTGGAGCTAAAAAATGCACAAATTCTTTGACGCATAAATTATTATTCCAGCAGGCACCACATTACCTGCATATCACTTTCACAGGATTTTAAGACTATGCCTATTCGTTGCGCTATTCTTTTGAGTTGCTCTCTTATTTCAACCACCTTTCGCTGCGAATGAAACAAGTAAAGGTCAACATATATGACATTAGTGAAACATATGCAACACCATGGGGACCAAATATCCTACTTTTAGATGGAACTTTTGCAGTCAGGACTAAATATCCATCAGCTATACATGCGTGGAATATACAATACCATGGAGGTGTGGTGCAAATAATACCTTCACTATTACTCCTACGAAATTTTTATCTTATGGGATTTTATACACCTTCATTCTCAAAGGTGCTATGGTCAGAGGCTCTGAGTTCCCTTGTCGTGTTAAGTCCTTCCAAATCTCCCATTTCACATGGTCTGCTGCTTATTAAGCATATTTGCAAAATCTACTACTCGTGGAAGAGCTGTAAAGTGCTACCTGCCTGTCTGATGACAGAGATTTGACTACTTTCTTAAGAGGCGTGATTGGAGCGTGAGGCATAGGCATGTCTGCGTGAAGGGAACTTCCTGTTACACTGTTCTGTCCGTAGATTTTGAGGGTGATTTGATAGTTTTGGATGCTCAAGGTTTAGCTTCTGTACACTTGACATGTACATGCGTCATGTCCCATTTTCGAGTGTTTAGTGGATCATTGTCTATTGGATACAGAAGACATTCCAAAAAACTGTGCAAAATTATATTGCAAAGCAGCCCAGAAAGATACCATTGCCTGGTAGTTTACAAAGTTCTTGTTACACCACTTCGGAGATTTGCGAGACTGAAGAAATCCTTTGTAGACATTTAGGAAGGTCACATGATCACCCTGCAAAGTATGGGAAAGTAAATAGTTTAACACATGTATTTGCACGTAAATCAGATTAAAATTTTTTTTTTTCCCAAACATTCCTTGTGTAGATTTAGGTATGTCAAAAAACAAATCATCTAAAGACACTAAAAAAAATGTATTATAACACGAGATATTAGGTTTAGACTTCATTTGAGCGCTGATGACAAGCTTAGAAAAAGCAATAATCAACTATAGCATTCTTAATATTCACTTAAGTCATCGGGAATAAATATGCTGTAATGCTGATAAGGGTCACTTTATAAGGAAGCAAATGAAATATTACTAGGGACATATATAGCAAGGGGAAAAGGGAGGCAAAACAAGCGCCAGGTCATATGAATAGCATCACCGCTGCCGAAACTACTTTCCATTTAGAAGAAATTCACATTAGAGCATGATTTTCTCCTCAATATATGAGGTAAATAAGCATGTATGTGCACTATGCCAAAGAAAATGCTGGTTAGAACTTCTTATGGAAACACAATGTCTATTATCAAACACTAATTGATTAGAACCCTCTTTTTATCGGCAAAGATTGTTGATTAGAACTTATCATTCCAACTGCTCTATCTCTTTCTTTATCTCTTAACCATATCTTCTTAACCTAATGCTGTAGATAATAAAATTTTCCCGCAGAACCTAAGAAGCAACCATACAGAGATCGGGCACGGACATTTCATGGACACGAGGATACATTATTTCTCTAAAAAGTAGGACACAGACACATTGCAGACATGTTGACCTATATATATTCAACTAAAGTGTGGTATATGCTAGAGCTTGTCCCACAATGGTCAATTATAACCTCTAAAACTAATATATGAGCTTGGGCAGCCTCTCCACTCATTGCCAGTTGGTTTTGAGTTAGATGCTTTAACATGGTATCGAGCCAGACTTTCGGAAGCTTTTGGACAAGACTCTATGTCGTTGATAGGTGGCTCCCCCTTTGTTTGTCGTTGATGGTTGATAGTTGCCGTATGTGTTAAATCGTTTGTTTACCTCACCACGTACGAGGCAGGGGTCGCGTGTGCGGGAGAGTGCTAGAGCTTGTCCCACATTGGTTAATTATAACCGCCAAAACTAGTATATGAGCCTGGGCGGCCTCTCAACTCATTGCCAATTAGTTTTGAGTTGGATGCTTTAACGGTATAGATGTAACAATATGTTTGCGTCCCAAATTTATGTCGTAATTCTACAAAAAAAAATGAAGAATCTAGACAGCACAAAAGTCAAGAAATCCTTAAACTTATAATTTGCATTTATGTACAGATTCTATACTTATATTTCCCTAATTTGTTTAAGATAGCAAGCAATATGCCAACTTAGGAATTTGTTAATCACGTCTGAATAAGCATCAAAGAAGTGTCAACTACATATTAATCTCTTACTTATACATACCTAAAAAATGACAGACACGTTGAAAAGAGTAGCAGACATGTGTCCAGACATAATTTTTTTTATCTAATTACGGACAAGAAAAAAAGGGTCTAGGTCATGAGTCCGAGAGATGTTTCTTTGAAGTGTTCGTGCTCTTTAGTGTTGAACAGCTAATTGAGGGCATTGAACAGAACTAAATTGTATCATCTGATGTTAATATATTATGAATATTCCCGATTAATTTGCTCTATGTTCTGCAGTTGAAGTCGATTTATAAACTGCAGATGGGAAGAAAGCTATAAGTTGTAAGGACTAACTAGAGACTATGCAGTATTTAAATACTAACCACGGATTCCTAGGGGGTCTTCCTGATATGATTTTGGCCAAGTATAACAAAAATACCAACGTCCTAGCAAGGACCTTTGCAATACCCTTCGGGAGGAGAAGCACGAGACCAAAAAACCTAACCATCAGAGTTCTTCCTATCCATTACTCCGTACCGGTAAATCATACTACCACTATCTGTTCTGTGACCAACTCAAACGTGAATGTAAGTACGTATATCACATACGAGAGTACAAGATACCAGAACAAAAATGTGCATTTATACATTCTTTTCAATAAAAAGCAAAAAATGTGAATTCAGTATAAGCCGCACAATATTTCTAGCTGAAAGTATGATTTGTTGAATCAAGCTAAGTTCATGCAAAATAGTAGGAAACTGAAATCAAACCTCAGCAGCAGCAAACCTCAACTTAGCTTCATCCAGGTCCTTTTGTTGCCCCCTAACAGAAACCCAGATAGACTGGAAAAAGGTAATTTAGATATTAACTTCTGCTCAGTAGAATATTTGATATTACTTTTTTAGCATATACAGTACTCGTTAATTTTTACGAAAGGAAATCTTAATCATATGACTCAAACATCCGACTTACCTGGCTATCTAGTTGGAAGTATTTCTTCCATTAGATCAGGACGCATGTCTAAACATATGGGAGAATTATACCAACAAACAAACGTTAAACAGAAAACCAATGTACCTGGATGGAAAGAATAGCAGCAATAGTGATGATTTCCTCAGAGCAGCCAAGCTGGTTTGAAGCTAGGATCATTTTTGAGACCATTGGGTCCTACCAAAATAAGAACAATGAAATTCAGCTTTTCACGTTCCTATACTACACAAAGGCAGAACTAAATAATGTTAGCATCAAGGACCACAAGATATTCTCTCCGCTATCTTACAGGATTTCTGCTTTCATTCCATGTTAAAATTCATAGGTCTCTCTATAATCTAGTCAAGGACAGAGTGTGCGCTTTAACTACACTGGCCTCTCCTTATATAATGGTGGGGAACACACTAGGAAACCAGGAAGAGAGAGAATAAGATGAGGGAGGAAAGAAGAGGAGAACAAGCAATGATAGAGAAGAGGTGCAAAATCAGTTCCATATCTCTTTACACAACAAACAACAAACAACAATAACATAACCCATTTAGTCCCCAATAATTGGGGGTATGGGCGGGGGATGGATAGGAGACGGACCTAACCTTTGGCAATAAATGCACAAAGTGGCTGCTCCCAGAATACCACTGAAACAAATGGATTGGAGACAGACCTAAACTTTGGCAATAAATGCACAAAGTGGCTGCTCACAGAATACCACTGAAACAGTGGTCCCCCTATACTGTCGCGTTTGCTGCGGAATCATGCCCTCAAATCAAAGCCAAAAGGCATCTTCATAAAAGTTAATAAAATAAAAAATATGTAGAAATAGAAGAGGAATAAAGCTCAATATAAATATAGCCTGTCAAAAGAAGAAAAAAAGGACGACAAAACAAACAACTAATACAACTCTTCCATCATGAAAAAGTGCAGCTCACCCCATAGGCACTATTCAGAAGAATCAACATCTCGTGCCTGGGTTTGAGAAGTTTAGGAATGTCATGGAATCAAATACAGTCTAGTGGAAGCCCACTTTAGGGAGCCTAATGCATTGGCTTCTATGGGTTTTTTTTTTTTTTTTTTTTTACGTAGTCACTAACAGGAATATTATAAAACTCCTAAACTAGAATAAAATATTCGTTGTGACAGTAGAGGTGCGAGAGGGAGCTGGGTTAAATTACAAATTCCACCATGACGAATTCAATGTAAAATAGGAGACTTGTGGAACCGGGATAGGTTTCCTAAACAGGAACAACAATTGCCTATGGAAAGTATAAACAAAAAACTGTGAATATGACCTTTGCGCGCACAGCGAAAAGAAATAAGGAAAAAGAAAATTTGAACATGTACGCCTTCTGGCCGCATTGGAGCGAAAAGTTTATAAAATGAAAATCCCCCAGTGTTATTAGGTAATCATACTCATTTTTGTGGCGTCCAAACACCCCATGTGAGAGAATTTGCACAACTTTTTGTGACTCGTGTGTGTGGTTATATTGTTTGTCTTAATGAACACACGAACAATGCATCATTGTGAGAGAGATTCGCAGCGACGGATCAGAATGTGCAGCTGCTTACTACTTCATCCAGATAAATGCTTGAAAAGGAAGATTTGAGGCCTTCGTTGTTAGTTGTTACCTGCTCGACTTAAATTCCCTCCATATTGATGTTGCAAAATCAAGATGGGAAGGAGGTATGGGGGGATGAGAGGGAGAACTGTAGTCAGAACCAGTGAGGAGAGAGAAAAGGGAAGTGCACATCGAAGAGAGAGAGAGAGAGAGAGAGAGAGAGAGAGTCTGGGTCAGAGAAGAAAAGTTCAATTGACTACTGTTAACATATGTAAATATCTAAATGACCAATGGAAAAGAATAAAATTACATAGTCCTTCAAGAGAGAACAGTAGTTACGGCTGGAAAGGAGAGAAAAAGGGAAGTGCACTTTGGTGAAGAGAGAGATAATCAACTGGTCAGGGAGAAGAGTTAAATTGGCTTCCGTGTCAAACGAGTAAATATCTAAATGAGTAATGGAAAATTAAAAGAGTAAAAGGACACCTTGAAGATCTGTTGGCTAATTGTTAGAAACTTCAGGAGGTTGGTGTACTTTACCCGTACTCATCTTACAGAATACTTACTTGACTTTAGAAAGTAACTCATACATAATCGACCAGATGGGAAAATAATTAGCTTGCGAATTCAGTGCAAGAATATTCATAACAAGAGTTGCGGAGAGATCACAACAATATTTGATTATCCCAGTCCAAAACAAAACTAGCAATAAACCAAACCAAACCAAACAGCTATTGCTAGAACCCTAGAAAGCAAATTGTAAAAGTGAAAAACGGATAAAGATAGAGAATGAGGAAATAGCATAAAGCTGAAAGCAACGTACTAATGGTATCTCTGCAACTTGGAATCCAGCAGGTGAAGTAAGTTTGGCATCATCATCAAGGACTCCAAGTGAATAAAGTACTTCAAGTGCTCTGATCATTGCTTCAGGCGATGGAGATGCAGGCCAATCAAAGCCTAAGATGTTGTCTATGCCTAAGGCCTTTAACTGGGAGATGGGAAAAAAAATAGTCAGCATCAGCGGAAATTCAGAAGCTAGCTTCTCAAGCTGGAAGTTCATATGGCATTACCAAAAATGAAAAGAAAAACTGCATAAATATTGTTCCTCTTTCACATAAATAAACTGCTATACAACAAGGTTTATAGAGGAAAGTACACAATTTATTGGAGAGAGAAGTGGAGAATACATGATACGTATCCTACGATTGGTATCGTCTCCTTCGGAAAACGATATATATCCCACCCTGTATCCTTTTTGTATAGAAATCCTATGATATGATCGCATATCCTACGATACGCATATCCCAATTCGGTACGTATCCTAAAATTACATATTCGGAAAAAGTTGGACCTTATTTCAAGTGGAACCTCAAACACATTAATCTAAGCCGTTTGATCTAATTATGGCATCTTTTAAACCATTAGATAGAAATACAACGTCAACGTAGGCATGTACAGAAGAACAAACCATACTTCAATTTGCCTAAATCATACGAGGGCTCTTCTTTTCTTTCTCTAACCAAGGAAGCAAAAAGCATTAATGTACTAGGCCGCAGTTGAGAGACTGCAAATTTTGCATCGTAGAAACTTTATCTTTTTAAATGTAAGCATAAGTTTATTAGTGTTATTCGGTGTATCTACTTTTTAATTGTATATTAATTATTATTAACGTTGTTGAAGCATAAACTAGATTTAGTACACAATAATAAAATCCAACAAGTGCAATTGACAAAGCCCAAAGATGGAAGACATTATTGAAGGAGATACAAAAATCTAGTTTTCAGAAACTCTGGAATATCTAGCTCTAGAAGCTCTAGAATATTCAAAGGAGATGCGACCCGTATATAAAAAGGATAAACCCCGACAGCCAGCAGACGCACATGGGAAAGACACAAAGGGCATTAATTTGTTACTAAGTGGGAAAAAAAACGAACTGATCCAGGCTATGGATAACCCTCCCGAACACCCAAGAAGAAAAAACAGTGAAATGTAAAAGACAATTTAGCCCACTAGGGAATTCTCTATTATATGAAAGGTCAATGTCAGCGAACAGCCACGCCTTCTGCCTCTGCTTCCCTACCCTACCTCCCAATCTCCCACCATTTGGGGCAAAAATCCATTCCATCTATAGAAATAGACCAATGCATGCCAAACAACGTCAAAACCAAACCTGACTCCCTTGCCATCATGCAAAAATTTCAGCTACCTTAAAGTGATAAGTAGATGAGACACATCTCGTGACTCCTCATCACTCGTAAAGGCAACACCAATTGACAATGATCTTACTGTCCTTACAAAAATCTATCAGTATCAAGTTTTCCCTGGGCAGGATTCCAACAAAGAAACCATCCAACAAAGAAACCAACGTTTGCTGAGGCTCTACAAAACCAAATTCATATCCATGGAAAGACAAAGTGACAAACCCTCAAATCCCGATCCATAAGAAGCATGAAAGGGGGGAAATGTGCACAATCGCTAATAACACCACTACTTGTAATGCCAAAACATCAACCTATCCCTTCTCCCCGCTGTTAATTTTGACTAATATCAAGAAATCCTTCCATAATTAACGAATAACCCTCCAAAAGCACCCTAGCAACCCTGATGGAATATAACATAATTCATCCCCAATATTTTATGATTGGCACCTGATGATAACAGAACGTAGAGGATGGGTTAAATGAAGTATATACCCTGTTAATTAGTGGATATCACACCAAGAAGAGCCTAAGCACAAGGGGAAGTATAGAACAGATATGATAGTATACTAATGGACAACTAAATAATCTCATTGCACAGGTAAAGCCTTTCACTAAGAGTGCCTTGAGCAGGGATGCAAGCAATATGTGCAATTGTAACCATGGAACTGGAAAGGCAGACATCATCCCAGAACAGACGAAAGACAATGACCAGAGATGCAATATCCAGCACAAATAGTTTTATCAACCTGGGAATCCAGGCCCACCAAGCAAACAGTTTGGTAAATGATAACCACTTCACTTAGTTTGATAGAGACATGCATGAAAGCTACTTCATAAAATACACACCTGAATCACACAAGAAACGAGATTGGATCTCTGCATCTCCGGTATCCCCTCAGCAGACATTTCTTTGACAAAATACTCTTCTGAATACAGCCTGGTAACGACCACCAACAGTTAACTTTGTCATACAATAGCGGGAAAACATTAACTACGGAAAACAAAGCTAAACAGCTTAAACCTGCCCATTTCTTTGAGAAAAAAACAAATCTAAGAAGAACCCAAAATACAAAATAAATACGATAGAAAAAATGCCGTAAGAACCACTCTACATAGGCATCTAAGAAAGCCAGCAGCTAAAACTCAAGAAGGAAGCACGAGCATCGTCAATAGAAAAAACTTATTCTCAATGAAACTACACAGTCCTCCCCTGAGGTTACTGAAAATCCAGGTTTCTGAAATGGCACTCGCCTCCCCTATCAGGCAACTTATCCCCCAACATGACCTAAAACCACTACACGGTAAAGCAACTACGGCAAACATTTAGCTAATTGAGCAATATTTTTGTAGTGGGCAAAAGATGCTTAAACTCCCCTTCCTCGTGCTGTGGATCATACCTCATTTCCCAATTTACAAACCCCCAAAGTTGGAGGTTGGAAAAGGGATAAGACAAAGGAACAGCTGGATAAAGTTTGGACGAGTTGTCCCTTGGATGAAAAACAAAGACCTCCACATTGATTACCTCCTTCTGACATCTTTCAGAGATAGCTATAGGCCCACAGCTCAATTTACCTTAAAATTTGTTCCAAAAAGGAAAATCAGCGTGATACATGAAATTGAAACCGCATACCAGCATAAACTCCATCTTCTCGACAATACATATCAGAAGAAGTAACCCCCCCCCCCCCCAGTGTTTCACCAAAAGCAAACACATTTGCAAGGTGAGTGTTAAACGGGGGTGCAATCAACCAGTAGTACTTCTTTCTAATGCTTTTCTGCCCCTGCTTCAACTGTTACCCTAGTGACGACCTACCAACACAGAGAGGGACCAAAAATGAGCACCCAGATAAATGACACTGAACTATAACCACAGCGCAGGATAACAAGCACCCCACTTGTTTGGAAGTCTCTCTCTCACACACACATATAGAAAGAGGTTAGAATTGAGAGAAACGGTTAAGCATTACTGTACTAAAAGGCCAACTTGAGGATAAAATGCTTTACTGGTTACACAACCAAGGAAGTGTAATAGCACATGAATCAATCAAAGACTAAAATGTAACTACAATAGCCCCACGCCCCTGGAACGGATAAAACATAATAAAAAGATTGCCCTAAACAACTTTTCTTTGAGAAAGATATCCAGATAAAGTCTTCGCGCATGGTAGCGCCTTAGACCAACTAACTGATATATAACATGTTAATTACAGCCATATTATCATCACTTGTGACCATCTAAAGTGTAAAAATGGCACAATCAAAGCTTGTAAGTTACGCACCTGTAGCACTTTCCAGGACGTACTCTTCCAGCTCTACCAGCCCTTTGTCTAGCAGATGCTTTAGATATCGGTGCAACTACCAAATTTTCAATGTCGGATATCTGACACAGGATGTTATATTAATGTCAAAATGAAAGGATAATAAAAAATAATCTAGCTACATATTTAGCAACCCCTGAAGAGGTAAACAAGAAACATTAAAAAAAAAAAACGAGGTAAACTATGAAATTCAGTGAATATAAATCCTGGAAAGGACGTAGCATGTTCATAAAACATTTACATAACCATATGAAGTCATCAGAGTCAACAGATTTATGATAGGTTTTAGATCATCCTCAATATGACTTGCTACACACAAGTTGATGCACAATTCTAACTTGTAAGGGGCAGAAAATGGCACGTAGTAGTACATCAGCAATTGAATTAAAGAGAGATCCTTAACTTTACAAGAAAAGAATGACGAACTGAGACCCTCATATTGCTGTAGCTCTTAAAGTTCTAGATAGGTAAAATGGCCTTCTAAGTCACCGTCACGCTAAGTACATAAAAATCCATATGACATACAAATCGCTCATCATTCGCTATCACTTCCAGTTTCCCCCGAATAATTTACAGAAAATTACCTCTTAGGATAGAAAAGTGAACTTAATCCCCACTAAGGATGTACTCAGTTTTTATTTACCTCTAAGTACAACCTCATGATGAAGATTACCCTTTTACCATTCAAACACAAATTTACACTTTACTCCCGTCACTTCCCACCTCCACCCAACATCCACTTCTGAGTTTGAGCTCGTGAAATTCACTATATTTCAAAAAATGTTTTCACTGGGTTTGAGTTCGTGAATTCAACTAGCTTTGAGTTCGTGATTTTCACTAACTTTGAGCTCATGATTTTCACTGGGTTTGAGTTCGTGATTCTCACTAGATTTGAGCTCGTGATTCTCACTGGGTTTGAGCTTGTGAAAACAACTAAGCACAACCTACCAAATTTCACGAGGTACGAGCTTGTGAAAACAACTAAGCACAACCTAGCGAAATTCACGAGCTTCGAGCTTGTGAAATTTATTAGTTTTAGAGCTCATGAATTTCACTAGATTCCAAAACACAACAATCACCCAGTGAATTTCATTAGCTTCGAGCTCATGAATTTCACTAGCTTCATGCTCGTAAATTTCACTGATTTTAACCTCATGAGCTTGTCCACATCCTTTCTCTTGCTCAGGTGTTGAGCATTTGAATGGGGTAAATACTTCCCACTGGTGTCCCTTACTAGATACAGGGGATCAAGTATGAATGCAGCAGCCCAAGCCGGATCGTAGTTCTTTTTGAAACGTCTATCGATCACTTTCTCCACATGATTTTCAGTAATGTGGAATCTAGAACGCCAGTCCTTCACTTTAGCCCTACCAGTCCCAAAGAGGAATGCATTCCCCTACCAATGGTCTTTCTTTCTCAATTGCCTGAGACGTTCCCTTGATCAGTTTAACGAACGAGTGGACCATCTCTAATTCATTCCAAAAACGGGGATCCCTGAGCATTTCCTCGATCTCTCTAGCGATTTGCTCCTCCATTGACACAATCTTGTACAATTCATCAAGCAAGACTAACTGAAGTGCCCTAGCCGAACTCAATATATTGGAGAAAGAGAAGTGGAGAAGGGAGTGTAGAGAAAAAGAGAAGGGGCAGCTGCAGAGAGAGATAAGGGAAGGGTTTTTTGGGCAAAATTGTTTTGGCAATCCCTTATCCGTGCTATTTCAAAATGAGATGGACTTGGGCGTACATTGGGTCCATTTTCTGGACCGGCCCGTCAATTTTGCAATCATTTATTACGGGGAAAAAAGAAAGAAAATAACAAGCAACAGCCGACGTGCAGAAACGTTAAGTTACTGGATTGTAGAACCGCTGTTTGGAGAACCCACTGTCTACGACGTAGGAAACACCCTGTTAGAAAGGAGACACAAACAAATCAAACCTTATACAGTATTCCTGCTGGATGCTAATAAAAGTTCGACAAAATTCTCAAAGTGGGAAGAAATAAAACATTTATGTGATGATGTTACCTCCAAAGTCAATGATGTCTCTGCAATATTTGTAGATATCACCACTTTCCTTTTCCCTCTGGGAATAGGGGAAAATACAAGATCCTGTAATGAAAAAAAATAAAAGGAAATGCAAGTCAGAAAATTTAGAGAAAGATCAGCCCAATATAATTTGACTGCACCTGGGAAAAATAACCTGGTCTGCACGAGTAAGTCCTGAATATAAAGGCAAAACAACCAATCCTGTAAACAAAGATTGGGCAGAATCATTGTCAAATCAGCCGACTAAATCAAGGAAGAGTACGCAGTAGGACAAGCTTCGTCACCCAACCACCTTAAGAATCCGGAGTAAAAGAGAACATGGAGAAAAGAAGCACAAGACTATATGAACTAAAAATACAGGAAAATTTAAGGCGGTCCGTGCATTAAATTTTCAAAACGTGCTACAACAAAATCAGAAATGCTTTATTCTTACTCGAGTAGTCATGATCCAGATATTCACACCATGTGTAATTCAAGATGAGAAAAACATGTCAAAAACATGGATCAATGAACCACCCTATTTTCAACCTTAAAACACCCCCAAAAAGTATCCACAAGTATGCACCTGACATTACGCATAATGCAGATAAGCCCGCATAGTCCTCTACCCAAAATGTACCTGAAGAAGACTTTCTGTTATTTTGAGCTTCTTCTGTAAGCAACCGAACTGCAGCATCAATATCATCTTGACCTGTAAGGAATACAAGGATATCGCCCATTGGTTCCTACCATACAAACAGCATGTAAACCACATATTAGTTAGTCTCACCAAAAACTCTACACAAGCTGGACATATCAAACTGACACGGTGCTCTCTGGCTTTGTAACTTGAGCTATTTGACCACAGTGCCATGCAATGGCCCCTTTTATCCCCGCCATAAAGCTAAAGTTAAAGAATGGAATAACTGGAATTGGTTCATGGTTCAGAAATCGGGTTGTCGAAGAACAACTTACTGATGAGCACAATATAAAGTATAAGCATAGGCATGGGCAATAGGTTAGAAGTACATGAAAAGACTAGAAAAGGTGGATTTGACCAATTGTGAATAGTGGTTGGAGATATTTTAATCATGTCTATTATTTATGTTACACGGTCTTGGGTAGAACTCAACTCCAAAAGCTAGCTCATGAAGTGAGGGTGCCCTCACGCTTATATACTTCATATTACTTTGGTACCCAGGCGATGTGAGACTTCGCTTCACACCCTCCCTCATGCGCAGCGTGCTCACTCGGCAGCACCCGCCGCGTGCAGGCAAGAGACACGCACCCTACCCATCTCCGGTACCCAGCTCTGATACCATGTTACACGGTCTTGGGTAGAACTCAACTCCAAAAGCTAGCTCATGAAGTGAGGGTGCCCTCACGCTTATAATTATATACTTCATATTACTTTGGTACCCAGGCGATGTGGGACTTCGCTTCACAGTTTACAGTATTATTTGCTAAACAACTTTAAGTGGTACAGGGTAAGGTATTATAAAGAGATCTCTAAAGGAAGAAAAAATCATGGATACCATTTAACAGGTTGCAATGCTTCCTAAGTCCTTTTCTGGCCCAAAATACAACCCATTACTTGTCCTGAAGATTATGTTTTTTTTAGTAGACTTTGAATATCATAGTAAATTAGTAACCCACAAAATATAGAAGGTTTGGGTTAGTCCAAGCGCGTGAAAGCATCAATTAATAAGGCCCTTCACCATAAAAATGAAAGGAGTTTCATTGAACACTTTTTGTTTGTTAAAGATTGAACATGGGCTTCCAATTAGCCTGAGTGCAAACCTCAGACAAACCCTGTGAAGTAGGGATGAGCAGAAATCTGGTCAACCCGACCGACCCAACCCAATCAAATAAAACTGTCAGATTTCCAGGGATGAACGATCGATAATTTCAGAATCTCGGATTGTCGGTTGGCTACGGTGTTGGAATAGTCTCCCAGCGAATCTGACCCACCCAACCAAGGATATCACTTCTTCAGACTCATTTAACACTTCTTCTCAAGTTCCAAAACCACCAGCGAAGGCAGATTGTCGGAGATGGCAGTGAAGAAACCCGTTTCTGTCTCTGTTCTTCTAAAAAAAACAGAAGAATATGACAAAAACCATTTGAATCTCACTAACATTCTGTCACCCGTCGTACTTGAAACATGCGGTTTCAAACACATGTTCGGTCGGAAACGGGTGGTTTTAGCCCCAACCTAAAGGAGTCAGATCGAGTAGTGGGCCGAGGGCAAAACCGACCCAACCCACGCCCGTGAAACAGAATACTTATCTCTCTCTTAGTATTCTTAATTTCTTATTACCTAAACTTCTTCTGCAATGTGGCAGCTCCTTTCAGTTAGCTAAATTTAAGGATAACTCATGAAATCCATCATTTTACACAGGGGCGACTCCAGAATTTTTATCCAGCGCTGACAAAAATGCATAGCGTGTCTATGATGAAACATTGTATGGAAAAAAAAAAAAAAAAACCCTCTGACTAGGCAAAAGAGGCATCCCATTATATCGTTTGACGAAAAAAGACTCCAACATATTACAAGATCCCACAACGGGTCTTCATATTTTGAAAGCGTTAAATTATAGCTTCATTATCAACACTTTTAAACATGTTCTTCTCAATGAACGTGACCAAGAATCATTCAACCATTCATCTTCCATTTGGTTACGCAATCGGGTTTTTATCAATTTCATCGACGAAAATGCTCTTTCAACGGTTACTGTGGCGACTAGAAGAAGCAAAGTTAACTTCACAAGTAGATATACTAACAAATATGCATGATTCTTCTTTGTCTATACCATAGTCTTTGCAAGTTCTCCAACTCCTTTCCACTCTGTAAAATCATCGTTAGAGCAGACATCAGCTATATAGTCTTGAGAGAACTAAACCAAATCTCTTTGATGAGGGCCCAGTCAGTTGCGTGAAAAGGAGAGGGCCTTGAGAGAACTTGTTTTTGTATCCATTGGACTGACGTTAAGTTTTAAAAAGTGTGTTGAAATATGTGAAAAGTATATGGAAAAGTGTATTGAAATAAGTGAAGTGTATGGGAGTGTGGGGTTTTTTGTCTTTTACGTGTGCTTATTGTCAGCTTATTAGGCTGACAATAGAAAATACTATTATAATATTATATACTGGGTTTTAATGTGTGTGATATATTAGGCTTTAGGTTTGTTTTGTTTTGTTTTGTTAGGGCTATAACAAGTTGGTTCAAATTTAGTTGGAAATATTTATTTTAACCTTGTACGAGTAATCCAGTGCTAACAATACTAAGAAAATTTAATTTATATCTAAATTTAATTTTTTTTCCAGTGCATTTTTTGAACCCAGCAATGTCGCTTGACCTCGCTGCTTATATACTAGAGTCGTCCCTGATTTTACAGACATCCCTTTTCCTCTCACTCTCTGTTTACTACATTTATCCCAAACCACATAGAATTACGATAGCACTGCCACAAAAAAATATGAGAAAGTAACTATATCTCTCATATTTTGGACATCAAAGAGAGAATTCCAACAAAAAAAGAGAATTCCAGCCACTAATCTTAGACTTCAACATACCTGATCATGAATTGACATTACTGTTGAAACGGCTGCTTGTATATAGTCAGAAACAGGCTCCTCTACGTAAAATATCTGGACGTTAAATCCTCTACCCTGGAAATTGTATTGGTAATAGATCAACATCATTACCACCAACCATGAAAAAACCCTAATATGACTCTAAGATTAACACTACTACTTTTATGTAAGTTGTCATGAAAGCACTAACTTAATTATCATATCACAACCGTACCATACCTCAACTGACAATATGGCAGGTTCTGTCTTTGGTACACAATCTTCACTCCCCAATCCACGGCGCTTTTTGCTAGTTTCAACAAAAAAAATCAAGATGTTGAAATTCAAGATGGACATTACATAATTGCAGGCAAAGGCACCAATTGTTGATTTCTAAAGCAAAACACTTCACTAATGAGTATAACAAAAAAAAATAGTGCGCAAAATAAGTGGGATTTGGGAAGGATTCCAAAACAACGTGCCTAGAAACTTCAGAGCAAGTATCAAACTCGCAATTGCGCTAACTTAGTTATTGTTATGAAGCCACAGTTTAGCAAAATACACTAAAGATGAACTTCTTGTCGTTTTTCCATAAAGATGAAGGTGAATTACGTTTCATTTGGCAAAAGTTCTTCACATATAAGCATTATCTCTGGATGAGGATAAGGCCCCGGGTCTGGATGGGATGACTTTTGCCTTTTCAACTTTCCTAGGAGGTTGTTAGATTGGACATCCTGAGGATGACGCTGTATTTTCTGGAACATGTAAACTTGAGTCTAAATGCAACCTTTTTTGCATTAATTTGATAAGAGGGAGGTGCAAAGGATGTTCAAGATTTCATGCATATTGGTCTTCTTGAGGAAGCTTGTAAGTTGGCGAGAGATAAGCTACTAAATTGAAGTGTGTGGTGGGAAAGCGATTGTCCAAAACTCAAAATGCCTTTGATGCAAGCAGGCAAATTTTAGATGCATTGGTGCCATATTTGTGTGCGGATTAGAGACTAGTGAGTAGGTGCCTGGGGTCATGTTCAAACTGGTTATGGTACAGGCATATATGCTGCGAATTGGAATTTCGTGATCTCTTGGTTGGAAAGAATGAGTCTTGGCTCCTTGGGAGAAAATAGATAGGGTTTTGCATCTCTTCTGTAAGGATGTCAGTGCTAGAAATGGGAACCCACTAGATTCTTCCCAACCTCCAAAGCCTTGCAGTATGGGGATCCTCCATAGAGGTTATGGAGTTTGATATGCAGCAAAAAAAAAAAAAAAACGGAACTTGAACAATTAACAACCACAGGAAGTAATGCTATGTTAAACCGCATCCCTGAAACAATAAGACACCATTCTACTTATGTTCATCACCTGTAGCCTAGGTCAAAACTCACGAGTTCGCTATGCTGGGTGGGCAGGACTCAGGAGGAGCGAATCTAAAAATAGAGAAGCTAGATACTATCCAAATAGTGAGAAGAAAAACCTGGTATGAAAAAATGCAGCCATCGATTTTGCTTCAATTGTAGCAGACGAGATAATCAGACGCAGTTCAGGTCGACGCCGTTGGATCTATAATATCATCAGTTAGTTCGAAAAAAGAATACAAATGATAAATACAATAGCTAAAGTTTTCTGCATTGAACGCAATCATGATACATTGGCAACGATTTGATAGGGGAAAAAGGGATACCTTTTTCAGGAGACCCAATAACACATCAGTCGAAATAGACCTCTCGTGAGCTTCATCAACCATTATGACACTGGATGAATATGGAACAAGTTGGGACCAGGATAAGATACATAAGAATGATACCAGAACAAGTTATCGTTAGACTAAGTTAGCTGAGACAGGCTCAAGAGTCGAGAAATGCTCAGTAGTCAGAAAAGGAAAGGAAAATCAAATGTTTAATACAGTGGTTGAAGGTTTGAACAACTACAATCAAAGGCAGACCCAAATAAGACTTGCTCAAAGGCGCAATTGTGCAAAGATCAGATTTTAGGACTGGTTTACATGAAATCCAGCAAACAAGCTCAAAATCCAGCAACCAAAGGCTTAAGTAAACTTCCGAAATCTGAAATTTCAACTACAAGAAAACCTTCAAAGGAGTGATAAAAACTCAAAAGCACTATATATAAGTAGCTACGGAGATATGTAGTAAGGATCAACTAAAAGTTCAGTTCCAAAACTTCATATCGATCAAGAAAAACTGAACAAATGCAACATAATTTTCCATGATACACTCTCTGCTTGTTCTAAGATGAAGGGTTGCTACCACCCACGCAATGTAAATATTGAATGGACGACAACTCTATTCCATGTTGGGTAAATAAAGCAACTATGTTTTGAGATTATTTGATGGCCAAAAATATTCTAGAAGTAAAAATTTTTGAAACCAGGGAGATGGCACTTTTTTCATCTTTTGCACTCTTCCTACACCAATCCACCCTAACCATCAATTTTCCACCTATAGAATAGTGACCCTTCCAAGTTTAAGTCAGACAAGATATCACAACAAACTTTGTTTATTATAAAGGACTCAAAGAGATTACTCAAGGACAGGAATAATTGCATTATTAGTAGATAAATCCATTGGTCCTGCTTCACTCGATACGTAAAACATTCTCATTCACTTCTTTCCAAGATAGCGTTGTTTCAACTTCCAGTTGATGCATGACTTGATTTACATTTGATTTCCCTTCAGACTCACCAATATTATGACATGCGCACTGAAAGCACGTTCATTTATTATGAATTAACCATGTCTGCAACATTTGGAAAGAGAACACACCAAAAGCACTTTCCACAGCCACCCTGCTTTAACTCTTTAGGCTAAGCTTTCAACCATATCACACCTCTTCTAAGGAGCGATCCGCTTAACATATTATTTAGTGGCATAGTCAGAATTTGGCAGAACAGCTTACAACTATGCCTGGTCATCAATTTCCGATAATAAGGAGAGGAAATAAATCGTAGTAGCATATACGTACGTGCAACGAGTGATTTACCTGTACTTGGTCAGGAGAGGATCTTCCATCATCTCCCTTAGTAGCACCCCATCAGTGAGAAATTTGATCCTAGTTGAGTCCTGTTCTGCCAAAAAGAGTAGAATTCCCAGCATTGAAGGTATTGAAATATGAACACGATAATAATGTGAATACACTATCTTAATTTAGAACCCTCCAAATTATCCAAAGGCAGGCCTTGTGGATACATCTCTAGTAAAGATGCCTAAGTCAAAGACAATAAGGTAACACATTCAAACAACTCTAAAAGCATAAACTTAAAGTGGGAACTCTCACTCTATCTGTGAGATCTTCAAATCGAATTGTATAACCAACTTCCTCCCCAAGCTTGACACCCATCTCTTCAGCCACCCTTGAAGCCACTGCCTGTGCATTACCAAAACATTGAGTTTGTAAGTACATGATCACGGTAATAGCTTGCAAAGTACAATCACTGGATATAAAAGATAGGCAGAAAACGAAGGGAAAGCGAAATATACAACACCAAAGATGCACAAAGCATCGATAAAAACAAGTATTCAATAAAATGGTGGATACCCTTTCCATCTCAGGTGATTAATTTGAAGGAATGACCCTTAGTTCCTTACCAATTGAGAATCTAGTAAAGCACTCATCGCAGTGCCATTTAACAAGTCTAAATTGATTTAAACATGATAAGAATTTTCAATCATAATATGAAAAAGAAGAAATGATGCTGGTAACACAGCTTAAGCTATGAACCCAACCTGGACAGCTAAGCGCCTCGGTTGAGTGCAAGCAATCACACGCCCACCATCGGCCCAACCTGCTTCTTTGAGGAACTGCGATTCCAACAAAACATACGTATATTATCAGAATCAAACTCCTAAACTACTTTCCATGAGCCCAAATTGGCATCAGACAAAAGATATTCATTCCCAAGAATTATATACATACACAAAAACATGCCTGCATAAATAATCCGCATACTTCTGGTTGCTTCACACAGTTTTAGTTCTTCCCAATAAACCCATTACATAAAATGAACCACATTCGCAAAAGATGATATAAATTTCCCATTCACAAAATGAACATGCTTATTTTTACTAAGAAGCAAGTGTACTGGTATGAGTACTGGTACTAGTACGATACGGGTGCGGTACAGCGAAACCTAAAAAATATAGGGTATGGCTATAAGCCTGTAACAGATGTATTTTTATACTATAGAGCAATGCATTACAACTAATAATCACACATCAAATAGAGGAAATAGCTAGATGTCTCAGGCAATTAAGAATTCAATAGCAAATAACTGCTTAACGCCAACCTTAAGGTGCAAATCAAAGTTTAATGTCATTGTAATGAAGAAGCTATTGACCAAAGTCTTCATTCTAGAATCAGGCTAAATACAAAAACATGAAGCTTTGTCAACTTAGCTTCATCTCTTTATTGGATACGGGCCTATGAAGCACCGACACTTCTAGAGGTCGCCGTATCGGAGTGTCGGACACGCTGGGACACGTATGTGGCGTGTCCCCAAATTTTATTAATTTTTTGTAAGGGACACGGCAGGGGTCAAACTTTAATTTTAAAAAAAAAATTGGGGGTCAATCTGTAATTTTTTAATTTTCAGGGGGTCAAATTGTGATTTTTAAAAAATGGGGTTAAACTGTAATTATTAATCTTTAAAGTTTTAATTTTTAAATTTTTTTAATATATATGTTGCCGTGTCCCCTGCCGTGTCCATGTTACATAGGATACGGGCATACAGCTTGACATATGTTGGAGTACTTCTAGAGTACGGAAAGAATCAGAAGGAAAGTCTCAGTAGGTGATTCGTGTGCGCGCCTGCGCGGTACGTAATTAGTACCATGGCAAGTACCGGTACCCGGCACGTTACAGGTAAGAGTACGACGGAGATTTAGACGTAGCCATGCTTCATAGCTTATTTATAAAAGCATGATGGTACCGTTTCCTGTTTTCTAAAAGGTCATTGACCGTTTCCAAATGCAATAGCCTTCTTTGTATGCAATTTTTAAATTCTGTTTGAAGGGGGGTTTTCTTCGAAAGACACATAAAAGTTATGTGGTTGATGGTTTCTGTAACGAAAGAAAAGAACTCATTTCCAAAAAACGGTTTTGCTAACATGGCCTTTTGGCTTTTGGTTACTGCCATTTGGTATGGAACCTAAAGACCAAAACAAAAACAAAACTTAAAGCCTTGAACACACTTTCTGCACACTTCAATATGCATTCACATATTGCAAAACACTTTCTAACATACCCCAACACACTTTAGAGTCTTAGGCATTTTCCTAAAGAAACATCAAAATAGGGCATATTTTCAAAACAATTAACCTTATAATGAAAATGGTACACGTATGATGAGTCCTTAATATTCCAAAAGACAATTCTCATAACAGTTATTCTGCAAATCTAACTCTATTAACTGAAAGCAAACATATCACAAGCCACACAGAAGCAAATATATGCCAAAAACCACCAAAATAGGAATTCCTTCATCAGGGACGGCTCTGCTATGGTTTGAGGAGGTTCAAGCGAACTACCTTAGTTAAGAAAATGCAAATAATAAATTTCATTTTTCTTTGACAATGTCTTTGCAGGATCATTCGTAGGAAGCCCACGTAAATGAAAATTTCACTTAAATTTTTTAGTTTGTAGACATATAGCTGAACAAAACAAAATTTACCAGGGTTGATAAATTTTGAACCAAAATAAATATCTTAATTTTGCAAATTCTCTTGTATATGAAATAAATTTGTATGTTCTTGTGACCACTAAACCAAAATCGCCTTCACCCTGTCCTTCATGATTAATTTGAAAACAATTAGAGACTGCAAATAAACACACAGGGGGGCCCGGAGAGTGAACCTGAGGAATTTGGGTGGTCTTGCCGCTTCCAGTTTCACCAACGACAATGGTGGTGGCGTGTGTCTCCACCAGATACAGAATGGCCGTTCGGTACTTGAACACTGGGAGTCTCTGCCTTTGCTTCTCTATGCTAACATACCCGTATCTGTAATAACAATAATCAAAGCCATTCTACAAACAAAATAATATAATGTCTCCTAAATCATTCCACAATATAAACATAAAAGAAAAGAAGCGCAAACAAAGAAAAAGTACCCAGATGAGGAGGAAGATGCAGAATAGAGAAGAATGCCTCCGTCTTCGTCGTCGAGCAGCGGTGGCCTCTCAGTACCTGGTTTCCAGAATTGAGCCATGTGTATTCTATACGGTGAATATGCACAATTACAAAGGCGTGGGTATACGTATCTACTCGATCAGTATAACAGGAGAGAAGAAAAACTGAGCCGACGCTGCACTTGAATCAGTTTCTCTCTCTTTTTCTTTTTCCTTTTTGAACAGACGGACACTTGAATCCGTTGAATGGAAGAGGTGAATTTTTCGGGTAGGGCTTTAGAACTGGGTCATTGGTGAGTTGAACCGACTCTCTTACCCGCCTCTCCTTCCAAGGCTTGTTCTCTATAGATAGGTGTATTTTATGAAAATATACAAACATATTTTATGAAGGGTTGATAAAATGGAGTTGTTTTTCTAAATGATAAAATGTAATGGTTTTCCTATAGATTTTAGGAGGATTTTATGAAAATCTCATAAAATTACTTCTACATCTTATGTATTGAAATTGAAGTATGATAAAATGTGAGATTTTATTGAAAAAAATGTGTAGAAAAACAAGCCCCAAGACATGTGTCTTATTATTACCTTTTTTTATTTTTAAAACATATTGTGCTCTTTTTTTAAAGGGAATTTAATTATTATGTTCTCATGCTGAAATTTAAAGGGGACTTGTACACATTTTTCTATAAAACTTGATTAATCACACCCATAAATCCACTCTCTCTCTCTCTCTCTCTTCTCTCTCTAGATCCAAGAATATTGACCCATTCGTCGTCGTTCATTCGTAGCCGCCCTGTAACGCCCCACGTAGACCACTAGCCCAGTACCTTGATTTGATCCACAAGCCACACCACATGGCCCAAAATGCTTAAGCCCCAAAAGCTAAGCGAAGGTTCTAGCAGTAGCCCACATGGTTTGTTATATACCCAAGATCACTCATGTAAACAACTAATGTGGGACTAAACACCATCTATCCCCAAACCTGGGGTATTACACGCCCCACCGCCATTTATCCCCTCTATCCTCTCCACCATCTCAACGGTGAAGATTGAATCGTCAACGGCAACGGCGACATTATTATCTCTTTATCACAATCGAGTGACATGTAAGCGGCCACGAGCCATGTACACACTGTTAAAGAAGAAGAAACGGCGATAACAAACACAAAAATATTTGAACACCAATATAGTAAACTCATTTCCCACCTCCTCCCGAGATTTTGGGTAAACAGAGAGAGAGAAAGAGTTCTTGTACGGGGATAAAATCCACGTATAGCCTTGATCACGTGCTTTCTCACCGGAACCCTAGATCTGCAAGACAGACAAGGGTTAGAGCACCTTTGCCTCTCGTCGGAAAAGGCCCTCCGATGCTTAAGTTAGTACGAGGATTACTAATTAAGCAAAGAACACAATGCGTATAACGAGTTGTTACAGCGTACCTTTCTTCATGGGTTTTGTGTTGTATTTATAGGTGTGAATGACTTATTGACTTAGGCATCTCGTGCCTTATGTTTCATGTTTGCTTTAGGAAACCTTTCCTAATAGGACTCTTCCTATTAGGAATAATGTTTCCATATACTGCAAGATCCCGTCTTGCAGTAGAGATCCTTTCCATGTAGATTTCCTCCCCATATGTAGTGTATTCCTAATTGCATTAGGAATGCTCATGTCAATCCCTTAGAACACGGGATCGCCCCTTATTTCATAAGGGACCGACTTAGAATCTTCTGGGGCGTCTCACTGCCATATACATTAAGGCGGTGCCGTACTTCCACATAGCTCGGCATGACTCGTACAAAGCTCAGCCCATCCATGCCAAGCTTGCACTGGGCTGAACTATGTATCCCAGAATGCTACCCTAGCTATATTTGTAGCTTTATCTAGCTTGGCCATGTCTGAGACATCTCTTTGTGGCTATTGTCGAGCTATCATATCTTGACCCTACTCATGGTCATCTCAACTCGGCATAGGGTTAGGGAACCCCTATACAATGGCACCGAGTTAATTACCCTCACGTGGTGGTTAATTAGGGCACGTGTTCTTCCTTTTCCAAGGGTAATTGGATTTTACCCACTCTAGTTCCCATAATTAGGGGTGCTAACGGTCCGGATTGGCATGAATCCAATCCTAATCCGCGAGTCACGGTTTTTTGAAAATAGAATCCGTGTCCGATCCAAAAGTCTCACGGTTCGGTTCTAATCCGATCCGCGAGTCACGGATTGGTTCCGGATTAATCCACGGATTTTCAACTTATTCTAAAAAAAATCAACTCATTCAAAAATCCAAACTCGACATTGAAACAAACACTTCAGTAGTGTAGTTAGTAGATGAGAATATAAAGCATAAAAAAGAACAAAGAAAGAGCAGTCATTGGAAAGAATTAACGAAAGCTTGTTAAACATCCAACAAATTAATTAAACAAAGCTAAACTTGAACATTATAGAATCAAAATAGATAGACAAAAAAACAAAACCCAGAATTCATTTTGGAATTTCAAACACGGTTATAAAATCTGGGCTTGAGCATTGTAAAGTGTAAACATAAAACTTGTTAACACATGCCAACAAACACATATAAATAGATAGTCACAATAAAAAAACGCAGTTATCATTTTGGAATTCCGAACAAAGTAGGCTTCCAAAAAACATATATATTTATTTATTTTAAAAAATTATATATAATAAAAATCTCACGGTCCGGATCGGTTAATCCACGGTTTCAAAATCAAAATCCGTGTCTAGACCTCGAGTCACAGTTTTTTATTTTTTGAATCCGTGTCCGGACCATTAATCCACGGTTGAAATCCAAAACGTGCGGATCGGTTCGGTCCGGACCGGATTCACGGTTCACCGATTTTTTTTAGCAGCCCTACCCATAATCATGTAGTTTGGTTGAGAGACATAATTGTATACAAATCAATTGATCAAAGGCATTTTCAGGCAATCATGCAATTACCAAATGTAGACTTAATTGGTGAATGACATCATGGATGACTTAAACTGGATGCCTATTTAATTTTCTCTTTTATAAACTTACTCTTATTTTCAGGGGAAAAAAACATACTCTCTTTTTCCCCATGAGATTCTTATTTGGATATTGACAGTGAATCTTGATAATAAACCGTTCTAAAAACTTATTGACTATTTTTCTTGTGACATGGGCTTACAATGTTGTTTTCTACTCAATGTTTAGATGTTCCGCCATGAGTGTTATGAGTTATGTTGTTAATCTCCAGTCCTTACTTAATTCTTGAACTAAAATTTAAAAATTGAGTCAAAACCCTCCCTTGAATCAGATCCAATGACGGCCTTAGAATTTTTTTTCTAGAGTGTTCATGATTGAGTAGCTTAAATTCTACCAATTTAGCAAAAATTACATACCAAAAAAAATTTAGCAAATTGGTATGACGCTTTGACACAAAACATTCGATTTTTCAAAAAAAAAAATTTAATCTAGTTTTTCATCCTGTACTCAATTCTACAAATTGCAAATTCGAATTATCTTTTAGCACCAATAGCACTGTGTTTTTTCTTTTAACACCAATGGCGCTGAGTTGGACAGTAAACTATAAGGTGTTCAATTTAACTAAGCTAAACATCCAATTTGATTAAATAAGGTGTTCAAATAATGGGCTGAATTTGAAATATGTAAATTACCATGTATAAATGAAATTAATTTAGGGTGTTCATTTGAATACCTTTTGCACAAGATAGAGTTGCCAGTGTTTTACCCTTTGTTTTGCCGAAATTAAGGAGATTGACCTAATGGTGTTCATTTGAATACCTTATGCACAAGGTAGAGCCGCTAGTGTTTTATCTTTTGTGTTACCGAATCAAGCAAACCTACTTAAAGGTGTTCATTTGAATACGTTTTGCACAAGGTAGAACCGCCACTGTTTTACCCTTTGTTTTACCGAAATCAAGGAGATCAACCTAATGGTGTTTATTTTAATACCTTTTGCACAAGGTAGAGTCACCAGTGTTTTACACTTTTTATTTTACCAAAAGCAAGGAGATTGACCTAATGGTGTTCATTTGAATACATTTTGCACAAGGTAGAGCTGCCGGTGTTTTAAAGAAATCAATGAGATCAACTAATGGTGTTCATTTGAATACATTTTGCACAAGGTAGAGCAGTCAGTGGTGTTCATTTGAATACATTTTGCACAAGGTAGAGCAGTCAGTGTTTTACCCAAGATTGTTAATCTTGTTTCGTTACTATCCGGTACGTACCGTTTTAGAGAGAATTTGGTGTGACAGATGTGTGATTCCGCTCCATTCAACTTTCCGGTGAGTTTTAGCTGTACCGGGCATTACCGGTGGATTTCTTCAAGTTCCGGCCTTTCCGGCGAGTACCGGCCATAGGTACCCATTAGCGTAAAAATGGAAGACAAACATTAAGAGGGAGAATATAAGAGGCAGAAGTGATTTCGCTGGAACGAAGTTCTTCCCTGAGTTACTTCTTCTCCAGCGGAATTCCCATTTGGCTCTGCAACTTTTCTTCTTCACGCTTCAAATACTGACTTTCTCTTCCCCAAGGATAAAGAGCTCAGTAATGATAGATTATAATTGGAGCAATAAAGGGTCGGTGATAGTGGGAAGAGGAAGTCTTGGACACTGCAACTCTCTATCAAGCCAAGCACAGAAGACTCGGCAAGTGCTTCGCTTAGATAAAATAGCAAGGGAAAGGCCAAAATCTTGCTCCAGGTCACTAGGTACCACACGGGGCGATCACCAACAGCACCAACTAGCAAGGCTCAAGCACCACGGCTTGACCTTGCAAACGCGACTGAGAAATCCAAACGCATGTGCCACCAAATCGAGCCTTCCATCTTCAAATGAGCATCTCACACCCAATGCATCCATGACTAATGCAAACGAACATCCGCTCAAGCTCCACCTAGAGCTAATCACCGAAACCCCACACGGAGTTAATCACTACAACTCCACCACGAATTTAATCCTCAAAACTCTACCACAGAGTTTATCATTCCAGTGAGTAACCATCTTCAACCGAATGTTGATGTCGACCATATGCACCCATTAATGATGCCAAAGAAGATGTGCTCAGGCACCCTATGGAGCTCATATGCTCAACTCGCATACACCAAATAGTTGAAATTGAATTAATAATGGACCCGAATCTCCACGACGATAGGACCCGAATCTCCACGACGATATGCAACATGAAGCAATCCAAACGACCTCCATATATCCAAAATAAGCATAACCAAAATAATCCGATTTAACTCTTCGAAACAGTCTTTTTCGGGCATACTCTTCATACGAATCATAAAGGTGCTGCTCCAAATCCAAAATCCTCCCCAACCTCGCGAAGCACATCATCTACTAAACCCTAAATCGAACTGATCGCCTTCACATCAAGATCCTCAAACACTCTATCCTGCTGCTGTGCAGACTTCTTCAACTTCCCCAACCAAGCCTTGTGTATTCATTGTTGCACCAAACTACTCAACTTCGGTACGAGTCGCCATCAAGACGACAACCAAACACACAATCCTTACGCAGTGAAAAATGAAAGCCTCGGATTGAAAACCCAGTGCTCCGATACCAATTTGTTGTGCCGAAACCCGAAGTAGAAAATATAAACACACCGACGAAAAAAACAAGACACCGGAATTTACGTGGTTCCCCTCAAGCACAAAGCAAGAAGGTACGTCCACGGGAAAAAGCAAGAGGATTCACTGTAATGGGGAGGAATACACATAGCCGGCTATACCCATAACTCTCACTTGAAGCATCCACACAATATATAGGGAACAAATCTTTGAGAAGCGACCTATAGAGCATTAAACGTCTCAAGAACACAAAAGAAACAAAACTCACTCTAATATCCCAATCCCAATGAAAATACTAAAAATGGAACAACCAAGAAACCCTAACACACTACGGGAAACCCCATGGGGGCTCCCTCAAAGGGATTCACTCAAGAAATCTAAACCATAATAGCCACCAAGGCCTCTATTTATAAGAAAGTACAAAAAAAGGGTCAAAACCCTCTTGAAAATGAGCAGCTGCACACATTCAGCATTGGTTGTTCGGACCACAGTCCCGCTTGTCCGGACTAGAGAAGCTGCAACATTCTGGAACCAAAACTGACCCTATGGTCCAGACCAAGGACACCGAGGTCCGGACCAAGGATGCTGCAACCATCTTTTCACATTGAATTTTGTACATTTCTTCGAACGTCTTGAATTCAAGGCATATCTCCAACATACTTGCCATCTATTTTTTAGAACAAACTGGATGAAATGTTGTGGTCAAATGTTGAAACAATGAGAGAAAAACAAGACTATGTTCCAATCGTGGATTTGCATGTGGAAACCCATAGAGGGAAAGAAACAGTGAAAATGAGAGAGTTTAAGTTCGAAACTTCCAAAGTGCTATTAATTTTAGTGAGATCGGTACATAAATAACTTTCTCCATGTTTTGAATAGACACTCATAAAGTGAGCATTGAGATTTATCCGATAGAAACTAATCGTAGTGCGTGTAAAATGACTCGGATAGCTTGGGATTATTAGAAGAACATGAGATAGTTTAAGAGAATCAACTACACCTCTATTTCTGTTAGTTGAACTTTCAATGTGTCTCATTAGTATAGGCCTACTACTGCCTTGAGAGTTTCTCTCTCTAAAAGTTAGGTTACCTAGGGTTTATCCCTCCCTGCCGGCCTCCACCCCCTTCCGGCCTTCTTCTCCCCTTTTCGTCTTTCTTTTCTGCCTTTTTTTCATCCTTCCCCTCTTATTCCGCCCCTTAATCTCCCTCCTTCCTTCTGTCCGTTTGCGATTTTGAGGGGTGGGGCTGCCGCCTCTCCGCCCCACCCCTCCTCCTCCTTGCTTAGCCGGACACCCACCACTCAACCCATGGCCGTTTCGTCGTCTCCTCGCTTCCATCACCAAACCCCCTCCGCAAACGACCCTAACCGCCTTTAACCGTCATATCCCTTTCATTCTCTACCTCCGCACTTCCTTACCCCAGATCCACAACCTCTCCTCACCCAAAACCTCCACTCCTCCGCTCCTTTCCTTTTCCGTCCGCTGACTCGGGTTGACTCGGATCTGACGATGGGTTGATCTTGGGTGTCTCTGCCCCCTCCGGCTAATAAAGCTCCCCTACGCCATGGGCGGCGGCTAAGGGAGCTTGGTCTTGTCCGGGGAAGTGATTGATCGGCGAACTCGTGAAACTCGGTGTGACTCGGTGCATCTCTATGGGGCGACTCAGTGTGACTCGGACATCTCAGTGAGGCGACTCGTGGAGGCTCGGTTTGTACCAGTTTCTGGGTTATTCGATGCAATTAGGTAGTTTTGTTTTTTTCTGCAGCAGTTTGTATGCACTAGTTGCTGTGTTTTTTGATTACATTGGCACCAGTTCTGTTTAGTTAGTTTTCTCGATTACTACTGCGCTGTTTTGCTTAATGGATTGAGCTGGGAATCCGTTGGGATTCTTTACCGCTTGCTTGTGAATAGGATTCATAATCCACGTCCCTGGTGTCGGGTCTGCTTCGGCAGGTGTGTCTGAGAGTCGGTGGCCTAGTGTCTCTTGCCGTACTCATGTCACTTGTTAGTAGGGTTGGCAATGGGGACGGGGCGGGGCCGGAGACTACTATCCCCGTCCCCGATCCCCGAACCCCTCCCCCATCCCCGTCCCCGCCCCAATCCCCAATGGGGATTATTTTTTCCCCTCCATCGCCGCCCCAAACGGGGAACGGGGATCCAAACCGGGGATTCGGGGATCCAAGCAACAGCAGAATAACCGATAAAAAAAAAAAAACCGCAGCAAGAATGAGCCACCAAGAATCAACATTTGGGATATCAAAACATCATATACAACAGCAGCAGATAACAGGGAGAAAGCTACAACGAGAAAGCTACAACAAAACGAACAGAGGGAGATCACAAATAACCCCAGATCTACAACAAACGAACAGAGGGAGAAAGGCGGCGAGGAGGGATGGGTGGTTGAGGGCGGTGGCGGCTTGGGATGGGGTTAAGGAGGCGGAGAAGCCGTGGAAGACGGTGTCGTATGTGTGGAGAAGGGGCGGAGGGGTCGGTTAGGAACTCGGTGGTGTACCTCTGTTGTCGACTCGTCGGTATGGCGGTAGGTGTTCGTCGGTGTTCGTAGAGACTGAGAGAGATGAGTGGGATTGTGGGAGTCGGCTGTGGTGATAGAGGGAGAGAGAGAGAGAGAGAGAGAGAGAGAGAGAGAGAGAGAGAGAGAGAGAGAGAGAGAGAGAGATTATACGTGTAAATGGAACCCCAGATCTATATTTCTGAATCTCTGATGATAACAAGTGAAAAATACACTTAGGTCCCTTTAGTGATAAATACACTTAGGTCCCTGTAATTATATTTATATATAATAAAATATAAAAACGGGGATTCGGGGACGGATCGGATCGGATTCGGAGCGGGGACACACCTATCCCCGTCCCCGATCCGATCCCCGAAATTTTTCAAAAAAAATCCCCAAATCCGCCCCAATCCCCAAACAGATCTCCAAAACGCCGATCCATTTGGATGATATGCTGACATTTTGAACGGAAAAAAATCCCTTGTTAGTGGTTTTCAATGTAAATTAATTCACGAATGGAGTTTTGAATGATATGCTGACATTTTCAAAAAAAAAAAAAACTTTCAATGTAAATTAATTCACGCGAGAAAATGTGGGAAATTAGATATTTGGGCCCAAGCAAGCAACTGTGACCACAGGCTTTTCACCTAAGAATCCCAATTCCAACACAAAGGTCAAAGAATTCTGCAATCATCGCGGAATTTCCCTCAGTCAAAACACGGCATTGAATTCCCCGCTCCCAAATCATATGGTACTTATGTGAACTATATAAGCTGATTCATAACGGTATGAATAAGACTTGATTGTTACCATGTGGAAGCCAATAATTCCTTTCCAATTCTCCACCATTAACACAGCTTCAAAATCAACCACCTTTTCATTCCCTCTACTACTCTT
This sequence comes from Vaccinium myrtillus, assembly GCA_016920895.1. Taxonomy (NCBI): domain Eukaryota; kingdom Viridiplantae; phylum Streptophyta; class Magnoliopsida; order Ericales; family Ericaceae; genus Vaccinium; species Vaccinium myrtillus. Next base: position 22,401,994 of record CM029272.1, read on the forward strand.
CTCTTTTCTTGTTGTTCTGTCTCATAGATCCATCACAACAGCTGGAACTGTAACCATAAACATTGGTGCGATTATCGATGCCGATTCCCGGATTGGCAAAGAACAGAAAGTGGCCATGGAGTTGGCAGTTGAAAATTTCAACAAGACTTCAACAGAGCACAAGCTTTCCCTCCATTTCCAAACCCCTGGGAGAGACCCCCTCCAAGCAGCTTCTGCTGGTTAGTTTTTCTGTGTGATATCATCTTTTTTCTTTCACACCGTTTTTATAACCACTCTATTTTTTTTAAATGTTACTCCTTGACAAGATTCACCTTTCATATCTATATTCTTTCTTGCATGGAAGGACAATATTTTAATCTACTTTGTAAGAGAACCAAAAAGATGCAATTGTTAAAAAAAAAGAGTCAGAAAATCAATTACTCTCTTAAAATATTTGCAGCAGAAGAAATGATCAAAGAGAAGCGAGTCCAAGTACTCGTTACCGCAACCACATGGCATCAATCAGCTTCACTCGCCAACATGGGCACCCGAGCCCAAGTCCCAGTCCTCTCCCTCTCCGCCGCCGCCGTCACGCCGCCGCTAGCGGCGGTTAGGTGGCCTTTCTTGGTCCAATTCGCCCAAAACGCCTCCCAACAAGTAAACTGCACTGCATCCATTCTAAAATCCTTCAAATGGAAAAGGGTAATCGCAATTTACGAAGAAGATTTCTACGGTGGTGATTCTGGCATACTCTCTCTCTTATCTGATGCACTTCAGAGCTCTGGTTCGGTAATTGAGGATACTTTAGTCTTTCCACCGTTTTCTTCTATTTCAAACCCAGATGGGTTTGTTCTTAATGAGGTTAAAAAGTTGTTGCTGAAAAAATCAAGGGTTTTTGTTGTGCTTCAGTCGTCTTTGTTGTTAGCCACTCATTTGTTTAGAGAAGCTAATGGGTTGGGGTTAGTGGGGAGGGATTCAGTGTGGGTAGTGACAGAATCAGTTTCTAGTGTGTTGGATTCGGTTGACACTTCTGTTATTTCCACTATGCAAGGTGCTATAGGAATTGATCAGGTTTTTGAGAATGGAAAGTCTTTTGATGAATTTAAAGGGAAATTCAAGGGAGTTTTCCGGGTCGAGTACCCGGAGGAGTATAGTTATGAGCCGGGAATTCATGCTTTACGTGCATATGATAGTATTAACACAATTGCACATGCTTTAGAGAAAAAAGGTAGTACTAATGGGACTCAGAAAATGCTGCTTGAGAGCATTTTATCAAGCAATTTCACAGGTTTGAGTGGAGAAATACGGTTTGATGGTGGGGTGTTATTTCAACAATCACCCGTTTTCAGAATCCTCAATGTGATTGGAAAAAGGTATATTGAGCTTGGCTTCTGGTCATCGGGGCTTGGTTTCAGAGAGGGGAATATTGGTGGTTATGGTAGTGAAAGCATGGAAGTGTGGAGTGATTCGGTACAGTGGCCTGGAAAACTAAGAAGGATACCAAAGGGATGGGCAATGCCTACGAAAGCAACACCGTTGAGGATTGTGGTTCCAGGAAACGCTTCTTTCGAGAAATTTGTCAAGGTGGAATGGAGTGCTGCTTTACCAAAGGAGCCTTCTGGTTTCTGCATCGATGTTTTTCACGCGGCGTTAAGTGTTTTGCAGCAAAGTTATTCTCTACCCTATGACTTTTATCCGGTGAATGATACATATGAAGCGTTAGTCGAGAGTGTCATCAACAAGGTATTTACCAATTCCATCCTGAGTTTGGTTTGCTCTTATCTGCAAATTCTTCTTGTTCTGTTTGCAGCATGGATTTCTGTAGGAATTTTCTGAAGAAAAATGACAAGGATAGGGAACCAAAACAATAATTTGGTTGTATTTTTCTCTCCCCTAGCTTTTATCTTTTCTTTTCCTCAATTAATTCCAAGGACAGCTCCTACAGGGTCATATATGTGTGAATATGTATACATCCGTTTAGATTGTACGTTACAACATACAATGAAAGAATCATGTATAGATTTCCAGATTATTTTAAGGTGCGTGAATTTTTTTAAAACTCATCTGCATATTGACCTCTCTGCACGATTTCTAACATTTTATACACAGGACATGTTTTGATATGTATGGTTCTTGATGATTTACTCAAGAATAAATTTGTGCATTGCAGTTTTCACCTACCAAACGGCTTCCTATGATGCTAAAATAGAAGAAAGCTTTTAAGTCAATATTATACATGAGAAATGTTTGAACACATTACAAGACAGTAGAATTTTCCTTTGCAACTGTTCTTTCTTATTGTTTCTTGAGATATACTGACTTCTGACTTCTCTCCAAGGACTCTTCTTCTGCTGAATTTTCTTAGATGTTTTGGTATAAGTTTGAATTGTTCCACCTGAGAAACAGTAGGCAATCATAAGATTTCCCCTGACATACATTTGACTTATGAATAATCTCCCATGCCGTGAGGTTTGTTTAATTTTATCTACAGTTAGTCAGGTTTTGCTGCGTGTGCAGAATTCGTGCATAAATAAAACGTGCACAAAAGAGACCCCAAGTACGGACCCTATAGTTTCAGGGGCACCACCCTGATGAGTATGTTGTGCACAAATTCTATACACATATTTGTGTTCTGTGGGTGATTTGAAACGAAGATGTTTCTTCCTTTCTTTTGTGCTTCGTGCACAGAATCCATGCACAAAACATGCGTAGACTACTCACGATGTGTGAGCATAGTTTGTGGGCTCAACCCTGAGAGTATTATGTGCACCTAGGTTTATTGTTTATAATTTGTAATAGTGATACGCTTGCTTCTTTCTTTGTTGCATGGCCTGAAGACCTACGACGCAGTTGTTGGTGATTTAACAATATTGGCTAACCGGTCAAGATTCGTGGAATTCACGCAGCCGTTTGCTGAGTCTGGGTTGTCTATGGTAGTTCCGGAAAAACCTTATGCGGCCAAGGCATGGTTGTTCATGAAGCCATTCACTAAGGAAATGTGGACAGTGACTCTTCTAGTGATGCTCTACACCATGGTCATTGTTTGGTTCTTGGAACATCAATCTAATGAAGAATTCAAAGGCCCCTGGAAGGATCAGCTTAGCACTGCCCTGTGGTTCACGTTCTGTTCCCTTTTCTTTGCTCACAGTAAGCATTATGAACAAAAGAAGGAAAACAATTAACTTTAATAAATTTCAGTTGACAGGAATTATATTTGGGGCAGTAAAATGAACCAAGCTGCTCTTATTTGTTTATTAGTGTTTGTCTGGCTAAACACTCGTTCCAAATCAACTCAATAAGCTTATTTGTCACTACTATGTAAAGGGTGAAAGATAGAACATCATTTTGGTGTTCCTCTTTTCGTAAGACTAGTTTTAATGTGACAACTGAACCTCCAAACAAAACTTCTATAGATTATTTTTATTTTTCAATTCTTGAGGTCTACGACATAAAAAGTTTTTTTTTCTTAATGATTCAATTTTTCAATTAACAGCTTCAGTTTTGTAATTCTGCATTAACTTTCATCTGTCTTTCAACTTCTTCAAATTTGATGTTGAACATCTAGGAATTTTTGTTTCCAGAAAGATTATGATCAATACATAGAAGGCAACGCATGAACAACTACAACCTTAGCTCTCACATACATTCTCGTGGCTTTCCCAACAACTATGTCGCAAAATGCTTGTATGTAACTGGGTTGAGGTTGGTTCTGTAATTGGTTTCTGTGTGGCTCTCATAATAGTTTGAGACATTGTCATAGCTTAAATACTCTGGTGTCCACAACTTCTTGTGTTGTATAAAAAACAAGCTACTCAAGCGTAGCTCGATTAAAGCTGATTTGGTATCGCCTTGAATGACAAACAAAGTTTTGAAAAAATTTCAAAGCTCTTGTTAAGTCTTCAATCCTTAGCAACCAACTAGTGAGCTCCACGCGGTTGTTTACAGCCCATAATTGCACTTCATTTCAAAAGTTTTCTTTGTGTTGTCATTTTAATTTGTGGAATTACACAGGAGAGAAGATTAAGAGCAACTACACAAAAGTGGTGGTGGTGGTGTGGCTCTTTGTTGTGTTCGTGGTGATTTCAAGCTACCAAGCCAGCCTCACTTCCATGCTCACTGTCCCGCGGCTGATGCCAACAGTGATGGACATTGAGTGGCTGAGGAGGAACAATGCTGCAGTTGGCTGCGATGGTGATTCGTTTGTGAAGGATTACTTGAGGAATGTACTTCGTTTTGAAAACATAATTGAAGTTGGGAACCAAGAAAATTACCCCAAGATGTTCAAGAATGGCGATATCAAAGCTGCATTTCTTGAACTACCATATGAAAAAGTTTTCCTCAAGGAGTACTGTGATGAGTATACTGCCACTGAACCTGTCTACAGATTTGGAGGATTTGGCTTTGTGAGTAGTCACTTGAACTCTTCCCTCTCTCATTGTTGCCTTGAAATTGAAATTCATGGCTCCTTGGGCACCATGCAGATTAAAAATGGGCTAGATAAGTATCCAAAACGTTGTGCTGCGAGCACTGCGTTTATTGCAGATGGTGCCCACTCGGATATAATGAATGCAGTTGCCAGATTGTACTGTGGACGTTTCTTTTAGAAAAAAAATTTGTTTTTATAGCCATTGTGAAATTGGGAAAAATTATAGACCAGGACTATTTTGATAGGTTCCTGCACTAAATTTTACGGTAATAACACTGTCTTCGTTGTGTATGGGGTTCACAATCTTGGGATGAAAGTAGTGTTGCCAAATTGCAATTGGAATGCCTTTATTTGTGAAATTCTTCTAGGTTCATACACATAGAAATAACACGCAAACGTAGAAACAAAATAAAAATCACTACTACTATCAGATTCTTGTGTAGGGAGTGTAATCCAGATTCAGTAAGTCGAAACATTAATCTCATTCATTGTTCTTAATACTAAATCACAGTGAAGTAGTGAACGCCTAAAAGGAACTTCACAACAATTGTTGTCTAAAGTGGTTTGGTGACTTTTTTTTAACCGCGCAGCAAAATAAATTGTGATGGGACAGTAACTAACATAATGGTGTTTGGTTCAAAGTCGCGTTTGAGTTCTATTCTGTTCCCTCTAATGAAAAAAACATTAATTTTCAACGTTACATGATATTCATCATTGTTTACAAGTTTTCTTGCTATTCATGCAGGCATTCCAGAAAGGTTCTCCAATAGCCACTGATTTCTCTGAAGCCATTCTTACCATATCAGAAAACGGAAAACTAAAAAAGTTGGAGGAAAATTTGTTGATAACAAGTTGTTCAAGCTACAACTCCAACACCACTGAAGTTGATAGCTTGAAACTCCAGAGCTTCCGGGGCCTCTACCTCATCTCTGGTGCCACTTCCACCCTCTGTTTTCTGTTTTTCCTAGTTCGGGTAATCAAGAAATATTGCGACAGCCTTCGAGAAAATCCAGGAACAATTACTCCAAGTAGAAAGGGTGCTTGGAACAGAGTAGTGAGATTCGTGCTGTTTTTGCGTAACGGAGGAATTAGGTCTCCAGTGAAAGCTCCGAGCATTGGTCGGACACGGAATCTAGGTGAAAGGGGCTCTATGAAGTGGGAATTGGTTAGCCCTTCTGAAATTTCAAATGATCATTTACAGGGCCCAAGACCACCTGAAATTGAAATTCCCATAAGGAACGGATGATTTCTGCTGTTTGGATGAAGACCGGAAGGACTATGGAAGCTGTAGAAAGATAATTTTTTTCCTGATGTTTATAGCATATTTGTAGGAATTAGGGAATTCTTTGTACCATGTGAAATACTGTATAGCTTTGAGGCCAAGAATTATCCCAGCACTGCTGATATTGTGAATATGATATATAGATGGAACAATATGTGGCGATATACATAGATTTTTTTTAATGTACCCTTTCATAATCCGTACATTTAAAAGAGGGTTATTTACAGTGGTCATGAATTTGAGGTAAAAATCGGAATGTGGGACTTTGCCGTTCTTGAAGGACGGCAGGCTCTGCCAACTCCCAATCCGACATCTTGGTGATCATTGGTTCACATACATTTGTTAACTCTTACTGGTAAGAGTTCATCTATGAATCTGAACCATTGATTGTGGAGATGGACGTCAAAGATACCGCACCTCAAGGACAGAAGAGTCCCCGAGTCCGAATAAATCTTATTAATTAGATAAAGTTACAATTAAATCAAATTTGATTTGATTAGATAATAGTGTCCATGTACATTCTAGAAGAGAGATTATTTGAATTAATTTTGTCTCTTTGCAAGTGAATATTTGATTATCTTTTATATCAGCCATCTCTATAGGCGTAGGCAAAAAGAGTTTAAAATTTCCTATACAAAACTTAAGGCTCCGTTTGTTTGGACGTAAAATATTTTTCAATGGAAAACATTTTTCATGTAAAATCAATTTGCCAAAAATAATATTTTCGCTTTCATTTTCCTGTGTTTGGTTGGTGGTTGTTGAAGAAAAAAATTCAGTAACAAAAATTCCCAGTAGTACAACAGTAGCAATCAAAATTCCTGGTACAATTTTCGTTTTCCTGTGTTGGTGTTCGCGTGTGTGTGTGTGTGTGTGTGTGTGTGTGTGTGAGAGAGAGAGAGAGAGAGAGAGAGAGAGTTGGGCCTTTTAAGGAAGAAACAGAGTTTTGGCATGGGATGAGAGACCTGGGTTGAGCGAGAACGGAAAGGGCTGGCAACCTTGGGAAAACAACTTACGGATGATTTTCCAAAAAGTTAGTTTCCTCCCAATGCAGGAAAAGATTTTACATGTAAAACATTTTCCCCATCATTTTTACAACCAAACACATGAAAACAGGTAAAATATTTTACAGGAAAATGTTTTACGTCCAAACAAACAGAGCCTAAATGTCTTAAAACATTTTCTATTATCATTTTTTATTGTTTGAAAAGATTGATAGAATCTTTAATTTGTGATTATGGTATTCATGGCATATTTTGAATTTAAAGATTACATGAGACCTTATTTTTGTTTGAGATGTATTCGTAAGTTTTTCCCCATTCAAAGTATTGACACTGAATGACCTTAAACGAACACCCTTTTTAACTTTTTCTGGATAATGGATTTATGAGGAAAACGTAAACGAAAGTGAATTTCCTCCATAAATCCTCTCCAAAACCATGATCCACACACGGCCTTCAAATTGGAAAATGCCTAGCATCAACCCCTTCACATTTGCAGTTGGCATATTGTTTGCTTGAGTTGCAATTTTCTAAATTAAATAAAACAGGTAAATTGAGGAGCACCAACACCCCACGTCTAGAAAATATACAGACCGCCTCGGGGACCCACTTGTTCGTCCCACACGAGTGATTTGAACCGTTCATTCATCTTAAAACAATTTTCCAAATGACCCCACAAAAAATCAGCTCAATCCAACATGCGTAAGTGATTGATCCAAAATCCTCCCGTTTCATTCAAAACTGATTTCTTGCAGGGCTGCTCAGAAAATTGATTTAAAATGAATGAATGGCTCATATCAACTCGTGTGAGACCCACAAATGGGTCCTTGAGATGGTCGGTACATTTTCTGGACCTTTCGGCATGTGCCCATAGTCGGGTCCAAATAAAACAAAGCTGCTCGGCAGTTGGTTATTTGGACTGCTAAGTGCAATCTGGGCACTTGGACCCACCCCGACCTAAAATAAATAATCCCGGTAGTTCATCTACTAGGACGCAATGTGTAACTCGTCAACATATAAAATCATCTTGAGCGGATATCGTTAAATACTTAATCCAAACACATTTATCTTGGGGGAAAAAAGGTAGTTAGAATGTGTTTGAAAAAAGTTAATTAACGACAGCTGATCAAAGATGGTTATTGGGAGACATTGTGTCCTATAAAATGAACAGATTGTGTCATCCAAGTTAGACGAACGTGAAACCCATGCGCCCGGACTGCACCGTGCAGCCTGGTTTGCCAACTAACTGCCTAGAAGCCGACATTACATTGATGTTTTTTGAAGAAACAGGCCATCCAATCACACAAGCCACCTGAGATGGAAGAAATTCTTGCTCCATAATCCAAAAAAATCTGCCAACTGTTACCAAAATTTGTTACAAGTATACAACATATAGTCATAATAGCAATACATTCCACTATTCTTTGCTCGAATCCTCGTGGTCATACAAATCCTCAACTTTTGTCAATCTGGATTCAAACCAAAGCTTACCGGTAGCCTCTTCCTCTACCACGTCCACCCCAACCCCGGCCTCTGCCTCTCATACCACTTCTTGCCCCATATGATACACCTTCAAATGCTCTGTTAACAAGCTGGTTCTGTGAACCACCGGCTCCGCGACCCCTTTTTGATGCATTGTCGTTTGAACCATTGGCAGGATTCGCAGAACGTTTCCCTCTGCATAAAAACAATACAGTAATTATAGTGCAGCGTCAAAATTCAATTGAGAAAATAAGAATGCTGACATTATGAGATCTTTCAACTAAAAAAGTGCAATCCCTTCGCTAACAAGCTTCAATTAATTACAATGCAATCATCCACAAATTGATTCGCAAAAGAAGAGCTATCTATATTTTCTTTTACTTTTATCCATCTTGAGAAAGAGGGGGCAGTTCTGGATGAGAATAGGCGGTTTTCAGCATACCCGGCTGCCCTTTTTTATTTGTTTTCAAAAAAAGATATGACATACCCAGCTGTAGTAGTGGCTGAAGGTGGCAAGACTTTCGGTATTTCTTTCCATGAAAGGTTGATTCTCTTATCACCAATGAACGAAGGTGCTTTTGAATGCAACAGCTGAGTTTCAAACATCATAGGAAAAATCAGTACCAAGTACATGAACATGTACTTATAACCCAAAAAACAAAATTGGTTTCAGACCTGGGTCATTGCCAAAATGTTATTGCAGGTTCGCAATCCAGTGGTAGTATTCTGTTTTTGAGCCTTCTGCAGATAGATTATATAGATCATCTTCGTCAGTTAATTATTAAAAAAACTAAAACTTTACAAGAGACTAAGCAACCCATCGACTCACAATGCTAGCTTTTGCTTCGTCAGATTTAGCAGAAGCCATTGCTTTGTTGTGCTCGGCCATACCCTGAGCTAATTTCTTGATAGTAGCCCTAGCTAGCTCTTCAACGCTACTTAACCTGTCTCATCAGCACATTTACAGATATCAATATCTCTAGATGCACATAAAAACTACTGGAACTCAATGGTAGAAATGAGGAGCTATTTAGAAAATAAACCAAAAGTGCCTTGTTAGGAACGAAAAAAGTTTTCAACTGCATTCCATCTATGTTGCTATTTGTTGCATAAGTTGGTTACAACATGCGCACGTTCTTAAGAATAACAAATAACATTGAACGTACTGTTAATTCGGTCTCATAACCCTGTTCACCCATCACTCCATGTACTGGCTAGTAGAGATTGTGACCCTGTATGGATCGAGACAGGCCCATCCTTACACCGACTGATTATAGACCACCCAAAAGGTACAGATGGTTCCACTTGGACAGAAGGAATACTAAATTCTGGTTCCCTTTGCCTCAACCATCCAATATACAAGCCGGAGCCTTACTGCTAATTTGTAAAATTAAAAATCACACGATGCTGTCCAACTACTCATGTTACACATTAAAAAGACAACTGATAAGGTCCGACAGGAACACCGATGAGTCTTCAATCATGCAAGATGACGAGGCCAATGACAACGATGTCTCAGAGTCGACCATAATAACCATAGATTCCTTCTCGTATAACAATGATACCTCCTTGCCAATAAAACCACCATGAATGGCAAGGTGAGAAAGACCGCAAGGAGCAAAATGGAGTGAAGAAATCGGAACCAAAACTACCTCTAGTCCCTTAGTATCCAAATTCAGGCAGCCAAGAATTTTAAGCTGGGGCAGGAAATTTGCTGCATACTGAAGCTGTACCAAATCAATCCCAAATGGTGCTTCATGATTTTTTTCCAAAACCCAAAATCGTTTAAAATCACCTGAACTCTGCTAAATTAGGTCATTATCCTTTGCAGAGAAATCCATTGACCTCCAAAGCTGGTCATCACAAATCTGGTGTTATTGAAGTTTCAAATTCTCAGTGCCTCCCCGTGCCAGAAGATCCACAAGTCATTATTGTTGCCCAAAGACAAGACATCTGAATGCAATATCAGTACTACATTTGCAGCAGATACGCATCAATGGTAAGCAGAATAACAAAAGTTTATTTGGTGATAGATCCCAAGGTGGACTGAGGATTGGGGGAAGAGAGACCCAGCAAAAGATAGAAGGAAGAAAAGATGCATCATCGGTGAAAATGTGAATACCAAAAAGCTTGTATCATCTGAGTTTTAAGGTGCCACAAAGACAAAGGGCTGTGGAGTTACATAGGATAACAGAAGAGCATCATATTTCGAATCATACAATGGACCTGAAATGCAAGATAGCATTCAGCCAACCAACCAACGTACCAAACCACCCCAGGTAGCCCAAATAGGAGGCTTCTCCTTGTTATCTGTGTGTTAGCACTTAGCACCAGTCACACTGTTGGTGTGAATAAGAGTTATAGTGAAAGCAAGAGCACCAAGAGCACCCTGCTAATATGTGCAAGATTACCATGCTGAATTACAAGTCAGTAGATTCCCTATGTATAACCTTTAAATGATGACCCTGATAGATTGACCACAAATTAAACTTGGTATTCCACATTTTGGGCTCACCCCTGCCCATTTTACTTCCGTCTGGAGCATCTTGGCGTAGCTTCCTCTCACTGGGAGTGCGATACAGAAACCTCCAAACTGCACTACCTTCCCAGAACGATAGACCTTAAATGTGTCTTATTTCCAGGAACACATGTATTATGCATATAACAAAATTCAGCTGACTGGTGGATTCAGCTCCAGGTCTCAAGAAACTTAATGGAAGGAAACCAAGGAAGCAGATTGTGAAATTGCTAAGTCTTCTATTTAAGCGCATTGACGAAGACAGTAACATGAGCATGAACGACACCACTTGTTTCTTTCCAGTTGTACCTGAAATACTGAACCTAGTACACCAGCCGAAAAAGTATTTCGCAAACTATTAATATTAGAAACACGAATTCCAAAATTTTCATTTGAATAGGAGATCCACATATGGAAAGCAATACAAATTTCAAACGTGCACCTGTGCCCATCCTCGTCACAACCCATATGACTGGCTCATTATGCATCATAGGTCTTTTATGTAAGATTTTTCAGTAACATTACAACTCATGACAAGGATGAAGGGATGATCTCATCCATCCAAATCTCATATCACTCAATTAATACACCTCAAAAATATGTACTGAATTGAGACATTCCCTAATGACCATGGATGATACGCATGATAAACTGATAACTAGAAGGCCCAACATCATATTTTCTAGCTCTTGTTTTGCCTAATCCCACATAATTATTATACTTCCGCTCAATGGGACGAAATTGGTGAATTGTGCATGAAGAGACTGAAATAACAACGTTTTAATTTGTTTTCTTCTTTTTCTGGCTCGATTTCAACTGTACACGGGTGGCATTCCCTCGATGCCTTTTCAATAAACTTTATTACTTATCAAAAAAAAATAAAGAGAGATTGAAATTACAACCATTTCAGCAGATGAAAATGATAAGTGCAATTTTCAGAGTTAGCTAGATTTTAAGTTCCGGAATTCGTAGGATGTGAATTGGATCACCGCTGCTTACCACAGAGGTTTTGATTTAAGTGCTTTAAGTGAGTGCACGTGACAAATATAGAGATCAAGGATGGTACATTAACTAGAAATTTTGAGCCAAACCTCCAAGTACAACAGGCATTTGAAGGAATACTGAATCAAATCCTATTCCACTGTGGAAAACATTGGCCACACTTAGTTGTCTAACCACAGAGCAAGACATGAACTGAAGTGAGGGACACTGAGAAGTAAAAATGTGTTGGCCAAGAATGGTGCATGTAAAGGAGAAGAGAGAGAGATGTATACGAAATCAGAGGACGGTGAAACCACAAATGCGTATTCATATGCTCGTAACCCCAAGTAGTCATTTCAGTGTTACTAAGGATTGCTCCAAAACTTTGAGTGGGTCCCACACTACTGGTATTAGATCTCACGCGTATCGAGGTGGAAAGATGGGATGCGGCATGCCCCAGCAGGCAACAACACGTGGAGGAAGAAAACCAGGATGTCACGTATGGCAACTGTTTGAAGTACATGTTTTCTTGTCCTTTTATAGGCAATTTTTTTTATTTTATTTAGGTAAGCTGAGGAAACTCAAACTTGGGTCTCCAGTTATAGGAATGCGACGTAAACCGATGTGGTTTTCTCAAAGAAAGTATATCTAAAAGCACATATACTTTGATGAGGTAAATTCTGACAATCACCTCTCAGTGAAATCTTTGTTCAACTCTGAGAAGTCTTCCCCAAGCCTATCTGATGGTTGGCCAGTTACTATCTTGTAACCACATAAACTATTAGTGGCATTTGGAGCCTGCACAATCAATCAGTACAATTAAACATTCAACAGTAAAGACATGAATCAGATACGGACGGAGAGACAACCTACCTTGCTTGCTAAATGGTGAAAAGTGTACAACAAGCACTCCACATAAGTAAAGTTAGTTTCTTCTCCAGATTTTCTCCGAGGCATGTATTTCTGAAAAGAAAATGCAAAGAGTAAACGAAAATGTACAAATGGTTACATATACGAGGTAAATTCTGATGAGAAGAAATCAACGACATAAAGACTCGTTAAGAAGAAGAAGAAATTAACGACAACATAACTTCGACATGTTCTTCATTATTGACAATGTTAGAATAGTGTCAGTCTTTATCTTGAAGAAGAAGAAGAAGAGGCATGTATTTCTGACAAGAAAATGCAAAGAGTAAACGAAAATGTGCAAATGGTTACATATACGAGGTCAATTCTGATGAGAAGAAATCAACGACATAAAGACTCGTTAAGAAGAAGAAGAAATTAACGACAACATAACTTCGACATGTTCTTCATTATTGACAATGTTAGAATAGTGTCAGTCTTTATCTTGTCCCACATTGGTTAGTTAAGTCTTGTTATGAGTAAAAATCATAATATAAATAGTCGTCTGTGTTAGGGTAAATCAACACCCCGAGCTCAACCTTAACCCACATTAGATGTACGAAACCCCACCGCTGTTGTTACCTACCACCGCCACCAACCACCATCGTCGTCGTCAATCCCTGGAAACCCTAAATCAGCAGCAACCCATCCTCTGAAACCCTAAAACGAAACCCATACACCCCTGAAAACCCTAAATCGACCAGTTTGAAACCCTACCCAGTGCCAGAAGTCCTACCCAGTTCGAGACCCTCACTTGCGACTTCGAAAACTGTGAAAACACTAACCCCGACCATCACTGACCCTCGAAACCCTAACCCTGACCATCACTGACCCTCAAAAAGCCCTAAAATCACAGACCCAGTCCTCGAAAATCCATAAAAACCTAGACCCAGTACTCGAACATGCCTTTGTGCTCGTGATTGGTGTTCGGAACTGTTCGAAATACCCTGAATCGCATGTGTTTGCGGTCAACTTGCGTTTGACACCCATCGATTGGTGTCCATTGACCTTCGATTGCCATCAGTTTGTGTTCACTCGTCATTTGCTCTCAAGCTGTTAGTTTGTGTTCACAACAAGCACTCCACATAAGTAAAGTTAGTTTCTCCTCCTTTTATCCTAGGGTCAAGAGTCGTGTGTCCCGTCCTTTTCAGTTAGTTTATTCAGATATTTGGGGCCCCATGTGTGTTCCCAATGTTCTTTATTTTCAGCATTATGTTATTTTTGTCGATAAGTTCTCTCGTGCAACAAGCTGGGACTTTGTGATATCTATTTTCCAGCTTGAGGGGGAGTATTAGAATAGTGTAAGTCTTTATCTTGTCCCACATTGGTTAATTAAGTCTTGTAATGAGTTAAAAAATAATATAAATAATACTAAATACTTTTCCTCTGATAACAGACAACATTGTTACATAGATATTACTATACAAGATCATTTTAGCTTACAAGAATTAAACAAATGAAAGAGCACCATGCACATGATTCTTGGGCTTTCTACAACAAATACAGTACATCTAAAAAAGGGTTGCACCTTTACGAGCTGAACAACAGAGGGAAGAATCTGACGTGAATCCTGTGGAGTACTGTACGGTGAACTTTCTGCAAGGTTTTTGAGCAAGTCAACTTTACGTTCTTCAGGAAGCTGAGAGGAAAAAAAATGGATAGCATGAATTGAGTCAGGAACCAACGTTTAATTATCAGATAATACCCAATTTAAGACGGTTTGAGGCATTGTTAGCACAAATTTGTGAACAGCAAAATCTTCATATTAAGAACCTATACAAGAAACGTTCGCCATGATAGTTGGCAAGGCTAACTTGCAACAAATAAAAAAAACAGGCTTGAAGCAATAGCAGTAAGGGTACACAAAATGGAAGTGAGTGCTTCCATCCCTATAAGCATATCAGGACCAAGCCGACTTGTGTGTGCCATGTGTTAATTTTTGGTGATTGATACCATTGACTGGAAAGAAAATATTAGTATTAGAAAACTACATGATTTGCACATGGGACCAGAACCAAGTTAATTTAAATGCAAGAAATCCAATAATTTCCTTTTTCCTATGTTGCATGGATCCTTCATTTTGGCCGAAGTACTTGTGCTAATGTGTCCGACAAGCGTATCCATTTTGTACACTCGGATCCTCTATTGTCATGATATTTACAGAAAAGGAATATCAAATTTGCTCGAAAAACGATATTTTTAGTCTTACAGACATAAAATAGCAAAAACATTTTTCTTACCCCCTTCTTGTTTAAGTACATTTTTAATATAATTTACGATACATAATTAAAAAAAGTTATGCAATATGTACTACAAACAAGTCTTCACGACGTGTCCCTGTACCCACACCCAATTAGGGGACAAAAATCATAGGAAGGTCCGACGTTTGGACTCCTACCCGCACCTGATACTCGCACCCGAGTCCATGTAACATAGCCTTTTTCACAGTTCAGGAGAGACGAGGCAGCAAGGACAATTAAACAAATGCGCAGATTAAGAGTTAAAGGTGAGGGAACAGACATAAAACACTTGACCACAATTTCTCATCGAAACCACGATGTTAAATTGTTAATACATGCCTGTAGCTATATGGGATTCGACATTTCTATTGTACCAAATCAGTGACCCAAAAATATATATCAGTAGTACAAATGCATACCAAATTAATCTGATGGGCTCAGCCCCATGCACAAATTTGTTCTCAAGAAGCAGTATACTAAAATTGTAGATTCATTCAAGCATAAGCAGAGTTTTTGTGAGCTCAAAAAACACATTAGCTGACTCAGAGAGTTAGAAGAATCCAATACTCATTTAAGGCTTCATGCACTTAGGTTAGTAAGTACACTACCAGCATAAGGCAAACAAGGCCGATGGATGGCCTTCTGTTGTAAGTTTCCCTAGGTACAGAAGGATCGGAGGAAAAAAAAATTAGAACAAAAAAACGAGAAAGATTTCCCAAATGAGCAAATATCCACACCGATTGAAGCACATGACCACTTAAAACATGCAATAAAGAAGAATTGAAAAGGAGGAGCAAGTAAGAACGAAGCAAAATGACAGAAGCATTGGAAATATCAAATTTCTGACCAAGGAAATTTCATTAAGGTCTTTAAATTTGGCCCAATAGGGAGATATGGCCCTACTGTCACATCCAAACATAGGCACCAAACACAAGCTATTCAAAACACAGTAAAAAAAAAAAAAAAGGCAAATGACTTAATCACATACTAGTAAGAACTCGGAGGGCTGGATGTTACCTCATCAAAAACAGGTAAAATGTGCTTGTTCAAATATTTGAGAAACTTGCTCGGAGATGCACCCCGCTGTGTGCAAAAGAAGGTTCAGTAAAGACGCAACATTTACATATAATAGGGAAAACCAATATCAACAAATCATACCACAAAAAAAGGAAGAGCCATGAATAGGCAGGATATCAATCTATCAATGTGGTCACCGTCTGAAACCTGCATATTGAAATCCATTTCAGTAAACACAGTATATAGTAGAGACCACAAATCACAAGGCAATGGGACCCCATGAGATCACACTCAAACTACAGATCTTCTGGACAGTAAGAACAGGAGTACGATATCATTCTTTTTGTTTCTCTATATCCTTATCGATGTACAAACAAGTATATTACGGCAAGGAACATGCTATTACCCAAAAGGTCAACAAACCACCACCTAGAGTCTGCTACCCAAAAATTTTGTGTTCTTTCCTGGGTAAGAAACTAAAAGTATTTTACTGGAAAAAAGAAGAAACTAAAAGTACATGCATCTGCATTGAACGTACATTGTCTACCATAGTACAATGGGAAGTAACCATAGTACAAGCTATCAACCAAGAGTTCAACATAACCACCACCTAAGCTCTGAAAGGGCGATACTAATAAACTTAAACGTACAAACATCTGATGCTTGAAGTGAACCTACAAAGTCTATAAGAGGAGAAACACTGTCAAAGCCACGAGGACAATATTTCAAGAAAATCAACCATGTCTCTAGGCACAACCGATTGGCTAAAGCCAACCTGTTAAGAGAAGAAGTAATTCAAAACAATTGTATCATCTCATCTGCCCTCTTGCATTACCAGCAGACATTCAAAAGCATTTTCCACTAGTCATCATTTATTAATGGCTCTGCCAAAAACTCAATGTCCACAAAAAGTAACATTTGTATGGAACCTTACCACTCCAAACCCCTTAACACTCACTGGAATCCGCATAAAAGATTTCCTGCAGAATGCTAAAAAAAAAATCTGCAACCACAGTGTTTGCCCAGTACCCAATATTGTGCAGGATGTGTACTGTCCCCTATAGAATCCAGTGATAAATGCCAAAAGAGATCGTAAAGTAATAAGAGAGACTCTAGCACAAGCTTTTGCACCAAATAGCAGAATACTGCTTTTCTCTTCTTAAATGCAACTGAAGATATAGTATCCAAAGTTTCCAGTAGTTCAAATAAATCTGGTACAGGTGCATTTTATCAGATTGTTCTCCAATATTTAGGGGGTTCACAGCATATATACAGAGCGGAGCAAATAAACCCAATTGCCCACAAACATGCAATCAGATTGTAAAGGACCTTGGGAGTTAGCATTCATATTAAAGGGAACCCTTGGGTGATCCTTAACTGTTGCCTACAAGATCCATATCAGTAACATCAAATATGAAATAACCAAAGTCCCGAACTTAATACAACAAGACAAGACTCACATTGAACTGAGCATCTAGATCAGCTTGCCCTTCAATAATTTCAACGAGTTCTTGCACGCGCTCTGGAGGAGCTCTCTCTCCAAATAAGCTCAAACTTTTCAAGAAATCTATGAACATTTTAAATTCTGCTCCCGTGACGTCTTGCAAACTCTGCAATAGCAGTCAATCAAATATCTTGCATCTTCTAGTAAAATTATGGAAGAACAATCATTTACTTGATATGAAACACATCATAGTCAGCGACCTAGAAGAACTAATGAGAAACATAGTAGTGATGAAATAAATTAAGGAAACAAAATCATGAGCTCACTTTTTTTATCAAATCAGTTATATGCCTCTCCATTTGCTCCTGAGGTTTCAAGAGCTCAGCTTTTAGAGGAAAAACCTGCAGCAAAATTTTTCAATCATCCAATATGACCCAAAAGTAAATGATGTAATAAGTATGCTAACCGAGTTGATTTCTCACCTTATCTCTAACAAAACATAGAGTCCGCTCACGAAGATTTTCACGCAGATTTTCATCTGTGTTTGGCTCATCAACACTCTCAATGTGCTTAAATAAGGCCGTCAAAGACGCTGCAAAACAAGGCTATTATTGTATTTTCAAAGGGAATAAGAAGCAAAACTATGGTTCACGGGAACGAGAGAATGCAAAAACTTGACCAAACAAAAGGCACTTTCAACCAAAGCAAACTAAGTTTCATATCCCAATCAAACTTATTTCAAGTAGCGAAAATGTGCAAAAGAAGGGGCGGAACCTTTGTACAAGAACTTTAGCAAATCGAAAGGCTCAACACCAAAGTTGAGCTCACAAATGAAATCTACAAAGCGGATTAACAGAAAATTTCTCAAAGAAATGAAAAGGTTTTAAGCAAAAAGCTCAAGTATCTAAACATCATGAGGAGACCCCTAAAACATTCTCCTTTTTCTCCCATACAACTATCACATAATGCACAAAGGAGCTTTAATCCAAGCATGTTTCTTCCTTCTCCATTGGCAGTTGTGCCCCAACATTCAATGATGTTTGACTAGGAGGAGGCCGAATGAATCCCCAAAAACAATCAACACAACACCAGCAAATCCTGAAACACTCTAGCCACCACACAATGAAGATTGAAGAAGCAAATGCTTCACAGACTCTAGCTCTTTACCACTCATAGAACATCTTCTAGCCATCTGTAAACCCTCTTCCTCAACCTCTTGGACTTAATAATCAAATCCACAAAAACACAACTTTCAAAGGAGCACTCTCATTTCCAAATGCTCTTCCAAGGGAAAAAACTCCCCCGCCCATCGAACAATGGAAAAATGAAAAGATCTGACTGAAAATACTCCATTTCCCATGCCTCCACCTCAACCTATCCTCCTTGATTCAGGATTACAATCTGACAATCCACTAGAGAAGATCAAAGAACTCAATCACTACCTCCTACTCTCAACCATGCGATGCTCTAGATACTAAACCCGGGCCATTCATCCTGTGATAACCACAACCAAAGCCTTCACGTCGGTTGCTACACATTGAAAAAAGAACATCCTTGCACCCTAAATCATGCCCAAAATGACACATTGCCATCTCCAAGCTCAAGTATGCCACAGCTGATAAAAATCAGCCTGAATTTACTGCCATCTCCAGGCTCAAGTTTGATGCAGCTGCTAAAATCAGACCTTCTAACAGTGCTTGAAACATCCAACCCATGTGGACATCAGGACCCTCCTAAGAAGTCCATCCTTTGGTCTCCACACTTGCACTCAATCACTCCCCTCCTCAACCCATCCCAAAAGCCACTTACCCATCACTACTTGGTAGAACTGCCGAAACAGCCTGATACCCAAGGCCGCAACCACTATCAACGTATACACATTCCAATTGACAAGATGATAATTAAATTCTGTATGCCATGCCTCTCCACAACAAGTTCGGTGGTGACTGATCCACTCCTAGCTCCACCAGTGCCATAGGGAAAAGGGACAATAAAGTTGGTAGAGGACAGAAGAAGACTCTGCCCCCTGTCAATAAATATTTTTGCTTCCACCAAATAAATCACTTCTCAAACCACTAAAGTGCCAGCTCACACCACCTTAGCCTCAAAAGAAGATCCAAGGTATGGAGCCAAAAATCTAGTGGGCAGAGAACCTACTACAAAGCCTACAAAGTTAGACAACTTCTGCATGTTTGGATTACCTCTCCCAAAAACAAAAAAAATCTTAACCTTTTCCAAATCTTCCAAGCCCATAAAGCATATTAAAGAGATGTATCCTCAAATTCTCAACTCTGTTTTTTTCTTTCAAGTTGTACTAGTGTTTTGCTGCATATTGCATTTTCATGTTACGCATTATAGAACAGAGTAAGCATGACACTATCCAAGTGTACAGCACTACAAATGAACTGCAGATTAAACAATCATGCTCTACAGGAATTGACATTATAAATAACTTCGTGCAATCAATGGCACCCTCACAGAAAATAACCAGGATTTTTGAATTTTTCAAGATACAAACCATTGAACATGATACAAACTAACTAACTTGAAGGGGCAAAACAATTACCTTTCACATCCTGCCTCAATAATGACAACAAGGCTTTGTGCACGGCGTCACGCTCCACATTTTCTTCTAAAAGTGCCAAGAAAACTAGAATTAGATGTGTACAAAGAACAGTAAATGTCATCGACAGCACAGCATGAAACACTAAATTACCAGCTGTAAGGAGTTGTGCGAGTATGTCTATGATTTTAGAAAGATGCTCTGGTGTATCCTTGCAAAAAAGAGGAAGACCACGGATTGCCTGCACCCTAACCTGTAAATTTGGATGAGCCACAAAACTCCAAAGGCTGAAATCAAGGAAAATATACAGTACAGATACAATAACAGAAAAACAAAACTACATACAATAACAGAAAAACGTAACTAGTGTCAATTTTTATAGCATTGATACAGCAAAGAGTTACATTATTTAGCCATCTTCCATAGATTAATCGAGAACAATCCTCATAACTGCACGCATCACTACATTCAAAAGCTCAAAACCAGGGGGACCTTAGCTATACCACAAATCTCCTTGAAACTGATCTCTTGGTGAATGGAATGTTAAGCTTAAATATTTGGATAACGAAAAAGCATAAAAAAAAGGCAAATACTATTCTTTTTCCCACCATATTTTGGATAAACTAAACAAAACGAGGAGACAACAATTTTTTAAATAAAACTGGAAAAATGGAATTTTCAGAAGACCAGTGTAATGGGACTCGCAACCACCACGTGCTTACATGCATGCACGTATATGGATGTCAATCATATGTTGTTGCTTTAACCATAATTACAAAAATTGCCTTTGAAATCCTATATTTACTATTACACCAATGACCAAACCAGAAGATATACCACGAGACGCATGAAGTATGCAGAACAACCTAAAAACCATAAGCACGTAAATGGAAACACTTAAAACTATGAGTATAATAAACGTCCACCTGATCTTCCTTCCCAAAATTGCACTGCTTAAAGCATCTATCAAATTGAATTGAGTCAATCATGTCTACGGCACCATGGTGACGGCATTAAATAATAATTTCGTTTCCCTTCAGAGTTATCATCAACGCACTTTTAACTTACACCAATATGGTCATATATACAAACATATCAATAAGAGAAATCTGCATTAATGTGGGTAAACCATCTGCAATAGCTCCACTCATCAGGTTTTCCAAACATTGTCAGTATCAACTTGCACAAACTCATTCACTTTTTCCTAATCTTTACAGTATTGTCCCTCTACTATTTCAACACTCATTTTAACTACTCTCTAATTTGACATACGGTGTTTTCACGCCCAAACTTATAATATGTTACCAACTGTACTCGAGGCCATGATTAGTAGGAGAATTCGATGAGAAAGTATCAAAATACATCCATGCCTAGCAGCCTACGAACAATGATGAGATCATTTCTTTTAATGCCTCGTTGGGGGGGTGCTATTTTTTTACTAGGAAGATAAATTAGTTTTGATGTCTTTTTTAAAATGAAGCTCATGTATCCACAATAACAAAGTCTAGTTATTTGATCATAAAAAGCTACTGAGCCCAAGCTCATACGCCTAAAACAAATCGATACTGTCTGACTGTTTTTTTAAAGGACTTTAGTTTCTCTTTAGCTTTGTCTTTCGTGAATTTTTTTCAACTATGATCTCCGTCTCTCCGAGCCGAGCGACGTGGTGCAAACCTTTGACCGAACCTAGTAAAAATTAAGAGAGAACAACCAAAAGAGGAGGTCACTAAAACATTAGCCCAAAGGGCCCCGTAATGTGGAAGCAACAGTCGCAATAAGTTGCAAAGTTTGATCATAAAGTGTGAAACTACGTTAACAGCTACGAATGATGATGTGATCAATTTTGGATGCCTTATTACGGGTGCTATTTTCTGACAGGAAGATACATATATGCACACAATAACCAAGCTGAGTTATTCGATCATAAAGAGCTACTGACCCCGAGCTCATCTGCCTCACACAAATCGATATGCGAATCTACAGCCAAGTCCGAGAGTTCGGGGAAGAACTTGAAGTATCTGGGAATAAGCTGGGCAGCTAACTGCATCGCCTTGATGCTGTCGCTGCCGGCCGCCTTAATTATACTCCGGTAATCCTCCACATGCTGTAATAACCAAAGAATTGTTACAATTCCCTCCAGAAAATTACAAAGTGTAGTGTAGTGCAAAAATAACAACATTATTGAATGTAACCAGCGAAACCCTAGAAATCGAATAGAGCCTTAATTATACTCCGGTAGTCCTCCACACGCTGAAATTATCAAAGAAATCCGATTTCCCAACAAAATTATGAAGTGTAGTTCAAAATAAGAATAGTATTGAATGATATCACTAACGAAACCCTACATATTGAATAGGGCGTTAATTAGACTTCGGTAGTTCTCCACATGCTGTAATAATAAATAACCAAAGAATCATTATAATCACCACACGAAATTACGAGGTGCAGTCCAAAATTACAACAATATCGAATATAACTAACGAACAGCCTTAATTATACTCCGGTAGTCCTCCACATGTTGTAACAATCAAGGAATTCAAATTTCTTTACGAAATTACGGCGTAGTACAAAATGAAAACAACACATTGAATTTAACTAACGAAACCCTAGAAATTGAATAGAAGAGCCTAGTATAAAATAGGAGTGGAAATTGACGAATTATAATAGGGGAGGGACCTGGGACTTGTCTTTGGCCTCGCTGAGTCGCTCGCCGTACTCGTAGAGCTTCTCGATGCCAATGGCGTCGTCAGTCATGACGAATTCGGCTGGAACAACTGGTCACTAGCGCCAGCAATGTGTGGGCGTTTGAATATACGTATATTATACAGTATAAGCGTGTGCGGATGTGAAGGATGCAGAGAGAAGAATTGGGTTGTGGAAGAGGGGAAGACGGTGCTCAATGCGGCTCGACTGGTGAGGGTTTTGAAATTGTGTTATGATAGAATGAGATATTATCAATTTTCCTTCGAAGCCTTGTGCCGTTTTAGATGGTTACGGAAATGGAGTAGGCTGGACCTGCTCGTAAGAAAATATTGCACTCACACCCCTGTACTTCAACTAATTTTCAAAAATCTCGTTTACACTTTACATTTAGGTGAGCATGGATCAGATGGGTCCGGTTTTATAACAAACCAAAAATCAAACCACAACCTCCGAATTACAAATTTGGAGAACCAAACCAACCTATAAAATTCATAGAATCAAACCAATCCAAACCGTTAAAATACGGGTCGATCGATTTTGGTTTTAAACCACGATTCTCTTGAAATTGAGATATCATCTTCAAAAATAATTTAAAGTACTTAAAAATTACATAGACAAGTTAACCGATAACTATAATAAAATAAGTTCTGTTAAAGTCACTAACATCAACCAATTAAAAAATAGTAGAATACTAGTAATCGGTGAAGAAAGAAGGCTATGTAATAGAGTACTAGATTCGGAAATTAGTTAACAAGCAAAAAAATTAGGAAATCATTTGACTAACTCTGCAAGTAGCGGCTAGCTCATGCGATAGAGCTCTTGGATACCCCACATTGTATCTCGGGATCGAGTCTTATTCCCCCCTCCTCCATGTAATAGAATAGGAATGACGAATGACAAAAAAAAAATGACTAAGTCTAAGTTGTGCATGTTTAGTATATTAAAATCATAGAAATAGGTTACCATATATAGAAATTTAGGTGTTCAAAAAAATCTTGGAAGTGAATGAATAGGGTGGTGGAATGAAGCATTAGATTAGGAAATTAGTAATTGACTACGAGAAAAAAAATTCATTCTATGAAGCATTTGATTTAGGGTTAGGGTTACAAATTGGGGAGGAAGAATGGTGGGCGAAAAGTCATGTTTACCCCTAAAAAAAAGCCCCAAATTGAATTTTCCGTCAACTTTGCAAACGGAAGTTATCAATTGGACTCAATTCGACCAAAATTGAAACTACAGGGTTCGTTGGAGTGCAATTGAAACTAGAGGGACTAAATCGAGACTCGGGTGAAACTACAGGAACCATTTCAATAATTTTCCAAAAATTACATAGATAAGTTAACCCATAACTGTAATAAAACAAGTTTTGTTAAAATCAAGAACATCAACCAATTAAAAAAGAGTAGAATACTAGTAATGAGTGAAGAAAGAGGGCCATGTAATAGAGTACTACATTTGGAATTAGTTAACAAGCAAAAATATTAGGAATCAATTGACTAAGTTTGGATGCTAGTTCAATTGACTAAGTTTGCAAGTGGTGGCTAACTCATGCAGTAGAGCTCTTGTAATAAATTAGGAATGACGAATGACAAAAAAAAAAAATATGAAAGTTGTGCAATGTGCATGTTTAGTATAATGAAATCATATGAATAGGTTACCATATATAGAAATTTAGGTGTTCAAAATGGAAGTGAATGAATTAGGTGGTGGAGTGAAACGTTAGATTAGGAAATTAGTAATTAATTACGAGCAAAAAAATTCATTCTGTGTATCAAACAAATTTCACATATGATATATAAAATAATTATCTATATAAATACAGAGTATTATACGGATCGGATCAGTTTGGAACTGGAAACCATCAACGTAAATCCACAAACCAAACCATTTATCATGATTTTTTATTTTTTTAAACCGAAACAAAACCACATTACAAGAAAACCTAACCAAACCCATCGGCTTGGATTGGTTTGCACTGGATTTGCGGTTTGATGAGTTATTTTGCTAACCGCTTTACAACCCCTAAAGTAGTAACTAGATTGAGAATGCAGAAACCGCTAAATTTTTGGTCCATCTGGCAATTACGCCATTGTGCATATATGGCAAGATTTTCAGCCATCATTTTGAAATGACAACATTTTTAGCAAAAAAATGGGTGTCACACTAAATGTTATAGGCACTAACTAGTGTACTAACTATTGCACTAAATGCACACATGGCATTACCACATCAATGCACTATTCAATACATGGATAGAGTCATCCACTAAAAGAGTGCCACATAGACAGTTAGTATAAAAAGAGTGCCACATGGACAGTTAGTATAAAAAGAGTGCCACATGGACAGTTAGTATAATAGTTGGGATACTAGTTAGTGCCTATAGCATTTCCCCACAAATAAACCAATTTCTCTCTCACGTTTGGCAAATTTTAAAAAATTGTCGTTATGTCCGAGGATATTGACCTAAATACCATTAGGTGAATTGGTTCGGTAGGGGTGTAGCATATGGACAAGGGGTCCCTGTTGTGTATGGCACCGTGCCATGCACCCCATCGGTCGTCTGTTGCAAAAATGCATGGCTTGGTTCAAATCCAAGTAATGGCTCTCACATGGAGTTGGATTTGATCCGAACCGTGCATTTTTTCGCTGGATGGGTGCATGGCACTGTGCCATGCACCTAGTGCACAACAAGGCCCCCAAAATCCTTAGCATAAGGCAATGGCAAAAGATGGGTGCAACACCGTTACCATTTATTTTATTTTTGGAAAAATAACACTATTTATTGCTTCAAATAACAACGACAATAGTAAATTCGGTTTATTGGGTATGGATGCTCTCAATTCCTGAGAAATAGTCTCTTATAACCTCGTCAGTTCCCAAACTAAATTCATACTAGAGTATCTATCTATTATAGTATTGTAAAATGACGTTTCGTGAGGATGGTTGTAGATGTGACAACTGGCAAGAGTTGATTGGCTAAGACAATTGTTTAATTATGTTTTTTGATTAATTTTTGAAAGAGTTCAGTTAACAAATCTCGAGGGTAAAGTTTTTCAAACATGGATTGATTTGTGGGGATGAGGGAAATAAAAATAATTTAATATATATGGCATGAGCATATACTACCTTCCATATACGTAGTAGGTAAATTTTGAATTTCATCCCCGGAGGAAATAATTATTATACATGGGTTTCTTAATTCAATCAATCAACCATTAAATGAGATTTCCTTTCCAAATGTACAAGTGTTATCTTTGTTCATTTCATCTCTTGCCCTCCGATCAGGCGTCCATCATTTCAAAATTTTACTTTTTAAATTTATATATGTTCTCTCTACTCAAATGAGAATTGTGTTTCGCTATCGCCAATTATTTCTGTAAAAAAATTCCGAGCATATAGTCTCTTTGTTTTCTTGGAGTTGTGTTAAAAATAGACAAATCATGCAAAAAGTTGTGGATAGGTAAATAAAGAGTAGAGACAATGAAGATGTTAATCCACTTGATGCGTGAAAGGGTATTATGTGTTCTTCCCAATGCAAACAAAACCACGAACAGTTCCGCAGCTGTTTCCACCGTCATGGCCAGATGTACAAAGGTGTAGATTTGAAGTATTGATTTTCGTACAAAAATGAGTACATGGGACATGATTTTCTACTTTTGTTCTATTAAAACCATCGGACTATTAGAATGTTTTAACTCTATTCGTCTGACCAAAAGAAAATAATATGTTGACTTGATTAATAGTTCAATTTTAAGTCTTGATACATGTTCTTTTTTATATGCAGGTTCATTGTTTCAAGACGGTAAAGTTGCAAATTGTGTAACATATAGTAATTGTTAAGACCCGTAAATTTTAATTTAGAGATTATTAGTATAAATTATTTATTTATCATTAAGGATAAATTAGAGTAATTAGTTAGACAATTATCTAGTAGAGATAATTATATATATATAAAATCTTTCTAATGTTTATCCTAAGTCCCCCTTATCACTTCATCTTTCCCTATTACTCTCCTTTTTTAACAACAATTCCTTTTCTACCAAAATTTATCACTTTGACTTCCATAAGAGTCCAAAGTTGCTCCAACATCACCTTTTCTCTTCACATCAGCCGTACTACTCCCTCTCTCTCTCCCTAAAAACTCTCCTATTGGTGGACAACAACATCACTTTGTTTCTTCTTTTATATAAGTTATTCATTTCCTCAAAAATCAAGTACGACAGTTTTTTCTCTTGGTTATTTTCATCAGAATAATATTTGCGGTCATTGAAGTTCTTGATTTTTCCGTTCTTCGCGCCAAGTCATCAAAAGAAAGGTAGGGTTTTCGAAACTTAACTTTTACTTAAGAATACTGCTTACGTGATTTGTGTTTATATCATATACTGTGGGCTGGTTAGGGAAGTTATAGTTTGGTATAATTTCTGCAGAAATTGAATCGTTAATGAATCATGGGGTTGGATTTGTGTGAAAAGTAAAAAATATGTGAAGTGTATATACAGTTTCTGTTTTTAAAATATTCGGACCATTTCGGGTCAGAACCTAGGAAAACTTATAACTGAAGAGTTGTAGATCTTGAAAAATTAAGCAACTTCCATATAGAGCTAGTCTCAATCCGAGATTTGTAGAATTAGTTACGATTTTTCAAAGTTGGCTGAACTGCACAGTTTCGAGACAGATTCACTGTTTGACTTAGAACACTGTTTTGCTCCGTTTAGGTTTGGATTTAGGCTTCGATCAAAACAGTGAACTTGTGTTAAATTTGATGAACTACTTTACTGTAAAATTTCGTAATTTTTGGAAGCCATTTGCTATTTTTAGTGTCTGGAAAGATAATTGACATGTTGGCATGAGTTATTCAATTTCTTTATTAAACTTTTAGTTACAGACTATAATTAGACGCATGTGATGGTTTGGTTTACTGGTATTATTAAGTCCTTTATCATGTGTTAATTAATTATTGTGATTAATTAAATAAATGGTTAAAAGATGTGTGGTTGTTATAAAATGTGGGGAGGGACGTTGTATCCGATATGGGTCTTGAGCCAATTATCGCAATATACTTCCAGGGGTATTGAGCCGTGCCATGGGCCCGGAGAGTTAGGCGTGGTGGACGGGAGCCCAATAGATTGTTTATATTGTGGATGAGAACCGATATCGGATAGCCTTATGAATTTGTATGAGATATCGAATTCATGAGGTGCATGAGGTTTGGGTTGTGAAACCTCGAGATTGATGATGAGAAGGTTAAATCTACTGAATCCACTATTTTTAAGACATATTGTGATAATCGGGTTGTTCTATGCTTTAAAATTTATGTTTTATATGTTTGACTGTTGCATTAGTAATCTTTTGTAAATGGGTAGTTTCGGTACCCTATTGATGTAATTTTACCACTCACGGTGCTACTTTTTGTGGCCCTGGCGTCCCCAACGCCAGGTACAGAAGAAGATGAAGAGCCGCCTACTGAATTCGAGGCGATGGAGCAGCTAGGTGGGGAACAAGTGGCGGACCCGTGGCTTTATCAGTAGGAATTTAGCTAGATGGCTATATCCTTTATTTATGTTGAACTTTTAATAAATGTTTAAGTTTTTTTAAGATTGTTAGAAGTTAATTCGTTTCAGTTGTAATAAGTTGGTTCACTTTAGTTTTTCGTTAACAATTTTTAGTATCCTTTGATATTTTTAATGAAGTTGGCATTTTTATTTAAATAAATTATGAAATTTATTTATTAACGTACCCAATTTTCGGGGCATTACAGTAATAGCTTATGCACATATCTGGTCCTTGAATTGAAATGCCATGTCAAGGTGAACAACTGGAGATGACACCTAACTGGGGCATAAGGCACAATGAAGTAATTCAAATGGATTGGCATTTGTTCTAAATGGTCATGCTCTTTAATACGCTAATCAAAATAATGTTTGTAATTGTTTGAATTAGAGAAATCATTTACTCGGAGGCCATGGAAGTTCTATGTATAGGGTTAACACAATTTAAGGTTTCTAAAATTCTTTCCAATTTTCATGTTGACTACCAAAAATTGGTAGAAAGGTGTGCAGTAAGTCAATTCAGTTGGAAATTTCTCAAAAATTCAGTGTGAATGAAACGGGGCATTCGGAGGGTCTCTCGAGGCAATCAAAAAGACCCACAAAGTGGATGTTACACGTGGTTAAAGCTGGTTAATACACGTGATAAAGTTGGGTAACACACCCCATGAAAGAGATTGAATGGCAATTGAAATTTCAACATTATTGTGGGAATTACATCCACAATTCAAATGCAGCATAATGTTGGGAGTTTTTATTTGCAGAATTCATTTTTCGTATTGAATGGTGAAGATTCCTCCTTCACCTATATAAAGAGCTTCTTCCATTGTTTCTTCATCAAATTTTCGTATTCTACTATACACTCCATAAATCGTCTAGAGAGAGAGAGAGAGAGAGAGGCAGACACAAGTTCAATTCGCCAAGGTAGTCGACGGTGGTGTTCTGTTGCCTGTGGTTCTAGCCGTTTTATCCTGGGACGAAGACGCCAGTGATACCTACATCACCCACAGTAGGCGGCAAATATTTGTTAAGGAGATTGTGATTCACAGGACTTGGCTCATTTTCAATCTACTGTTTGTATCATTTTCCATTTCATTTCTGTTATTGCAATTCAATTTGTTTTTTTGTATCATTTTCCATTTTCATTTCATTGATGTTATTGCAATTCAATTTCAGTTTAATGTAATCTGTTTATATTTGTCAATGATCAAAATTGCTCTTTAGAATTTGGTATTGCCACTGTAATTTTTTCAACAAGTTCTATGACAAAGTACTTATTCCTTAATCTCAAGGGGTTAGCTAGGTGGTCTTGGCTTAAGACTCAGGTGTTTGCCGTTGGCTAGGTGGTCTTGACCTAAGACTTAGGTTTTTGCTCCATCCTAATATCTCATGTTTGATTCTCTTTGCCAGCAATTCTAGGGCTGTTGGAAATTATCAAAATAAATGGGTTTTTATTTGGGGTTTTATCAAAATATTCCTTGTGCCTTTTAGAAAGCTTTTATTGTTGTGTTTTGGTTTTGTCCCACATTGGCTAGTGAGGAAAAGGTTGAGTGGTATATATATGGGAACATTCCTATAATGTTCACATAGTGTTAAGTGGCAAGTCACCTATGGTGCTACGTGCATTTTGATGGAACACACTCATACACACCCGCAACAAGTTGGCGCTTTGATACCAATTCCTAGTATCGATACCGGTTGGTTCATGAGCGGCTAATTCACGAACAGAATGTTTGGGTATCGATACTAGGGAATTGGTGTATCGATACCGGTGTGTTTGGACGCGGATTTCAGACACTAGTTCGTGAACGGCTGCAACTCTGAACGGAGGGTTATGACCCAAACTCAAGTCTATTCACTTAGGGGCGTGTCCCAAAGTGAAAGGGTACATTTGGGTCTATAAATAACACTCAAATTACTTTCACAAGATACGGAATTCTAGCCTTGTTTTGCTCAAAATTACTACAGATTGCTTTCTAGTTTTGTTGTAGCAAAATCTTGCTAAAAAAAAAATCCGGCCAAATCCTTGGTTCTTTCGATTTTTTTTTTTTTGCATTTACCTTTTGGTCCCTCCGTTTTTGTCCCCAATGGATAAAATTGTCCAAGATCATTGAATTGATCGGTCTTCGTTGTATTCTCGGACAGATTCGCTATCAACCCGGTGCACACCAAACGGTGGGGGCGAATACTGTTTTCGGAAAGCGACATAGTAACGTGCCTCGAAGCAAGTTCCATCATCAACAAGTTCAGTTTCCCGAAGACTCCCGGATTTTGCACCAACAAGGGCCACATCACCCCCACGCGTAAATGTATGAGACGGGAGTGGGAGGGGCTGTAGAGATTAGTCCGAGGTACCGTGGGACCATGCATTAGTTGCAAGGAAAGGTGGAGAAATTGTCATGTACTCTAAAAACATTTGGGAAGATCATCTACATTGTAAACCAATCTTGCAACAACTTGGCCTATTAAAATAGTATTTGTAAGTGGGTCTTTTCTTTTTCAATGCAAAATTGGATTCAGGACTAAGCCCAAACTAATTTTTCAATTGTGTTTAATCTCATGTCTTGATTTAACCTAAGAAAATCTCATGTCTGTCTTAGATCATTGTGTGTGTAAGGCTTCTCAATGTCTTTACCCCATGAAGATAATTGGCAAGTCAATCGTCATACTGTCACAAAGGTAACTAGAGATGTATTTCACATAGAATATAGAATGAAAATTTTATAGTCTTTTCATTTAAAAACCAAGTTATTCCTAGTTAGAACAAGATACAGAGTATCTACACGTCAACACAATTTACACTTGAATACATAGCTTCTTCAAATCTCGTGCATAGCACGGGTTTTATGCTAGTTTGTATGAAACCGTGTTTTGATTCTCTTCCGTCTTTATCTTATAACAAGTCAAAAACACTCTCTCTATATAGCGCTCACTCTCTCTCTCTCGGGTACATTTCGGTTAATGTTTTTGTTCATAAAACATTAATGGAAGCATCATTCTGGAGCCGCAATTGAATTGTGCTTGGTGAAGGTTTTGTCAGTCAACTCGATGACCGCGATCCCAAGGGGAAGCATGTCACCACTAGCAGGGGCGGACCCAAGGGGGTCATGCGGGGGCACGTCCTCCACTGACCCCCACTCAAAACTCAATTTTTTTAAAAATATATTTAGCACAATTATGTAATATAACGCCATATTTAGCGTACACACTTACATATTTCTCAAAAATAAAGATGTAGAATTAATTTTGTGCTCATTTTTAGTTCTTTTTTATAAAAGTATGCATTATAAACCTTATAATCCATAATAAATGTCTTAATTTAGCAAAATCGTTGACTAAAAAAAAATTGCATAAAGAACTTGTATTTTACACAAGTACAAGCATTTCATACACTTGAGTTTTTTGGCACAATCAAAAATAGTTTTGGCATTAACATATAATCTTGGCCGTATTATTTAAGTTGAACGGAAGATGAGATGGAACAAAGCTGAATGGAACAAAGCTGAATGAAAGCAAATCGTGAAACAAGTCATTCTTGTTACATGAATCTCATACAGTCATATGTTTAACACATTGCTTGTAGCATCAAAATCATTTCCGATCTGAATTCTCAAGGAGTATAAAAAGTATTCTGTAATAAAAAGAATAAAAAAAATTGTGTGGCATTGAAGAGAGGACTTAAGTTTGAGTATGAAAAAAAAAAATGAGAAAAAGGAAACTCTCTTCTTTTGACAAATTTTGAGTACGAAAAAAAATATTGAGCTAAAAAAGACTATTTATGAGAACCCATTTGGGCAACTTTAGTCCCACATAGGGCAGATGTGAAAGAAATGGATGGAATATAAGGAAACGCCCTCTGGCTACTATATTGAGGTTAACCTTTTAAACCGCGCGGTTAAGCTAAAGGTTAACACATCAGCTCGCGCGAGTTGTTGCATTCTTCTTATGACAAATTAGGTTAGAACAGTATAACGAATGTCTACCTACAAACCATACTCAGGATTTCCACTTAATTTGATCATTGATACCTAATGTTGGGAAGTGTTCAAAAGTCTCGAGGCGCTAAACCTTGTTTGGTTTTCACTTTTGTAAAATTTTCCAAAAACAAATATCCCCCTACTTTTCTCATCTCTCCACTCATCACTCTTTTCTTCAATTATTACTCACATTTCTCTTTCTACTCATTACCCATATCTCCAAACATTATTCTCATTTCTCTCTCTATATCGCTACACTTATTACCCTCTCTCCAATAATTACTATGATTTCTCTACCCAATTATTACCCCAAAAAACAATTTCAAAAAATCAAACCAAACACTATCTCAAAAATATATCTCAAATTTTTTTCTCAAAACTCCCAACAATATGTAATACCGCTTACCTTACGCAAAAAACAAAAATAAGTAGGAGTAATGTATTTAATTTGATAGAATCAGTATGCAAATGGAAGAGCACTAGCTAGTTTCTGCATGATTCGGTTCTAAAATATCACAAATATAGTACATTTTAACATCTCTTGAAAGTCTACAATCCTGACAATGTATTTCTGATTTCATATAGCTTGCAAGCAGGTTTCAAAATTGCAGCAAATCTAACGAAACAGAAAAAAAAACTCAAGACATCCAAATCCATTTTCAACACGATCGCAGAGATTACAGCCCAAAAATCCCGGAGAAATGTGAAAATCAATCTTCAGTCTTGCATTGTAATTCTAGTGCTTGTGTGGACCTCCTGTTCTCCTTTGCTGAGCTAAGGTCATAAGGCCACCGGCACAAACATATCACAATGGCATATAAGAGCACGAACGTGCAACGTAACATGACAATGATGACATTACAGTTGCGTCAATATGAGAATGGCAAATCAAACAATCAAACCGCATTACTGTGCCAACGAAAGAGCTGGTTTTGTGGAAAATTAAGCTCTAAACGACAAATCCATTTCTGCTTCCCACCCGGCGGGTGCGGAATTCCACTAATCCCATAAGTAAATGGGAACAATAGCCATACAATCAGCATTTTCAAAATCGCAACACATTACCCAAGCAGAATAGCACAACCTTGCTCTCAGGAAAACAAGAAAAGATGAAACAAGTACCTTCAATTTGCGCCCAAGAATACAGCACATAAATCCCATGGAACGAAGAAAATCAGTCTTCACTCTAGCATTGGAATATCAGTGCTGTTATTCTACCAAAGAGATACGGCCAAAAGTTTATTCGCTTGGGAAAATCTACAAGAGGGGCATATCGAGTGCTTTTAAAACGTCCTTGAACTCAAAGTCACGAGTCTCTCTGTTGAACCGTTCAACCAGTTTGTACCTGTTATCATTCAAGTAGAAAGATTGCATGGTCTCCAAAAGCCATTTTGCCTCAGAGTCAGTGACCTTGCTTGTGAAGACAACATCCCCCCGAATAAGCACTAAGTCCTTGTTTTCTGCAAATTCTGTGTAATAAGATGCAGCGAAATACGCAGAAGCTTGGGTTCCATTTGCTTTGTAATCTTCAAGACCAGTGAAAAGCATGTGTGGCATCTGCACTGCAACAAAGCAAAAATAAAACCATGCTGGGTTTGCACTTTACAGTATAGACTGTATTAGTAGTTACAAAGATGAAATGTGTTCAACTATATTACAAATACAATGAATGATGATAAACAATTTGTATCTTGAATCGACAAATACCCCACTTTCTGTTACACCAAGAAAATCAAGAGTGAAACTAGAAATCAACAAGCAAAAGAAAAAGTGGAACTATGGAATATCCAAGAAAACGAGGATTAGACTATTGAGAATAGAATTATTCTTCTACAAAGGTGGGAAGGTTTCCATACGAAAATTCCTCCAGTATGGTAGTAACTTCCACCAAGTAACTCTATAGGTGAGAAAACAAACGCTGTGTTTGGTTGAGAGTTTTGAAAAGAATATTTTGAAAAATATTTTTGAGATAGTGTTTGGATGAATTTTTGGAAAAAGTAATAATTAGAGATAGGTGTAATAATTGGAGAGAGATAGAGAGAGAAATGAGAATAATGATTGAATATAGGGGTATGAGTAGAGAGAGAAATGTGATTAATGATTGGAGAGATGAGAGATGGGGAAAGAATCTTTTTGGAAATTTTTTTGGAAATGTAAAGTGAACAAAGTGAAAGCCATTGGAGACCAACCTTGAGCAAACATTGTCGTATAGCCACTTCCTTTCCACAAAGGAACGACAAAGTACCGGCTATAAGAAGAGTTGAAATTAGAACAACGAAGAAAGAGGGTAAAAAACTTATCTAAAAAGCAAATGCAGATAATGGCATACCAATTTGCCGCTCTTTGCTCCATCAGATGATACAATTTTGCCGTCATGGAAGTGCCAATGTGACCTCTTCCCAAGTGATACTGATGTGAAAAATGCCACCCAAAAGAATAGACATACAAAATCAAGGTAAGAATTAAACCCCAGTAATCGAATATACTAAATGGAACTGCTTCCACACATGAAGCTAATTTGATCCATTGACGGTGATAAGATTAAATGAAAGTCCAATGTAGAGCACTGGTGGTTTTATCCAACATGAAGTCGTATTCTATTCTGCCAGATCCATTACTTGGTTGAAAGAAGTACAATAGCTATTTAAAGAATTCAATGAGAAAATCAAGGGGTTTTGCTGATTCTGCACAATATGCATTCAGTTCAGCCTGCAAAATTAGAAATCCAATTTAACAGTCATGTCTAAAAAGGACCTACAATTGTGGCTTGGAGCCAACTACTTTTCAACATTGCACAGACGAAACAGTAACAATGACAACAGGGGAAGATCCATAAAAATAAACATCTAAGATTAAGCAAGAAAGGCCTACAATATCAATGAAACTAATACTTCACTGGCATGTTCACACTCCACACTTCAGAGTAGCAACGAAGAACTGCTGGATAGTTTTCAGCTCATTCTAATCAACCAAAACCATTTCATCATGGCAAGGGGACGAAAATTTACAGTACACATTAATCAAGGAGAAAACTGCAGAAAGGCCTACAATATCAAGCAAACTAATACTTCACTAGCATGTTCACACTCCACACTTCAGAGTAGCGACGAAGAACTGCTGGATAGTTTTCAGCTCATTCTAATCAACCAAAACCATTTCATCATGGCAAGGGGACGAAAATTTTACAGTACACATTAATCAAGGAGAAAACTGCAGAAAGGCCAACAATATCAAGCAAACTAATACTTCACTGGCATGTTCACACTCCACACTTCAGAGTAGCGACGAAGAACTGCTGGATAGTTTAGAGCTCATTCTAATCAACCAAAACCATTTCATCATGGCAAAGGGACGCAAATTTTACAGTACACATTAATCAAGGAGAAAACTGCAGAGGATTCAATGGGTGATTTCCGTAAGTGTAGTTAAAGTATGATGAAAGGATTTTGAAATATCAGCATCATTTCCTTGTGGCAGTTTCACTTTGTTCACTCCTATTCTCTTCATGGAATGTAATTTTCTTTGGTACAGCTTCATGGAAAGCAATTGGTTCCTCACCATCGGAAGTATGTTCTCAGTTCTCCACGTTAATAAAAACTACTTGCAAAAAAAAAAAAAAAACTTTCCATTCAGCGTATCCGTTTTTCAGTATATTCTAACACATTCAAGAGAACCTAGCATCTCTCAAACAAGTAAACATGCATCATATCCAACTAAAGCAGTGATGAAACCACAGCTTTTAACCATTCCTTTGCAGAGTTTTCTACATTGCCTCACGGCATGAGGTGTAGTTAGAGAAAGCACGTATAATAGCAATTAATAAAAACTACTCGCAAAAAAAAAAAAAAAAAAAAAGACACTTTCCCTTCAGTGTATCCGTTTTTCAGTATATTCTAACGCATTCAAGAGAACCTAGCATCTCTCAAACAAGTAAACATGCATCATATCCAACTAAAGCAGTGATGAAACCACAGCTTTTAACCATTCCTTTGCAGAGTTTTCTACATTGCCTCTCGGCATGAGGTGTAGTAATAGAAAGCACGTATAATAGCAATTATTTTGAAAGAGGTAATTTTGCTTGAAAAGTTAGTTATTTATACCCACGAAATCCATTTGAGGAATATAATAGCAATTATTTTGAAAGAGGTAATATTGCTTGAAAAGTTAGTTATTTATACCCACGAAATCCATTTGAGGAATATACCATCAACTAGTAGCTCTCTCTCTCTCTCTCTCTCCCTCCTCTCTCTCTCTCTCACACACACACACACACAGAGATAACGGCATCTCTTGTCCCTTCGACCTCCTTTGGTCCCATTTCAGCTCAATTTTTGTGAAAACACTTCTTCCAGGTCTTTTGATGCACCCATGTATCAACCCTCTTGCTCTCGGATCACCTCATCTTTTGTCCCTTCCACCTCCTTTAGTCCCCAGGTCAATTTCTACCAGCTTATCAATAAGGCTTCACACTAGCTGACTTGCATCTAGTATCTACAACCTCCACCTCCAATGAATGGTAATACTTGCAAAAACAACTGGTCCTTCAATGCACCCATGAAGCAAACATAAATTTTAAGTAATGCATGCACTATGGTAAACCAATTCTGTAAACTATACGTGGAACATTATTTAACTGGATCAACTGAATGAGAATCACAAGCAAGGTTATGAGAAATTACATCATCCCAAATGGCAATGAGGTCCTCAGTTGGTAGATCCTTCGCCCTCTCAATGTCGATAATCGAATTCAGAGGCTTCTTTTGCAAAGGTGTGAAACCAGAAGCAAATCTCGATGTTCTACAGAAACCGAGTGAACCCCATGTTACTAAATTTCCAGGAATAATAGAATGCTTTTGGAATTTGTGGAGTTCCTGCAGTGAGTAGGTAGTGAAAAATTGTCTTGGGACGTTACTAGGACACGAAGCATTGCCAAACAACGTTGCCAAAGAGGATAATACCCTCCTTGAGGAAACTCTTGTTGTTAGCTGCATTCTGTGTGATCTACAAACAAGGATAAGAAAAATCTGGTTATTTCAAAGCAGACCGATTACATGACGTCACCCAATGAAAACTCCTCCTACTCTAGAAAGAAGCAAAGAAAAAGTCATGCTTTCACGCATGATCTAAACTGATTGACATGAGAAGACCAATAAATTCGATTCAATCCTATATTGAGAACACCAAAATCCCAGGAAATATCTGACCCGGCCCTGGTAGGAACCATTTGAAACAATTAGTGTACGAATTTACATGGTTCTCACCAGATTAGATGAAGGCGTTTCATAAATGTCTATTTTTTTAACATTTGTCAGAGACTACATTGACTTCAGTAGCACATTGATGTCAATGAACTATGTAGCCCTATCCGCAGAAGATTGACCCCAAAATAGCATATCCAGAGGGGTGGCAAACAAATATAGTCTGTTAACAATGAGAGCTGGTGCACGCCACTGCAATTCAACCTCCTATTTCAGCCTAAAATAATGTAATTTCTGAACTTTATAAATAAGGGTTGTTATAGAAACTGACTTCTTGCGCTTTATGAGACAGGTCATTCTCTCACAATACATCAACCCTAAAAACTTATTTAAGCCAGTTCCTGCCTTAAGTCAGTTTCTGAAACAACCCTAAGGGGTTGTTTAAATGGGTAATCAAAGATTTTGTAAGCCTCAAATTGATGTAACACCAGCCCTAAATTATCTACTCTGGTAGTTGTTTCAAACCAAAAGAATTGTGACTGAACCGAAATTACTACAAAAAACACAAAATGTTTGGTGAATGTCTGGGACTTACAACCTAGAACAACACCAAAACCTGACAAGATAGAGGCGATTTTGTTCCAAACATCATCTCTTGATAAGGGATTTTGACTCTGAACGGTCACAGAAGCAGGTTCAGAATGAAGAACGACGGCAACAGGCCTTCTGGATGGTGTATGATGCATATAATTAAGCATGTTTATCAAGTTCAAAAGTAGTAAATCGATCTCAATAAGCACTTGCCAACTGAATCTTATTACAAAAAAAGAAAAAATCCATAGTCAGGGTTAAGTGTGCGGTGATCTGAGCCACATCTCTCTCTATTTCCAAGTTCTATCTACCCCGAGGTCAAAGTTCAAATTCAGGACATAAACTTCAAAAACTGAAAAGAACCCAGTTAAAATGGACTCACAAAATCACAAACCCTAGAATTCTACCTCATTCAAAAGCAAATTCGTACACAGATTCAATTGTAATTGTAGACGCGCGCGCGAGAGAGAGAGAGAGAGAGAGAGAGAGAGAGGAGCTTACCAGAGGGCCGGCGGGTTTCGAGGCTGGAGAGAAGACGATCGGTTTTGGCCGGAGAGAAGACGGATCGTTTTCTTGTTTTGACGGCGGCTTCAAAAGTTGAGGGTGTTTTTTTAAACGACCTCGTTTTTGAAACATGGAAAACACTTTTGTGTTTTGAAAATTTTTAAATTTTCAAAACGTTTTTAATAAACACAAAACAATAAAAATAAATTATCAAATATATTTTTGTTTTTAGTTTAAAAAAAAAAAACAAAAAAAAAAAAAACATTTCTAGGCGCACCCATAGTTTTGTCATTTTCTAAAACTCAAACCACAAAATATATATATATATATATATATATATATATATATATCACTGTTTGAAACGATAAAAAAACTAGGGATGACAGCGGGTAAGGTATGGATCGGGGGACTCTATTCTACCCCCAATCCCCAATTGGGAATTTCTCCCCCATCCCCACCTCCATACCCAGAAGGAATAATGAACAATCCACCATACCCGCCTCTCATTGGGGATCGGCTATATTCGTGCAATCCATATCCAAACTAGTGAACAAAAAAGAACGATAACATCTATACAAAAATAATTTATGTGTCCTACAATAAAAATAAAAATAAAAACCATTTAGGGTGAGTTCTCCAATGGATTTTATAAAAAAATTGATAAAATCAAGTCCTTAATTTTAACCATTGGTGAGGAGAGTTGATAAAATTTGTAAATTTTTGAGATTTTTTAATGCAAAAATCTACAGATTTTATCAACTCTCTTCACCAATGGATAAAATCGAGACCCACCCTTAAAACAAAATAGAATAGAAAGATACAAAGAAATATAAATATAGTCCAACAAGATTATCTAAAATTTTAGTAACTACCATCATGAAACTTTTTTTAACACTTAAGTATATATACTTTTAAGCCGGAACAATGTACACAAATTATACCAATATGCATACTTACACACACACACACACACACACACATATCCAAAACCCGAAGGGCTTATATAAGAGAGGCCTCAAAATTGAATTTGTTTGGTCATTTGGCCAATTTCGGTCCAT
This sequence comes from Vaccinium myrtillus, assembly GCA_016920895.1. NCBI lineage: Eukaryota > Viridiplantae > Streptophyta > Magnoliopsida > Ericales > Ericaceae > Vaccinium > Vaccinium myrtillus. The sequence continues at coordinate 22,441,407 of CM029272.1, forward strand.
TTTGCCCCTCAATTGCAGCTTGTGGGTGTTGGGTTGGTGCGTGATTTATATCTCATTGGATGGTCTGTTTTGTCTTTTTACGCTTGTTGGTTTTATTGTAATTTATTTGCATTGGATGGGTTGTTTTGTGTTTCCCGTTGCCTGCTTTTTCTACTTTTACACGTGTTGGCCGAGATGGGAAAACCTTCTCTGCTTATGGTTGGTTTGTGCGCCAACTACAGTGCCGAGATGTAGAGATCTTGGAGTCTATTCAGCAACAATGCTATTATTACACCACATGTGCACCCCAAATGTACACCACCCTGAGGTGGCAAATGAGGAGAGACCCATTTTTTAGATGAGCTCCACTTTGGGCCTCTCCTCATTTGCCACCTCAGGGTAGTGTGCATTTGGGGTGCACATGTGGTGTACCATATCATTTCTATGAGCTTAATATTTTCGCTGAGAAGTACGGCCGGAGAATACTTTTGAGGAATCGAATTATTGGGGGTTGGTCTTTATCTTTATCTTTACTGCAAAAAAAGAGAGAAGAAATGAGGGAAGAGTGAAGATTTATGGTGTGGGTTTGTTTCTTTTGCCATACTTTCAGATTTGGTTTGTCTGCAAGAAATCAAGGAAAAGTCCAAGTAAGTTTTTGGGCTTAATGTTTGTGTCGTGGGCAAGTTGTTGGTTTGCTGGTGTTGATTTTCTCTTGGCTACTTGATTTGTTTATGTATTTGTGTTTGGAATATGGTTTATGATTTGCTTGCACCTTGTATTTAGTTCTCTATGATTTGTGTTTTGAACAACTTTTGAAATAAGTTTCGGAGTTCTGAGTTGTTTCTATTGCAAAGCAAAAGATTGATGCATCAATTGAATTGATTTTCCTATATGCTTTCTAAAACAACCTAAGGCGTGATTCATCAAATTCTTAGCCATAGTAATAGTTATGCAATGATTTTGGCTATGTACAACAAAATTTGACATATATATAAGGGGAGAAAAAAAGGCTTATGTATTTTCCTTCACTAAAAAAACAGTAAACCAACACTTATAACTAAAAAAAATATATTTCTAATTAATTTAGAAAGTTCATACAAAATCCCATTTGCAAAGTAACCTTCATATTATCTGCTTTATTATTATATATTAAGAGGAATAATTTTTGCCCTAAGAAAGCTACTCTTCTATAAATAGGAATTTTATAATATTCATAAGGCATGATGATTACTGATATTTATTTTTTAATTTGCCATAAACTCAAAATATATAACATTTATTCTGTATATCTATTCAATTATCTAAAATACATTACACATTTCTTCTTAAAAAGGAACCTCAAAAATGTGATTTACTAAGAAAATTTTTTACAATGCATTTTCGTACAGACGCACATTAAATGAAAATATTGAACTAAATTATTTTGCTCAAATATAAAATAAATACATTACTACTCTCACAAATATATCTATTTTCTTACATCCAAGACATCTAAATTAATTTCATCAGTTTGCCCAATTATATAAAAAACATTATTTAGATCCTTCTAAATATTACCTTTAAGATTATATACCATATTGCAACCCAACCACCACAAAACGGGCATAAAACTCGTGCAACGCACGTAGCATCGTACCTAGTATGTATATACATATACACTAAATGAACACATATATACATACATTCACAAAAAAAATATTTATACAATTTATAATGGGGAGAGTACGGGTATTTGGAGGTGTGTATCACAAAATTATACCCGCTTCATGTTCTATCGGGAATTCTTTAAGTTCCACCATACCCGCTCCTATTGGATGAAAAATTGAGTAATATCCGGGTCCAAATATGCGGGGGCGGAGCGGGTATCCATCGGGTTTGGGGAAATTGTCATCCCTAATTAAAAAACATCCCAAATTTTTGGTTCTAAGAAAAAAAAATGTCGGAGATGGATTCTTTAAAAGGAATTAACATTGACGCCCTGCTTGGATGGAGGAGAAGCCTCCCGGATTTCTTTTCACCCCCTGATAAAGGTGGGTCCCTCCCCATATCGACCGTTTGGATACCTCAAAATGCTCCCGGATTTCTTTTGCCCCCTCAAAACTTATCCGGCTTTGGACCCTTTGAGGGGGATAACTTTTGGGCGGGGGGGGGGGTGCCCAAAAGTTATCCGGGAGGGAATGGTGGCCTTTGGACGATTATAGCCCTCCTTATCCCCTCCCCCAACCCCAACCTCCATCTCTACAACTGCTGAAACTGGGTTGCTGAAACCGAGAGGGAAGGAAAGAGAGAGAGATAGAGGAGAGGAGAGGAGAGGAGAGGAGAGGAGAGGAACATTATAGAAGTCAACGCCGGAGTCCCTTTGTTCTTGGGAAGATCTGGTTCTCACGCCGTTGGCGGAAGATCGGGGTTCCATGAGGAAGAAGAGAAATGGGGAAGAAGGTAAAGGTAGCAGTAGCACATGGGTTTTGAAATGGGGGGTGGTTTCCCGTGAATGGATTTGACCAATTTTATTTATTTATTTTTTTTTTTTTTTTAAAGTTGTACTTTTGGTGATCTAACGGTCAAGATTAGAGACCAACCAATGGTCGAGATTAATTTAGTTGATTGATCCAATGACCAAGATTAGTTTAACAATTGTGATTATTATGGAATTTAAGTTGATAATTATAAATAGAATATAATTACAAGACCCAACTTCAAATTATCCAAAATTGATCAAATTTAACACTATACATGGGCAAACTAGTCATTTGACAATTTTTATCCCCCCATTTCATAAAACATCCAAACCATGTCAAATTTTATCCCCCTTCCATAAACATCACATCATTGTGGGCCAACCCTCCAAAAATAATACCCCCTCTTATTTTATCCCCCTTTAAAACTTATCCCATTAAAAATAATACCCCATCCAATCGGGGCCTGACATGCTTAAACCAATCCTCAATAAGGGCTTCCACAAGTGTGAGTATGTGTGGGAAAGAGAGAGAGACGCACGAGTGAAGATAGAAACCGTTTCATAGAGTGAGTGCAGAGGAAGGGATGGGGCTGGATATTTTTCCCTTTATTAGAGGGTTCGGGTCGGATTCGTCAAGACTAGATTCAATACACAAATTCAACAAACAAGCTTCTACCTTATTTGTGTTTTGGGTAAACTAGCCTTGTTCTCTTTAACCTTTTTACACTTTTTGGTTTTTGTCTTTATTAAAAGATTCGCATTTATTAGTTTTACGTTAAATTTTTTAAGATCCGTGAAGAACCGGAAAAGTATAAAATTATAACCAAAACCCTAAACATTAAAAAAGTCACACAAATAAGTTTTTTGTAAAACAACCTCCTAAACCGCATCAAACAATGACTAATTTGTATTTTGTTTCCCTTATGTTTAGAACTCAACAATTAATTCCATAAAGTATTCATTGATGACAATAAACTCCTTTCTGTTGGCAAACTGTTCGACGTACGGAACTTATCATGTAAGGAAAATATAACATGATAAATAAACTTTTTTATGACAAAATTACCATTTACACTTCGTCCAAAAGTAATTTTGGAAAAATTAGAAGAAGTTGAGGGCGGAACAAAGAATGTAACTATCAATGGGGTCATTTTGTCAGGGAATAATGAACGATTGTGTGATAGGAGGTAATTAGGGTTGGAATAGCTTTCGTTAAAGTTTGGTGATTGGATTTGATAGTGTCAAAATTGTTTTGCTATTATAAGCTCAAAGTCATTTTTTAGCTTGCAATAGTGCCAATATTATTTTTCTTTTATAAGTTTGGTGTACGGGGCAGCTTATGCGTGTGTCGGGTAATGTTGAACTAACTTCATCCTCTACTAGCGGGAGCCCAATTCAAGCCAAATTAAAGCCCCGTAGAGATGGCCCAAAGTAATTGATAGCACCTGGGAGGATTTGACGCGAGACTTTCGGAAGGAGCAAACTCATAAAGTCAGTTCTGGCCTTACCACCTGGACAACGGCTTGGATTTATGTTGTGCAAATGTTATTATTTGGTAATATTGCTTTAATGGTTTTTTGTTTTTTTAGAATTTTTAAAGAGCAGTAGTTTGAGCCATTTTTGTGGGGTCTATTAGGGAAGAGAGGCAGAAAGTTTGGCTTGACATAGGATTTGGCAAGGCTATAATTTGTTTTGGGTTGGAGATGGTTTTCTCGGTGAGGGTCGTGCCAATTTATGGATTTGGCAAAGTAAATGGCTCAGGGTCGGGAGATGTTCTTTTGGGTAATTAGTTGAACCAAAGGAGTAGGAAACGTAGTAGCATCCAAAATAGACATAAGTAACAATCGTTGAGATTGTTTTGATCCAATGTTCTTCATCTCTTAGCGCATCTCTCTCTCTCTCCCCTCACCTCACTAGCGACATATGTGTCCCCGGTAGATTTTATTGCAAATTTTAGTATACATGCCAAGTGGCGTGTCAAATTTGAATCATTGTGTGTCCCTGACCTGTTTGGCAATAATACGCCAACCACTTGCTTTATGGGCCATTGCATTTTTTATTTTATTTTTTCCCTTTTTCTCCCTATTACAAAAACTTTTGGGTTAATAACATTCATATTTCATGCAATAGTTGCGACGAGAGCGAGAGATAACAATGGCACGTTAAATGCCAGATGGGCGTTTATAACAAAAAGGTGAGTCTATTTAGAACCCTTTTTTGACTTCATACAACCCTTTTGCTAAATACAACCCTGCTGATGTGGCAAATCTTTATTTTTGCTTCATATAACCCGACACATTTCCCAAATTACCCCTTGTTATTTTTCTCCCAAATTTCAACACTCAAAACTCTCAAAACCCACTCAAAACCCTTTTCTCTTCCCTCCTCCTTCCGTTTGACCTCGGCCATCGCCCTCTCCGTCGAACCAGTCGAAGAAATCGCCGCTATATTACTTGTCTGGTTTTGGCACATTTCGGATATTTACTCCCGAAACTAAATACATAATTCGGATACAAACTACTGAATTCTGGCCAATATTGCGGATATTAACTACCATCACCAATTTCGGATATAAACGCCCGATTTTATAGGTAAATTTCGGGTATGAACTACCGAAATGTATTGCGATTTTCGGGACTGTGGTACCGTTTCGAACGAACAACGACTGAGAAATCAAAAAAGCAATGGGTTACTCTTGGGTCGTTTTTTGCTCGAAAATCTTCACCTCCATGCTGTCCTCTAACTCCTTCGTGGTCTGTATTTATGCATCCATTGTTGGATTTGGAGTTGTAAATTGTTCCAATACTCTCTTTGGAGCTCTTTTCCCAAATTTAGTGAGGGAGAAGATCCCTCTATTGATTCAACAAGGTTCTCCATTGAGAGAGAGGATAGATGAGGGGCAGGAGAGGACAACGGGGGTTAATGGCTGGAGGAGGAGGAGGAGGAGATTTTTTTGACGTGGGAGGGAGAAGAGTGAGAAAACGATGGAGCTGATGAAGGAAGAAGAAGATACACTGGGTTGGTTGGTATTAGCAATTGGGAAAAAGTGAGGTGGGTTTGTATGAAGTAATTTGAGGGGCTAAATGGTCTATTCGCGAGGAAAATTTTGGTATTTATTTTGCATGGGTTGTATTGAGGGAAAATGGGTTGTAAATAGAACCGGTCCTATAACAAAAACGCAATCCTATAACAATAATGCTTATTAACGAAAAGCGCAATTATTAACTGCGTTAAAATGTAATTTTACAAATAGTTAGTACTACAAAACAGGGGTACTTTGTCATGTTTTCTAAAAGAGGGTACTTCCACGAAAAAACCCCTCATCGGCCGAAGACTGGTGCACAAAGAGGGTACTTCCACGAAAAAACCCCTCATCGGCTGAAGACTGGTGCACCTTCTGGCTTTTCCTCAGCCCTCACGGTAGTCGTCGATTAGCCCCCACCTTCAGACTTCCGTCGTCGATCGTCTTGTCCATTTTCTGGCTTGTTCTCCGGTATGCGCTTCTCTCTCTCTCTGCTCCTCTCTCTCTCTCTCTGTGATCGTCTCTCTCTCTCTCTGTGATCGTCTCTCTCTCTCTCGCTCTCTCTCTGATAGTCTTTATGTTGTTTTGTTCCCCGTAATATATGAATTTTGTTAGGGTTACTGCCACTGGTGAGGCTTAGTTTTTAATTTATGGATTGGGAATTGATATTGACACCCCCAAAGTGTTAATGACACTCCAATTTGGAGTTGGAGTCCCATCAACACTTTGGGGAGTGCCAATAACAGTACCCGATGAGTTTTTGGGTAAATACTTAAAACCTAAAACTGGTTATGATACTTATGAATTTTGTACAAATTTGAAACTGGTTACTGGTTAGGGTTTGTGGGCTAATTTTTTTAGCTACAATCCAGTGTGTGTGAGTGAGAGCAATTTTGGTGGACTACTGGATTTGTACTTATGTTGTTAAATGCAGAGCTGGCTGGTGTGTTTAATCTATACTTATCTAGCGGTTGCCGAGCTGGCTGGGGTGCTTAAATTGTATTTTTGAACTTTAAAAAAAAAACACGACCAATTGCTAGGCACCGAGTACTCGGGGCCTGGAAGCTAGAAGGTGACTGGCTGCCCGGCTAGTGCCTATCGAGTTTTAGAACCTTGCATCGAAGCTGATTTTGGATGCAAAAACTCCCTCACTCTACTATTATTTTTTCTAGTTACGGCCATACTATATATTCGATTTGTCTCAACTTTTACAATGGATACCAACCCTTCAATATTAGCGAATTCCAACTACAAATAGGGTACTCTCATAATGGGCCCTTGTGTGAATCGAGTGAACATGCGTGACAGAATGTTTTACTTAAGTGTACTTGGAAGACCATTTATACCATTGTTGGTAGAAGCGAGAAGATTAAAATGTTTCAAAATACTGTAAATGTTCCTCTTGCTGCCGGGATGGCACAATGCCAAGCATTGCTTGACACTATGGAGGACTTGGATGAAGATTCGTACTGTAAAGTTTTGGAGAAGCTCCATGCTGATATTCTTTGGAGGAGCTGCATGCTGATATTCTTTGGAGGCAAATGTTCATGGATATGCCTCAGAAATGGAGAAAAGACTTTAGACAATTTTGTATTTATGTTTATTCAGGAAGCTGATTTGGAATCTAATTTTGACCCCATTTAATACTCAATATAATACTCCCTCTGATCCCATTTAATGGTTATTTTGGAGAGTTCGTACCACTTTCCAATTGCTAATATTTTGTAATTAACATTCTATCTGATTTTGAAAAGTGTAATAGAACTAATTGAGATCTATCTAACTAGATTTATATTGCACATAAAATTTATTACCATTGAAAAAATATTTTTTTATTCAGTGGAAGAGGAGGAGGACCATTGGGACAGATGGGAGATAGGGGCGTGTATGTGTCTTTAAAGTGACAAGAAAGAGAAATGGTGGATGGATCATCTTCGTCATCTGTGTTATCGCGGACAGTTGGGGAATTCATAAGGAAGGAGGTGGCAGATTGGGACAATGAGGTTATGGCGACTGCAAGGTTCAAGGCATTTAGCGGACAGAGGTCGGATTGGGAGCCCAAATATGCTTTCTGGAGAGACCTCATCCTTAAGGTGGCCAGCCACCTCGGCGTCTTCTTCTTTCATCCTTCTGAGGTTTGATTAACTTACTTTTCCCCTCCCTCCCCTTAAACCACTACTTCTTCTTCTGAAGCATTTATCAGATCCAAAAGATTTTGTTTTGTGCTTTGCTCATATTTAATCCCTTCTCATGACCTAGCTTTGATTTTTTCAAGGTTAAAAACATTTGGTTCAGTCGAGGAGGCCTGAGTCCTTTATGCCTTGACCGCGTACTGGTGAGTTTCTTGTGATGATGGCATGATGCGATGGTCCTTCCTATACTCAACCTGCTAAAATCACTATGAAACTCCTTCTAGCAGGGGTATATATAATAGCTATGTGCTAATTGCTAAAATCATATTCAACTATTCCCTAGTTCATCTTGATATTGAGAGTCACTGCATGACCATGACTTGCTTCCTGAAGCCCCTAGTTCGAGTTTATCATGCTGGTGTCAATCTATAAGATGGTACGATATTGGAATCAGCCTCATCAATTTTTTTGAAACTACTTTAGTGAAGATGATACATGTAGCGAGAATTAATCGTTGTGCAAGAATTGTTCCATACCGAGGGGATGGAATCAAGGTTCTAAAACTCGCTAGGCGCTCCCAGGACGGCCGAACACCTTCTAGCTTCCAGGGGCGTACTCAGGCGGCAATTAGTCGGGATTTCTATCAGGTGTTGAGGGTCCTTTTCGGTGAGTTGGAATGACCTTCTTTTAGAACACTTTGGATGGAATACGTTTTCAAGTTTATTCAGGGGCTTGATTTGTATCAGGTGTTGGTTTCTAGTTGGAATACTCTAAATTAACGCTCCGTTTGTTTCAGGCGGAAAACGTTTTCTATTGTTTGGTTAACACGGAAAACCACTAATACGACAAAATGATCAAAATACCCATTTCATAAATAAAATATAAAGAAGAAACACATCCTACACAAATGACAGAATTATTCATGCGTATCAAAGGCCAAAACACCCTTTTAAATGATATGATCAAAATTTAGTTGTAGCTATCGCCAACCTCAATTTGCATTCTAATCACTACTATCACACAAATGAGCGTTCATTATCTATTGCAAACAATTGAGCAATTACTACTAGCCCCTAAGTGAACTCATATAAAAATTACATCCACATAATTTCCATAACCACATAATAATCCATAAACAAAAGCAAAATATGAGTTTTGTAAGTTAAAATCCAAAGCTACGGACGTTTATTGGTCTGATTGATGACATTAACTTCATGCATTTATATACTCTCTCCGTCCCATAAAGTTTGGTCCCTACGAAACTACATGCAATTTGCAAACTAAAAAATAATGTATTTACAAAAATAATTTTTGAATTTTTTTTGCACCGTATAATTTTTGAATTTTTTTTTAGCCAATATGGATCGTGTTTGATAGATCTCATTGAGAACTTTTATACGGTGCAAAAAAAATTCAAAAATTATTTTAGTAAGTACATTATTTTTCAGACTTGAAAATTGCAAGTGTCAATCCATCGAAACCCTCCGTCTTCATAACTTCTTCGTAGAGGTCATTCACATTAAGTCGATCATCGTTTAGTTTCTTGATTGCCAAAGCAACTTCTCCAATTTGTGTCGATAATTTGTCGTAACCCTCATCCCCGTATGACTCCTTTTTTGGTGAGATCTTGCTTGAGGTGGAACCCTCACTTGAAGATGCTGTGTATTTCCCTTTTGATACCTCGTCAAAGACTCAAAGGCAACACCAAAACCTATCAAGTCTGATTCAGCAACTGTTTCTCCAGACATCTCAATTTTCTTGTTAACAAATGGCTCATGTTCAGGTTTTGCCTATTAACAATGAATAAATAAAAAGCAAAACATAAAAATAAATGTAGCAAAAATTACAAAACATATAAATAAATTAGAAAGGATGAACTGAGATTAAAAAGACAATCCAATGCAAACTAACATGTTCCAAATCCAGAAGAAAGAAAAACTGAATTCCACACAACCACAAATCGGAATTGCTGCCAGTCTGCCACTGTATAACTAATTCAGTTAGCGATCAGGAGGGACTATAGACCTAAGCATTTGCTGTAGCAATTTGAGAACCATTTATAACAACAACCAATAACCAGAGTCCATGTAACACAATGTCCACAATGACAAATCACACCTGTAGGAATTAGCCACTAGCGGCTAGCCCACTACCTAATGTAGACCCTTATTGGCATCCCTTATATGGAAGCCAAGATTTCAGAATTGCAGAACAAGTACTTAAACATAACGAAGTGTACCAGACATATACAACCCCATCCGAGCAAGAATATGTACTTAAACATAACAAAGTTACCAGACATTTACAACCCCATCCCAGCAACCAGAATTGCAACTCCAAGTTGCAGCTTCGTTGATATACAGAACAGAGTACCAACAGCAACACCAGTACCCAAACATGAAACCAGGATAGCTATAACAATTAACAATTGAAAGCTGAAAGATCAATCTTTATACCACCAAGCCACTCCACTCTCGTTCTTTCTTGGCAATAGCCAGCTCTACAATTTTATTTTTTTCCAATTGCATTTATTTTATGAATAGCTTAAGTTTGTGCTCATCCTTTTACCTATTGTGCAGCTAGCTAATATGGATGCTCTTAGATATTAAGGCTTTGATACTTTTCAGCTTTGTTTATGTATTAACTGCGTATTTGTGTTTACCCAAAAAAAAAAAAACTGCGTATTTGTTTCTCATTATGTTTTGGTCAGAGTCCCATAGTTTCTTAGATCACGTTCCATTTTTTTTTTGGATCACGTTCCAATATATTTATCAATTTTTTTTTTGTTAGTAGAGTACTCCTGCTTCTAGATGCGCTGGCTTCAACAGTCTGACTATCTCACAGAAGAACACCCCTATGACCTTATCCCTTGGGCTTTCAAGGCCTACTAGTCTAGTTGATGATCTGGACAGGCCTGTGCTAACATAGATCAGTTTACTATAGTTCATTTTTATATTTGTTTCACCATCCTCATCAGTACCATACATACGTTCAGCTTTTTTGAAGTCTCTTGCTCTTAACAATTATGCAAATGCCCTATCATGTGAACAAGCTTTTCTTTAGGAGCCTTTATTGCATTGGGAACTATGTTAGTTTACAATATAAGCTGATGCTTTTTCAAAAAAGGTATATGAAATAAGCAAAAGATAACCAAATCTTTCCCTTGTTGTCAAACTTTTATCCAGTGCACAGGATCCATGTAGTCCCTTGGCGCTGGTCAATAAACTTATTAACAGAGTACGTTGCTCTTTTTATGAACCATTTCTCCTAACAATGCCCTTCAGTTGAACGTATTTCATTATTCACTTCCTTTTCAGCTCGAAATGTATAATGCTGGTTGTATTTTACGAAGGGAGGATCTTGTAGATCCGTCAAGTGCTCGAATCTCTCAAATTTTCAGAAGAGTAGTGCAAGTGATGGGTTTCTCTAGATCATTAACTCAGGTGGATATCATGGATGACCATCTCATTCTCTTGCCACTATTACAGGTATTTCGTTTTGAACAATTAAAGGCATCTGTTATGCCAATTGACTTTCATGTCCCTCATAAGAGCCAAGAGTAGCACGGATACATTTGGACAAGTCAAGCATGTACTTTTTTATTCTGAAATGAATTTTCCCTTGGAGATGGTGTTGAGTTAAGATACCATCTTGATGCATTTTTATTAAATGCTTTGCTAGACACCTCACAGTTGCACAAGACACAAAACAACACTTCAGGACATCACACTTGGACACTTCACATTCACATTCGCGCTTGAGTTTGTGTCTTTATTTTCACACTCTTGCATGCCTGCAGATCTCATCTAGTATTTATAGGTAGCAAAAGATAATTCTAGAAGGATGAAAAAATCTAGTAAAAGGATAAAGGTAGTGCAAGGACGTAAGAGAATCTAGCAGAAAGATTTCGGCCAGACGGCCCCGTTTTCATCCCTACCATGTTTTGAGACACAGATGTTCCAGTACATAATTTGCTCAAGTTTTAGTGTAATCTGGTAACACAACCTCGTATTGATGTAGATTTATACTTTGCCTTACTTTTACTGGTTGATCTATATCCTATTTCCTTCTTAGAATATGTATTAATTATGTACTTGCATGCCTTATCAGCAATTATTCAATCACCTTGGCATTGGCTCTTCGTGAATTGATTCTACCTGTTGATTGAGTACTTTTTTAAGTTCCTGAAAGTTTCTTTTGCTTCCTGTGCCTGCCTGAACCAGGACTTAGGCTTGATCTTCTTGCCTTCAACACTCTAGAATGCTGTTGAATAAGTTCTTTATTTCTTTACATGTAGAGTAAAGCTGCTGAGGTTGTCAAAGTGATATCAGAAAATCATTGGACTTCCTCATGCATCATTACGATGAGGAGGTTCATGGACATCTGCGGAGGATCCAAGGAAGCATCTACCATCTTAAGTTACTTGTCAGGATGCAGGAAAGTACAGTACCTTATGATAAACAAGAGGGAATTCATGGAGGTATTGTATCTATGTTCTGATTTTTCGATCTTTTACTAATTACAATTGTCGAAGGAACTGAATTGCTATTGGTGAACAGAAAATAAAGGTAAAATGGTAACTGATTGACAGCTCTGAGCTCTGTTAGTAGATGATTTCTCCTCTTTAGAAAAAAAAAAAAAAAATAAATAAATAGCACGATGGATACAGATAACAATGTGCATTGATGTGAAAAATAGATTGGGTAAAATCCACTGACCTCCCTGAGCATCTCCAACCCGCGAGTCTCCAAAACTCCATTTTGGAGTCCCAAAATACAAAGTAAATTTGGAGCTTATTTCTATTCATACACACTCCAACCACAAATCTCTATTTCCATCTTTATATTAAAAAAACTCACAATTTCTTCACTTTCCCTCTGAAACTTACCAACATTTCTTCAAATTTCAAATTACTGTTTCTTGAATTTTCCACTAATTATATCTAATATTGGTGTCAAATTAAAGATGTTAGTCAGTAGTACAAATTTTAGAAAAATAAGATCTATAACTTGGAAGTTACTCAATAGTATACAAAATGAGAAGTGAAAAGTTGAAATGGAGATGAGTCCCACTTTTGACCTAGATGTTAAGTATCCCAAGAATTAAACGAAGCTTATCTTCTCTTTCTGTCCATACAAAAAGTTATATGCCTACCAGCACTCAGTCACCTCTCTTCCCGTTATCTCCCTCTCTCACTTGATCCTAGTGCGGGGTCAAAATTTTAACTTTTCTGCTTTGTCTTGAGAGGAGTGGTTGAAAAAGCTAAAAAAAAAGATAGGAGTATATATAATAGAAAGCTACAAAAAGGTTCACCAAAGTGGAAAAAAAAGAAGAAGCCAAAGCAGATTAATTTTTTGCTTATTGTTATTTTTTTCTGTACCTATTTTAAGTTTGGTTCTGTATTCTTTCAGTTTTGTAATAACTCACGTCTAGACCAATAATTTTTAAAGAAACAAAGTACTTTAGTTGGGCAATAGTTCTCATTATTTCTACATTCCGTTACACTATTTAATAACTTTGAAAGATATATGGCCTGCGTCTGAGTTTTGATTATCAAGACTCAACCAGGTCTTTCTTTAGACTCAACTGGATGATATTTCTAGGTGGCAAGTTTCTGAAATCTCATCAAATCAACAAAAAAATAGATATACTGGCTCCGCCGAAGTTCTAGTTTTTTTTTTCTCAATCATCACCTTGATTCAACAGTAATTTTGGTTATCCTAAGGCATGTATTTGTTTCTTGCAGGGCGTGAAAGTATCTTCCACTCAAGAAGCAGTTTCTAGTATCACAAGTCTGGATTATGATGTTTTGCATTTAGTTTCAACAGTAGATAAACTTCAGCAACAGCTTGATACGATTAACCAACGTTGGGAAAAGTAATTATATTCGACTCATGATATTTGCACAGAAACACAGATGGAGATTACTTGTTCCATCTGAATTAATACGAAGGCAACAGCACAGTATCACACACGTCTCGATTATTACTTTGAATTGGCTTCTTACCACAGATGCATAGTTTCACTCCCTTGTAAATATTGGTTCTCTGTTCAGGTCAAGAGAATTAGCTTTAGCGTCTCTGAAATCTGGAAGCAAAAATGTTGCTCTGAAGCATGCAAGAAAATAAAACTAGCCTCTGAAAGCAGAGAAAAATGTACATCACTTCTGAACAGAGTGGAGGAAGTACTCAGAGTCATAGCAGATGCTGAATCCTCAAAAAAAGTAGGTTAACAGAATCTTTTACATCAGCTTCAGTTGCACTTTCATTATGATTTCCTGGCGTTAAGACTTACTAGAATGAATTCTGCTTGCCTAATTTCTTTACTGCACTGCACAAGTATTCTTTTCACTCACTGATGACCTCTAATGGCAGGTTTCTGAAGCCATCCAAATTGGTGCACGAGCAATAAAGGAGAACAGAATCAGCGTGGAAGAAGTTCAGCTCTGTTTACAAGAACTTGAGGATAGCATTGATTTGCAAAAGCAAGTGGAAAATGCCATAGGTAATTTTGTTGGGTTGACTGATTTGGGTTAATGGGAAACTACTAGCGTTTACTATAAAAGCATCATTCTTATACTGCCCCTCGATTTATCAAGGTGATTATTATGCCCGTGCCCTTGGAACAAATGATTAGAGGTTTAATCACCTTTTTGGTTCTTAAGAATAAATGTTCGTGAGTAGGCATGTAAACGAGCCGAATCGAGCCGAACCTTGTGAGATTCAGAATCAGTTCGGTCTCGGGTTCGATTCACACCCAGACAATTGAGCTCGGTTCGGCTTGTATAAAATTTCCAAACTCGGGTTCGGCTCGTCAGGGCTCGTTAAACTCAAACGAGCCGAACTGACCCGAATTGAGGCTCAAGTTCAATTCATCAGTAACAAAAAAGCACACATTTCTCATGCGATGAAACTACAAGCTTCCATGAAATCTGTACTTCGTTTTTTGAGTAACCAAACCTAAAATACAAGTTTGATGGTGCTTCGTTCTTTAAAAACTAAATCTGCGGTTTTGAAAAACAAAACCCACAAAACTTCTCTCTTTGTTTTAGATCGAGTAAAACAAGAAGGAATAGGATGTTTACTAGTTTGATATAGAAGAAGAAGAGAGGCGGCGCGGAGGAGGCGGAGTGGACTGTGGAGGCTGTGGACGTGTAGAGGAGCGACTCATGTGGAGGAGTTAATTTTGTAAACCCTAACTGATCGTACAAGGTAGTACGATGGTGATGTAAATTTGGGGTAAAGGGATTATTAATTATATAAAAACCCCTAAACTGTACATCATATATCAATAGAACCCCCAAAAAATTATTAATTACATTATAACCTCAAGTTCGCGAGCCTAACTGAGCCGAATACTATTAAGCACAAGTTTGGCTCATTTATTGAACGAGCCTAAAATTGAAGTTCAAATTTGGCTGGTTTAGTAAACGAACCAAATTCGAACGAGCTCATTCCGAACCAAGCCTCGAATAGTTCACGAAAGGCTTAGTTCATTTACAGCCCAACTTGTGAGTAGGTATTTTGTTGAATGAGTTTGTCCACTGGTTATAAGCCTTCTGACTTGCTCTTGTTTTGCTCCTGCAGAATCTACTTCACTTTTCACGGGGATTGACGATGCAGATGTTGAAGACGAGTATAACAAACTAGAGATGGAAGTTGGAAGTGATACCTCCCAAGTTTGCAGCTCCGAAGTTGGGGTGAATAGTGCGAAAGCAAAAACAGAGGATCATAAAACTTCTGAATCACTAAGTGATGCTTTATCAAATCTTAGCCTTGTGGATTCTACACCCGTGGAACCCGTGAACCTGGATTCAATGAAGCGAACAAGAAAGAGTTTTAATGATCTCCAGCTTGAAAGCACGTAGTTCTCTTTTCTAACGATCAGATTTTAGAAGCCCAGTAATTAATTTGAAAATATATACTCTTTTGGACAGTAAGTAGTTTGAAAACGAAAAACTAGTGATAAAAGGCTGTTTGTTATGTAGACGTGATACTTAAAGCTACAGTTGTGAACTAACCCAAACGGGATGTGCTATACAATCTTGCTGTATAGCTTCTATCTGCAGGCTATTTGTAACATATTTTTGTGCTGGGATTGGAATCAAAAGAAGGCTGCTTGTTATGCAGGCCTCTTCTTCTTCTTCTTCTTTTTTTTTAAAAATTTTTTTCTCATTTTATGGTCCTTTTTTTTACTGAATTGTCCCAAAGGAATGTCAGAATATAGCATTGGATTTGATAGATTTTGGTGACAAGATGCCCTGGCTATTACAGCAGTAAATGGTAATAAAATAACTACACATTATATGCTCCCCAGTCCCCACAAGGTAGAGAGACATATGTTTGATGTGTGGATGTGTGATTCTGTACTCATTTTCTTGAGAATCAATGATTCTTTACTTGCGAATTGGTAAATAATGGAAAAGTACGGAGATGATCCAACCAGGATAAGGGAAAACAAAAACCATAACCGAGTATTGAGTTTGGTATTCTTATTATTATTCCAGTTCGCTAGGATAATCAAATCATTGACTAAAGATTTGTTTTGCGAGACGATAGGATATTAGTTGTTAGTATAAATGGAGCAGTTACTACATTAGTAGGAGGGCCAATCTTCTGTTCTGTCTATAAGAGTAGTCATGCTGCTCTTAACCCCAGGGTCAACATGATGGTTATGTCATGATGATAATGCTCTAGCAGCAGCAGCAGCAGCAGTAGCAGTAGCAGTAGCTGCTGTTGAGGGAGGAACATCATGTTTTACAGACCTAGAGGAGTTTCCATCACGACCATCATCAGGGAAGTCAACGGCAGCCAATTTCCAAAACCCGCGCTACCTGCTCATTTGACCGAAAGAAGATGGTATTCACCGTCGTCTTCTCTGCTCTCAATCCCACCTTCCAAATCCATCCAACATCAAGATGGGCATTTCATCAGCTGCTGCTCTCCTCCTTATGATTGTGTTGTGATGCAGCCCCAACTCCGATCTCTTTCACGGCAACCTCTACAACTGCTCCCGCCAAAAGCCACAAAATTATTATTGCTTGGAACGCCATCCTCAGAGGTTACGTCAATGCGGGTCAGTTTTCTGAAGCAATTGAGTTGTATCACTTGATGCTCACACAGCGCAATCCACTAGTCCCCGATAATTTTACATACCCTCTGGTTCTCAAAGCCTGTTCTGGGATGTCTGCCCTCCAGATTGGAAGAGACGTCGTACAATCTATTTGATTCAATACAACTCATTCCAACAAAAAGCCCCAACATTTAGGTCGAATGCGCTGCGGTTGACATGTTTGCTAAATGTGGCGGCTTGGGCGAAGCACGGATGGTATTTGAAGATATGACTAGCAGAGATTTGGCATCCTGGACTGCGATGATATGCGGGCTGGAAGCACTGCACTTGTTCACGAGGATGAGATCGGAACAGGGTATAACGCCTGATTCTGCCATCGTGGCAGTTCTTCTCCCGGTATGTGGCAGATTGGAAGAAGCTAGACAACTGGGAATGACCTTGCGGGGTTTTGCTATTAGGGGCGGCTTTGAAACCGACCTCTATGTTTCAAATGGCCTAGTTGATATGTACTGTAAATGTGGAGACACCCTCGAAGCTCATCGGATATTTTCCAATATGGTGCATAAGGATGCAGTCTCCTGGAGCACCTTAATTGCTGGCTACGCTCAAAATTGCAATTACTGTCGAAGCATTGAGTTATATCTTGAGATGAAGAGTTTCGGAGTAAGAACTACTGCTGTCACTGCAGCTAGTGTTCTCCCTGGATTTGGCAGGCTCAAACTGCTGAAACAAGGAAAGGAGATGCACAGTTATATCCTTAAACAAGGGTTTTTATCTGATGTTGTCCTGGCAAGTGCATTAATTGATATGTATGCTAACTGTGGGGAAAAAAAGAGAGAAGCAGAACACATTTTTGGAATAATGTCTGATAAAGACATCATTGTGTGGAATTCAATGATTGTGGGCTGTGCTTGTGATGAGGATTTTGATTCAGCATTTAGGATCTTTAGGGGAGTATGACACTCTGGACTTAAACCAAATTCAATAACTCTGATAAGCATCCTTCCCGTGTGTACGAAATTGGGGACAGTTAAACAAGGAAAGGAAGTGCGTGGTTATGCCATTAGAAGCAGTCTTGGAACAGTTGTTTATGTTGTAAATTCTCTTTTAGATATGTACTGCAAATGCGGGTACCTAGACCTCGGAGCAAAGGTCTTTGATCAGATGTCGGAAAAGAACATTTTAACCTATAACACAGTCATATCTGCTCATGGGATTCACGGACAAGCACAACAGGCATTCTCATTCTTTGACATGATGAAGGCGGCAGAAATCGAACCTATTAAGGTGACCTTTATAGGACTTTTGTCAACCTATAGCCATGCAGGTCTAATTGATAGAGGTTGGTCTCTTTACAACACTATGATAGATGATTACCGTCTTCAGCCAGATATGGAACACGATTCGTGCATGGTTGACCTTCTTTGCAGAGTAGGGCAGCTTGGTGATGCATTCAACTTCATCAAAATGATGACCGTAGAACCTGACCTCAATGTATTGGGAAGCTTGATAGGCTCTTGCAGAGCTCATTACAAGGTGGATCTTGCCAATCTTGTTGGAACTATAATATCCCAGAGAAAGGTGAATGACTCGGGCTATCTTGTTCTTTTGTCCAATATATACAATTCCATTGACAGATGGCAAGATGCTTTGAAAGTCAGAACCATGATGAAACACAGGGGAGTCATAAAAAAATCTGGAAAAAGCTGGATTCAAATCAGTGGTAGTGTTCATACTTTTCATGCTAAAGGTACAACCCACCCAAAGTTCCAAAAGATCCATGGGACTCTTGAGAATTTATTGTTAGGGATGAAGAATGAAGGGTATATTCTGGACTGAGTTTCTTCTCCAGTAATCCTTTTTTTTTTTTTGCTCGGCAAAAGAAGATTCTATAAAAAACCGAAAAGGGTACATTAGGGGAAAAGTCGAGGATTGACAGAAAATGCTCCACCATCCAAAGGGAAAGGAGAGATCATCTAATGAAGAATTAGATGATACAAGAAAACACCTAAACTTTGAGCACAATCAGTAGGCCTATAATTTAAGTCTCGTAACTCCGTCCAAATAGCTTTTAACTTCTTACACTGGGTGTATTTAGATATCAAACTTCACCTTTATCCATATTGCCACCCTTGTTGCAATTAGGTCCCCCAAACGGCTGACATTTTCTTCTTTGTTGTTGAATATTGAATAATTTCGTGCAATCTAAATTGACCATAAAACTGCACATTAACAACATTCCCGCATATGTTTTCCCAGGTTTTTTATCTGCTTGAGAACCACCACACTGACAGATCCTTCAAGTTGGAAGGACAAACCCAACTTAAGTGCCACTGATCCAGAATTAAAGACCAAATCCTCCATAAGAATAAACAGTGTAAAAGAAGACGTGTAGTTGTTTCTAAAGCCAGTGAGCATAAAGGTAACAACACCAGACCATACTCAGAAGAAATAATTTTTCTGCTCAGGGCAGGAGAATAAATCTTGTGGCTATTTTATTTTGGGTAGCCAACCAGGAGAAAATTTCAACCTTGGGATGATGTTATATGCATACTTGACTGAGATGATGTTATTCGTAGAACCTGACCACAAATTGTATCATGTGCATACTTGACTGAGATGATGTTATTCGTAGAACCTGACCACAAATTGTACCATGTCTATGCTGTAATGATTCCTATTGCTCACTCTCCCAAACAAACAACTGTTGGAATTATCCCATCACCAATATTTTCGGAATGGTGGGCTTTGGGATTTATCCCATATACGTAATTATCCCATGTGATAATTATCCCTTTTGGTGGCTCACATGTCACATAGTGGTGTTAGTATTTCTGGATAATGACTAGTAGTGGGCTTTCAGTTACAACCATATTCCTTGATGGAAGGAATAATGAAGTAGAACTCTAATAGTGGGTCCCTTGCCTAGCCTATATATATGGTGCCTGTGTACTCCATCAGTACGGCAATTTTTACAGAAAGGCATAGGCCAGAAAATTCCTACTATTGAATTGCTAACTCTTTCTGTGCTTGTAGTCAAAGGAAAAATCTGTTGGTGTGAGCAAGTCTTGATTTAGCAATGGCAGAAGGTAACAAAATTTAGTTTCCGCTGCGGCTCTTAGATTTAAATTCTATCATGTGGTATCAGAGCCTTATTCTTGCCTTGCTATTTCAGATTATATGTTTAGTTGAGATTATTTGATTTTCTCGCATGACTGTATTGAAATCAATGTTTAAAGACTTAGTTGTTCTTGCATCTTGTAAGATTATTGAGGAACTATATGTTTATTTTACAATTGTCGAAAACTAGTATTTGGTCATGTGGCAGTTATCGACATATGCGGTTTTGAAGGAAAGAAACTGATGGTTTTGCATTCGGAACATTATTCCAATGTTTATAATGCAATCACGCATCACTTAGAAGAACAAAATTGGAATAAATTTTCTGTTTTGGTTCGAGAACCACGGCAGCCATCAAGTATCGTTTTTGATGTAATATTTATTAAACTGCATGCAATTTTAATTTTATGGCCAATGATCATTCCCTCCGTTTGTTTGGAAGTAAAATATTTTTCAATGGAAAACATTTTTCATGTAAAATCAATTTGCCAAAAATAATATTTTCGCTTTCATTTTCCTGTGTTTGGTTGGTGGTTGTTGAAGAAAAAAATTCAGTAACAAAAATTCCCAGTAGTACAACAGTAGCAATCAAAATTCCTGGTACAATTTTCGTTTTCCTGTGTTGGTGTTCGCGTGTGTGTGTGTGTGTGTGTGTGAGAGAGAGAGAGAGAGAGAGAGAGTTGGGCCTTTTAAGGAAGAAACAGAGTTTTGGCATGGGATGAGAGACCTGGGTTGAGCGAGAACGGAAAGGGCTGGCAACCTTGGGAAAACAACTTACGGATGATTTTCCAAAAAGTTAGTTTCCTCCCAATGCAGGAAAAGATTTTACATGTAAAACATTTTCCCCATCATTTTTACAACCAAACACATGAAAACAGGTAAAATATTTTACAGGAAAATGTTTTACGTCCAAACAAACAGAGCCTAAGGGTTAATTTATTTTGGGCGTTTAATTGAGTATTTAGCAAGCATCTTGAAATTCTGGGCGCACATGGGTTGACCTACGTAAGTCGGATTTGACCAACTAAGTTTGTTGATTAAGGTGTATGTTTCTTGAAGAATTTTTGGTGGGTCAACATAAAGTAATTAGATGCTTGAAGTTGTGATTATTTGAAATAAATTAGGAGTAGCCACAGCATCCTCATTTATTTAAAAATAGTCACATAAAGTTGATTGTCTAAATATTTTGGGAGTAGCCATAGCATCCTAATTTATAATGATGATCATATTAAGTCTAAGCTTCATATAGATAAATATGCATCTGTGTTGTGATTAAATCATAGGATTAGTGACCTCGGCCCCTGAGGGGAGGTTATTGATTTTGTGGTTTAATTAGAATAAGGTAGTTGATTTGGCGTTAATGGATATATTTTCCTAGGCCCACAGGTACTGGGAATCGTATTCATTAGTGTTGGATCGTTCTAGTCTTATTATAAAGTTTTGGTAAATTTATGCGTGATGCACCTCTACTTGTAGTTGGTTAAAATTTACAATTGATGAAATTGACATTGGTTGATTTAAATAAAGTCAATTAGTTCATAGCATTAAAGATTTTTCCTTGGTTATTGCAGCTATAAAATTTCCCACTTCACCTTTTGATAATCTTATTCATATTCCGATGCTTACTGGTGACAATTTTTCTGACTGGAAAGAAAGTATTCTTCTGTCATTGGGGTGAGCTTGATTTGGCGCTCCGTGAGGATGCTCCACCCGCCCTCACAGAAACAGCCTTTGAGAATTTAAAGCATGAACGGTGGGAGCGATCTAATCGCTTATGTTTGATGTTCATGAAATCTCATATCAATAAAAGCATTAGGGGATCTATCCCTGAAACAGACAAGGCTAAAGCATTTCTGCAAGCTGTTGAGGAACAATTTGTTCGTTCTGACAAGGCTTTAGCCAGCACACTAATGAAAAGGCTATCTAGCAAGTCCTTTGATAGCACTAAAGGTGTGCGTGAGCACATTATGGAAATGAGGGACATGGCGGCTCAACTTAAGTCCCTAAAAATGGAGACGAGGCATTCTTGGTTCATTTCATTTTGAACTCTCTCCCTTCCGAGTATGGTCCTTTTAAAATTTCTTACAACACACATAAGGATGAATGGTGGTGAATGAATTGCTAACCATGTGTGTTCAAGAAGAGGAGAGATTGAAAACCGAGAGGATGAAAGTTCTCATATGGCCACTCATTTTAAAGGAAAGACCAAGAAATTCAATAATGTCCTAAAGCCGAAGAACACAGTGTCATTCAAGAAAGTTGGCAATAAAGTTTCTTGTTTCTTCTGCAAAAAGAGTGGGCATATGAAGAAGGATTGCCAAAAGTATAAGAAATGGCTTGAAAAGAAAGGTAATCTCCTACCTCTAGTGTGTCATGAATCTTTTTTGGTTGAAGCTCCCCATAATTCATGGTGGATTGATTCTGGTTCTACAATCCATATTGTTAATACCATGCAGGGATTTCTCAAAATAAGGAAGCCGACACCAAGTGAACAATATGTCTATTCAGGAAACAAGAAGCGTTCGTTGGTAGAGGCTGTTGGGATCTTTAGATTAATTTTAGAATCTGGTTATGTTTTGGAACTTCAGAACGTATTTTTTATTCCGGGTTTTTCTAGAAATTTGGTTTCTGTTACCAAATTAGTTGAAGTTGACTTTGAGTTTAGATTTGCAAATTCAAGTTTTAGTATTTTGAAGAACAATGTTTACATTGGTGGTGGAATAAAAGTTGATGGTTTATTTAAATTTTCTTTAGATCCCACTTTTGAGAATGATTGTTTATCCTTACATGTTGATGTTGGGAAAAAGCGGAGTTTTATAAATGAGAACTCATATATGTTGTGGCATAGGAGATTGGGCCATATCTCCATTGAAAGGGTCAAAAGGTTAGTAAATGATGGAGTCTTACAAACTCTTGATTTTACTGACTCTAGGACTTTGTTGGGCATAAAGGGAAAGCTGACCAACAAGACCACTAAAGGTGCCACAAGAAGTTCTAACATTCTAGAAATCATACACACTGATATCTGTGGACCTTTTCTCAATACTCCCTGTCTGAATGGTCAGAGATATTTTATCTCATTCATTGATGACCATTCTAGATACATGTATCTCTATCTTCTAAAAGAAAAGGCTGAGGCATTGGATGCTTTCAAACTATATAAAGCTGAAGTAGAGAAACAAAGGGAAAAGAAAATCAAGATCGTGAGATCTGATAGAGGAGGGGAATATTATGGTAGGTACACTGAAAAGGGACAAATGAAGGGTCCATTTGCGAAATTCCTTGAAGAGGAAGGCATTATTGCACAGTACACAATGCCTGGCACACCACAACAAAATGGTGTAGCTGAAAGAAGGAATCGCACGCTCATGGACATGGTTCGAAGTATGATTAGTAATTCTGAGCTGCCATTATTCCTATGGAGTGAAGCCTTAAAAAGCTACTTTGTGTACATCTTGAAAGGGTCCCCATCAAGGTCAGTCTCCAAGACACTTTTGAATTATGGAATGGACGGAAACCTAGTTTGAATCATCTACACGTATTGGGGTTGTCCTATTGAGGTGAGGATCTATAATCCTCACATAAAGAAATTGGACCCGAAAACAATAAGCGGTTATTTCATTGGCTATCCGGTAAATTCCAAAGGATTCAGGTTTTACTGTCCTTCAAACAATCCTAGAATTGTTGAGAGCAGAAATGCAAAATTTCTTGAGGATGCTGAACCTAGTGGGAGTGTTTTTCCTCGCAAGTTACAATTTGAGGAAACACTAGAGCAAACTGAGATGCCTTCATATGAAGGACGATTGATTATGCTAAGAGATGGTGAAATTGAGTACTCGAGCATCAATCAATTTTGATTAGCTCATGAAGAACAGGTTCAAGTAGATTCTATTGCTCATGATGAACAGGTTCAAGCAAATTCTATCCCTAGTTCACAAAGTACAGAAGAGGTAGAATTAAGGAGATCTTCAAGAACAAGGAGACCAGCAATTTCTAGTGATTACATGGTCTATCTCCAAGAGTCCGATTTTGATGTTGGACCGAAGGATGATCCTAGTTCGTTTTCACAGGCTATGAGTGGAAATAACTCCGCACTTTGGTATGATGCCATGAAGGATGAGATGCAATCCATGGATAAAAATCAAGTCAACGGGATCTTGTTCACTTACCTAAAGGAGCAGGTTGTCATTCGCAACAAATGGGTTTATAAAACCAAAAGGGATGCTTCTGGTAATGTTGAGCGGTATAAGGCTAGACTTGTGGCTAAGGGATTCACTCAAAAGGAGGGCATTGACTACCATGAAACCTTCTCTCCGGTTTCTAAGAAGGATTCATTCAGGATTATCATGGCCTTAGTAGCTCATTTTGATTTAGAGTTACATCAGATGGATGTGAAAACGGCATTCTGAATGGGGATCTTGAAGAGGAGGTATACATGTTCTGACCCGGAGGGTTTTCAAGATAATGATCAGAAAGTTTGCAAATTAAGAAAATCCATATATGGACTTAAGCAGGCATCCCGTCAATGGTATATTAAATTTCACAAGGTTATTTCCTCATTTGGGTTTACTGAGAATCTTGTTGATCAGTGTATATACCTTAAAGTTAGTGGGAGCAAATTCATTTTCTTGGTCCTATATGTGGATGACATTTTACTTGCAAGTAATGACTTAGGTTTGCTACATAGTTTCTCTCTCAAAACTTTGAAATGAAGGATCTAGGTGAAGCCTCTTATGTCATTGGCAAGATTCACAGAGACAGATTTGAGATTTTAGGTCTCTCAAAAGGCCTACATTGAAAAGGTTCTTGAGAGATTTAATATGAAGGATTGTAAGGCTTCTGTGGCGCCTATTGTCAAAGGGGAAAAACTAAGCAAAAATGAGTGTCCTCAGAATGCATTGGAACATGAGCAGATGAAAGGCATACCGTATGCATCTGCTATAGGAAGCCTAATGTATGCACAGGTGTGCACTAGACCTGACATTAGCTTTGCAGTGGGATTATTGGGTCGATATCAAGGAAACCCAGGATTGGGTCATTGGAGGGCTGCAAAGAAAGTTATGCGGTACTTACAAGGAACCAAGGATTACAAATTGACTTACAGACACACTAATCATTTGGAGGTGGTTGGTTATTCGATTTCGGATTTTGCCGGTTGTGTAGACACTAGAAAATCTAAACTTTCTGCTTGCTGAAGGTGCTATATCCTGGCAGAGTAGTAAGCAAACTATTGTTGCTACGTCTACTATGGAGGCAGAGTTCATTTCATGCTATGGAGCTACTACACAGGCGTTATGGTTGAGGAATTTCCTCAGTGGTCTAAAAATTGTTAATTTTGTGGAGAGGCCATTAAAACTCTTCTGTGACAATACTGCTGCGGTTTTCTTCTCCAAGAACAATAAAAGCAGTAGCAGAAGTAAGCATATCGACATCAAGTACCTCAGTGTCAGAGAGAGCATAAAGAGACATGAGGTGTCTATTGAGCACATAAGTACTGAGTTGATGATTGCAGATCCTATGACCAAAGGCTTACCGGTACTACAGTTCAAGGGTCATGTGGAGCGTATGGGAGTTGTCAATTCATTTTATGTTTAATCTCTTTCTAGTCTATAGACATACATTCGTATTTGTTTATTTGGAGAATAAAGTTTTGTGCACATTGTTATCCATGGGGATAATGAAAAAGCAGGACCCGAATGACTTCTTGTAGTTCATTCATAAGGTATTTATCCATTTGTACTCTTTTAAGGAATATTATGTATGTAATACGTGGAAGGGACGGCCTGACTATATATAATAGGCTTTACCGCCATGATTCATGTATAGTGTTCTTTGTCTGAGTGGGAGTTTTTCCACAACTAGTAAAATAAGTTTGGCCATATTTGTTTAACTATCACACTATGCAGTTTTTGTGTCATGAGAGCCAAGTGGGAGAATGTTGGAATTATCCCATCACCAATATTTTCGGAATGGTGGGCTTTGGGATTTATCCCATATACGTAATTATCCCATGTGATAATTATCCCTTTTGGTGGCTCACATGTCACATAGTGGTGTTAGTATTTCTGGATAATGACTAGTACAGTTACAACCATATTCCTTTAAAAGGCATAGGCAGAAAATTCCTACTATTGAATTGCTAACTCTTTCGTGCTTGTAGTCAAAGGAAAAATCATTTGGTGTGACAAGTCTTGATTTAGCAATGGCGAAGGTAACAAAATTTAGTTTCCGCTGCGGCTCTTAGATTTAAATTCTATCAACAACCACCTTCGAAATAGCAGATTCCAATACCCATTGATAGCTCCACTAGCAATCTCACATACCAAAACATTCTGTTTAAAGGACAACATAAATAGCATTGGGAATTCTGATTTTAGGACTAGGTCCCCCAACCACCTGTGATTCCAAAAACTGGTAGCATTGCCTGAGAAGACTTGAATTCTGAACCCTTCATGAATTATGTGACTTACCCCCATCTGATTAATCCCCCACTGACCAGATATCATTCGATATTGCAGAAGCATAGCCAACATTCGGCATCCGAGGCAACCAACAATTACTCTGCAAAACTGAAACCCATATTTACTACATATCACCATATCCCATAATGAGTCCTTTTCTCTACTAAACCTCCACCATCACTTAGCAAGCAAAGCATAGTTTTGTTGAAACAACCTTTTGACACCTAGGCCCCCATATTTTCTGCCCTTTGGTAATTATCTCCCAGTTGGTCCAGTGCAGCTTTTTCTTCTCACGAGAATCACCCCCCAAAAAAACTGCCTTTGCAATTTCCCAATGGATTTAGCAACAGAGAAAGGCATCTTAAACAAATGCATGTAATATACTGGTAAGTTACTGATGGTTGATTTGATGAGAGTCAGCTCCCACCGGTGGGCGGTGGATAAAAACCTCCTCTTCCATACAGCTAACCTTTTCTTAACTCTGTCAATGGTAGGTTGCCAGGTTATGATCCTCCTTGGATTAGCTCCCAAAGGCAGTCCAAGGTATTGTAGACACCCCGATTTTGACCCGAGAAACTTATCAAGCATCCCCAAGGATGAAAATGCCTGATAAGAGCACGCAGAGCTTGATTGTGAACTTGGAAACCCCTCCTAAACCTCTTCAAAATAAACCCAAGCCTACACCACCTTCTCGTACATTCAAAACCCTCTTTATTGATATATAATAAGTCCCAATCCATTTTGAAATTAGGGAGATATGCACGTTTTACCAAAACGACTTGTTTTCCCAACCTTCTGAGGGTAAAATGGCCATATATTTTGATATACAAATCATATTGGGTTCAAACTACTTGGGTTAGAAAGTAGACTTGACAAGCTTTCCAACGCTTCAAACCATGCACACAACGGAGTTCGGTAGCACCCAGAATGGCCCCGCGAAGTTTGGATTGTTGTGCAGTCTCCCAGTCCAGGCGCCTGGATTACCCAATTCCTGGCACCCTGACTCATTCCAGATGCTTGCATCCCAAGGTGAAATGGGAGGGAAGGAGCGTCTTGGAGGATTCTTGGTAGAGATTTTTTGAGAGATTCTGGAGGGAAAACAGAGTGACCTTACTTGGACCCCTAACCTTACCCCCTAAGCCATCCTAGGGGTCCATTTTGGACCTTTCTTGCCTATAAAAGCCCCTCCCTTCCCCATTTGCAAGAGGAGATCAGTTCCCCTTCACCTCTCTTACTGTTATGCTGCTGAAACACTTCCAGAAAATCCATCCCCATTCCATTCCCCTCTGTTCTACTCATTTCTAGCCTAAAAAACCCAACCTTGATCACTAGAAATCTACATACTCCAACCATTCACCATCAAAATCAATCAAAACAGAAGCATTCAGTTTGTTTTCACTCTAGAAACCCATCTCAGTCTCTAAAACCATCAGTAACCATCTAAACTTCCTCCAAAAGTTCACAAATCAAGCTTCAAGAGGTAGATTTTCTACCAAAGATAGTGCTCAAAGGCCCTGAGGGGACACCATCCAAGCTCTTGTTAGGTCTTTGTACTAGTTGAGAGCTTGGGAAGGTTTCAAATGTGACAACAGAATAGAAGTTTCACTTGCACCCATAGTCATTCTAGGCGCCTAGATTTGCTTAGTCCAGGTGTTCATGTTGCAGTCCAGGTGCAAAGCACATGTTGTTTGTGGTCCATTGCGGGATCTGTCTGAGTAATCTAGTTACATTTTCTTGCATTTCAGTGGAATATATATATTTTTCACGCATTCATAACACAACACAAGCATCCACGCTCCTCATATTAAAATTATTGATGCATTTACGTGTTTGCATCTTGTTCGTGAATGAAGTCCATCAAAACAACATTTTCCAAAATTCCTTGAGCATTGAGTAGAGATCGGCAATCGTGCCGGGCGAGAGGGGTGCTTTGAATTCCTTCCTCTCTCGTAACCTAGCTCCCGGACCCGAGAAATCTCAATAAAAGCAGACCAGTAATTTTTTTATTCCAAGGGCAAAAGAGTCATTTTCAAATGGTTTCTCGGGTACGGTCCTCAAACCCGGGTGACGACTCCCAGCCAATCAATCAAAATCGTTTTCCAAACCAAACTTTTTTGGTGTAATCCCGCGGGGTGTTCACAAGTATTTTACTGGCAACAACTCAACCCTTTATCACATGACCTGAGCCAAGTGATCCACCATCTGGTCTTGAACATTGATCCCACACAACACAGTTTTGGGAAAAATTAATCTCAAGACCTGAAAATAAGTTGAAAACACCTATCCTTGTAATGGCTACTATTTCCTCCACGTAATTATTGCACGATAACAATGTATCATCAACAAATTATAGGTGTGAAATTATCTCAACAGTCACACCTACCTAAACTCTAATCATTCTCAGTGCTCTAGCTCTCTCCAAGAGAATGTTAAGTGCTTCCACCACTAAGTTGAAGAAAAAAATGATAAGGGATCCCCTTGTCTAAGCCCTTTTTGTGTTTTAAATTCATTTGTTGGAGATCAATTGATAAGAACTGACATGGAAACAGTAGAACAACATTCCTTCACCCATAAACACCACTTACTTCCACAACCCACCTTATTAAGCATGTCTAGTAAAAATCCCTAATTGACTGAATCTTAGGCCCTTCCAAAGTCTATTTTTCCAACTGTCAATAACTTCATTAGCAATGAGCACACCATTCACAATCAGGGCATTCTAGGCCCATGGGTGTATGGGCTTTGCCCTCAGGTTGTTCCAACTTTTGGTTGGATCTTTTTCTCCCTCGCGATGTAACCTTTGTCGAGATTCTATAATAAATTTTTGTTGCTGATTAAAAAAATGAGGGTGTGAAATTCATTTCCCGAATTTTTTTTTGTACCAAATACCCACTCAATATAATACTCCTTCCGACCCCATTTAATAGTTATTTTGGAGAGTTCGTACCACTTTTCAATTGCTAATATATAATTGGGTTTCAGTGCTATAATGTGAAGTTGTTTAGAGGTCTCTCACCAGAGTGAAGTCTAGCATATTGGGGTTTCTAGATGTAGATTTTATGCGTACATATATTTCAATAATCTTTTTTCTTCTTCCTAGTTTCTTTTGCTCATCTACAAATTGGTTGTTCGCTTCTTTGATAGAGTTAGTTTTTCATGATATTTCAACTTTTTTTGGGGAAAATTGGATGGTATTTTAATTTTCTATCTCTTTTGCCCATCTGGGGACTAGGTGCATGGCATCCATCCGGCCTTGTTGTGAAAATGTATTTCTTGGATCAAATCCAACCAACCACTTGGAGTTGGATTTTATCCGAGCTGTGCATTTTCGCAACGAACGGCCAACCGTGCCATACACCTAGTGCACAACAGGGCCCCCAAATCCCTGAATGAATTGCAAACTATGAAGGATAACTATACAATACGAAGTACGATGAAAACCTAAAAAAGTATGGTACAGATACGACTAGGCACAACTAATTTTTTAATGTTTATTTTTAGATTTATTTTATCGCAAGTAAAATAAAAAACCTAGTTTATCCAAAAAAAATCCATGTAATTGATTTTTGTTTCAAAAATGAAATGTGTTTTTTTTTTTGAACGGCAAAAAAATTTCATTAATCATCGAAAAAGGAACAATGACTAATAGGACAAGGCGAAAGCAACAAAATTCATAGAATCTAGTGCCTAATCCGAGACCCAAGACACGATTGGCAAGGAGCCAACCAAAATGGGCCAAAGCCCTCACCTAATGGGCCATAATGCCCAGGATAGAAAAAATTAACAGCCCAACGAAAACCCTAATTTCCCATCAGCACACGCCACCGCACCAACCATCATCACCCCAGAGGATCATCAACAACCAACAGCTTCTCCTTCGTCACCTTGCTCCCAAGATGCAACTCCTCATCTATCAGCCCATATCGAACCCCAACAACATCCATCGCCGCCATCATCGCTGCCATGCCCAACGCACCACGACCACCCGTAGAAGGACAAGCCGCTGCCACGCCATCGCCGGAGACCCGGGGAACAAGCCCCTGTTGCTGACTCGAAAAACGGCTCGACCTCCCCTCCACAGAAGGCCACACCACGCCGCACAATAGCATCCATCTCTGCCACGCCTCGCCGTACGCCATTCGCACTCCTCCTCCACACTTGACACCACCAAACACAACCGCCATCCATCATCAGCACAAGATCCCTGCAAAACAACAAAACCCCCAGCCCACAACACAAGCGCTTCGCCGTTAAGCAACAAACCAGAGAAGCCCATCAGCCTAACAACCGGTGGCATCGTGAAGGAAATGGCAGACCCACCACCACCACCACCGTCGTTCGCCGCCGAAGAGATCGGAAACACCAACCGAACGCCGTTAGGCACAGAACCCGGAGAACCCAACAGTTAATCAGAGGCAGTGAAACGGCAGAACCAACGAGAGGGAGGGGGAAGGAAAAAGAAAGAGAGGGAAGAAGGAGGAGAGGAGAAGAAGAGAGCCCGGGGGGAGGAGGAAGGAGCCGCCGCTCCCCCCTAGGCGATGAGTTCGGAAGATGAAGAGATAGGTTTTAGAGAGAGAGAGATAGGTTTTCAGACCAGTTTTCGTTTTTTAAAAAAAAAAAAAAAGAGAAGAAAAAAAAAAAGAAAAAGAAATGTGTTTGATGTCATCCAAAAAATTCCATGTAATTGATATGTGTTTTAAAAAAAGAAATGTGCTTGATGTTATTTTTAAAAAAGATTATGTGTCGGAAATTGTTTTTAGAAAAGACCCAATAAATGTTATTATTATTTTTTGAAAAGCCCATTTGATATTATGTTTTCCAAAATAGCCCTATTAATATGCGCCGCAGCAACGACACAACGAAGTGAGAGAGAGAGAGAACGAAGATCTGCGAAGCAAGTAGTCTCTCGATTCAACTTTCAAGCCTCTAATCAGCAGCATCTTCAGATATCATCAATCTAATCACCGTTTCAGTCCCATCTTCGATCTAGAACCATCGGTTCAGGTAAAAACATTAACTGATTCGGCCGTACTCATGGTTTTCCGATGCACCCTAATATTGCATAATACCCGGTACCTATTTTGCCCTACCGGGAGGCCAACTTAAGAAAAGTAATTTCAAATGTACTCAGCCTATCGCATAGCTTGTCTGGTATATTAGATTGTTTTGTTTTTCGTCGACAATTACAACACCCATGTGTAATTATTCGTCTATGAAAGAAATTGAGAAAAATTTACATGACAATAGACAATTATTTTAGTTTTTAACCATCTCAAATCAAAATTATGTAGATTTCCAGAGATTTTTATACTAATTATCTAAATAGTAATTATATTAGTAAATTTCCAAAATTTTCAGGGGGGCCGGGGCCACCCTTAGCCCCTATGCACCTGCGCCCATGCGTACAAGTACCGGTACCCGGTACGCATACGGCGACTTTTCCGGCGTGCCTGTGTTCATAGATTGCAAATGAGGTGTATAATTTTTATCAGGGATTTTGAATTGTAGGGAATACCTTGTGTAACTGGTGAAACAAGAAATTAAATGGTAACCTGGAGGTGGTAATATACGCATATTTGTTTGGGAATATGTACATTTTACAATGGATTAAAGGGTAGGCTTCAAATTCTTTGATTTCGAGTCCATGCATCCATTGATAAAAAAGGAAAAAACAAAAATTCATGCATTCAAATTTGGGATCCAAGTTGATGATTTTTAAACAAGCCCAGAATTACCGAAGGATCAGAAATGTGTGCCTCATCCAATCTAGGTTTTGCAACTGCAAACCAAAAGTTAAATACCTACTCGCTTAATGACTGGATAAGTATTGGAAAAAGGATGAAAATAAGGTAATGCAGAACGACGGATTCTATAGGTCTGAGCAAATGACTTTTGTTTCTTTTTTTTTTTTCTTTGGCTGTTTTTTGGTTTCAATTGCCATTTGTTCATGGGAGCAGATTGATATTGAGAACTTTCAGCATGTCTGGTGAAGAGGAAGAAAATGCTGCTGAACTGAAAATCGGAGATGGTAACTGCTGTCTCTCTTCTGCAACAATATATGTGGTGCTTCATTGTGCATATCTGCCTTGGTTTTAAATGGGATATGATGTGTCTTTGTTTGTTGTCATGCATCAAACCCAAGGACTTATCTGGTTTTCAAGTAACGTACACAAACAATTTTTGTTTCACTCGATAAGTTGAAACTGAACCTATGAAAATGATTTATAGATGGTAAATGGTAATTCAAGACTTGATGGTGTTTTGTCAGTTAGTTTGGATCCAAAATTGGTTATCTTTCCCTGTTTGCTAAGGGCTTTTTTTAATTTGTTTGAGAGAATGGCCTTTGATGATGTTCTATCCAAATCATCCTTAATCACTCGCATCTTATCATCATCAAGAAACTGAAAATCCATAAAATAAAGAAATTGGAACTAATGCCTAGTATTTCTTGTTTGTAGTTATGTAGTTATAGTACTTGGAACAAACCCAACCCCTCTTTCAGCCACATAAGCTGCCTGAGGCGGAGCCTTTGTGGAAGATAGAAGCAGTTTGAATTAAGATGCTAGAGATTAAATACTGAATCTACATTTGGAGTTGGGAATCAACTTGTTAAGTGAGGTTCCCAAGACTGTAGAATCGATTTGCCTTTTTGGTTGTGTTCTATTGCAATCCCCTATCTTGTTTCACATAAGGTGAAAATCAGATTGTTTTGCCTAATTGTGCTATAAGCTGAAGCAAGCATTAAACTTAGTCCTCTGAACTTGATTGACGAGTCAATGAAGTTTTGGAAGGCCCGGGTCTTCCTCCTCCCTTTTTTTTTTCTTCTGAAAAGGGGTCTTCCTCATCCTTGTCCTTATGAAATAAAAAAAAACTTTTCTTTTATTACCATGTCGTCTTTTGATAGGATTGACTTCATTTTTCTTGCTTTGAAGTTAAGAGAAACTGCTCACTTCATACTTGCTCTGAAGCTCTAGAAGTCTATGTTAATGGATTTATTTCTGAGCAAGTTACAGTTGAAGAAATTTTGAAGCTCATTTAAACTGCAATTAGCTTGTACACACCCTAGACATGAAGATCATCTCTGTGCAAAAATTTCTTGGTCTTCCCCTGGGGGCTTCTCATGCCAAAATATTGTCAAAGAAATGTATCAATGAAGGAAAGATCCGGATATATTTTTGGTGCACACTTATTAAATTTGAGTTCACTTCTCAATAGCGTTCTGTTAACCAAAGAATGCCATTTTGCTTATTTCTGTAAGGTGCTACTTGTTCTGTCAACAGTTGCACTTTGATGAGCATTTTGTTGGTGATTATTGGTTTCTGTGTATTGGGATTCAAGTTTCATGTAATAGAACCTTAGTCCAGGTTTCTCCCACTTCAGACTAGTTGAACATGCCAATTAATTGCTTTGTGACCGTAGGATTTCTAATCTGATGGATAAGTATGATGGGGTGTTGGGTAATCTTTGTGGAAGTATTAGTGGCTGCACTTTAGGAATTGAAGGAAACTACTTTAAAACCCAATTGTTAGGATTCAATTCCATTGGAGGTTGGATGTATTTTCCAACATAGAAGAAAGAGAGTGAAAGTGGAAGGGTGCGAAGAAAAAGGGAAAGGTTTATATTGAAGAGCGGAAGCAAAATATTTAAGAGTCTCTGAAGCTTTTTGAAGTTCATAAATAGAACTGAAATCAACAATAAAACTTGGTAATTGAATTCTTTGTTTAGATTCTTTATGTTGGTATGTTGATGCCAACATAAATTTCACCGTGCCGAACACGAGGTGGTATGGTTAAAATAGGTCTACAAATTCGGAGCCTGATTGCAATAGTGTGCAAGAATTTGGCTTTTAACATTACCTTATTTCATTTTCTCAGAATTTTTGAAGGCCAAGTGTCTAATGAATTGCGAAGTTGCCTTAATTCTCGAGCGTAGGTATGAGCAGCTTCAACAGATGGCTGATGATCCCATGAACCAAGTCTCTCAGTGAGTATTAGTTTGTACCCTTTCAAGTTTAATTTTTTATCTTTCAGTTTTACATAAAATCCATCTATGTTACACGGACATCGCTCGAATTTTCGCCATTAGTTGCAACCATGCGGTTGTCCCCTTGGTATAGATCATTGCCAATGTACTTGTATTTGTTGGTTAAGCTCTAGTTGGTGATCGCATTGGTAAAGGGTGTAAAAGAAGTTGCTGAAACTCCATGGCCCATGGGCCCTAGGCTGAGTGCTTCTTTGGACTTTGATGGCTGGATACAACTGAGTGCAGGAAATGGAGGTTTGGGGTAGTGTTAGATTCCCCTATTTGGCAGATGAATTTAGGCTTAGGAGTTCTATGAAGTAGTTCGACTGGAGTTCTTCTTGTGCCAAGATTATCTTTTTTAGTTCCCAATCTAAGAGAAACCCTCGTGAAGTTTCAATATATTCTGTTGGTGACCTGTGATATTTAAGTTCATAAAAACTGTTTCTTCTTCGTTACTATCTGTTTTACCGGTTTACCCAATACCCAATACAGAGATGAAGCTAAGTTGATAAGATGTCTCTGTGCTTAGCATGATTCTAGAAGAAAGATTTCAGTCCATAGGTTCTGTATATGATGGCATTAAACTTTGATTTGCACCTCATGGTTGCCGTTAGACATTTTTTGATGTTGGATTCTTCATTGCCCAAGTCATTTTGTTATGTCCTTTATTTGACTTGTAATTTTTACTCGTAATACAATTTTCTATATCATAAGAATACATTTGTTATAGCCGTACCTGTACCCTACATTTTTTAAGTTTCGCCATACTGCTGTACCTTTATTGTAAAAGGGCCTGTACTCGTACCCATAAACATGCTTCTTAGCTCATTTTTATTTCAGTTCTACACGACTAGCTAAGAAAATAGTCACTGCTCATTGGCTGTGGCACTTGTAAACGGTAGCTTATGTCATTTATCAAGAAGTATCGTGAGGTATATAACTTATTTTTGTGTATGTTGAACATTTTATTGTAAAGCCAAGAGAAAACTATCTTATTCAGATTTGTTCTAAGGATGAGATTGCAATAGGTTGGTACTAACGGAAATATTGAACTAATGTATGGATTGTCTCGTTGAGCAAGTATTATTGCTTTAGTGTTTGTTATGTATTACTTATGTTGAGATGCATGAATCAATCTAGCCGCAGAATCTATAAACATAAGGAAGACTATCCAATAAGTGTTAGATTGAAGCTAGTGGACGGTGGGATTGGTCTCCCAGGATTAGTCTAGTTGCGCGAAAGCTGGCCCGGACACCAAGTTATCAATAAATAAATAAATAAGTATGAGATTGAAAATGTGGGTTTGTTCTACCAATCTTCCCACCAAATATATTGACTTTAGATATCTTTTTTTCTCAGAGTATTTGAAAAGTCACTGCAGTATGTGAAGCGCTTTAGCCGCTACAAGAATCCAGATGCTGTCAGACAAGCTCGAGAGTATCCTTAAGTTACCTTTGGTTCTGTATGAAGCAATGATGTTTTCTGCTTGTATTCTTGTGTAGCTTTCATTTACTTCTTTTGTTTTTAATTATTTCAATTTATCAATTGTGGATCAATCGATGCGGTAGTTAGGAAGAGTGATATAGCTACGGTAGATAGTAGCACTAAGGGAGGGGTAAACCAAAATTAACTTTAGAGGTCGTAGTTCGAAATGGCCTAGGTTTCTTGAATATCATGGAACATGATGCCTTCGACATAACTCAATGGATATAACAGATTCATAGAGCAATCCCAATTGATTGGAACTTGAGGCTAGGTTTGATTTGATTTGGTTTTCATGTTTTAAATTTGAATTTGTTGCCTATGGCACCAGCAGATTTGACCTTAATCAATATTCAGAATCCTTAGTAGATACCAGTTGGCTGAATTTGAGGTACTTACCCAATCACCTAATACGATCTGAAAATTTCTTATCAAATGAAGAAAAGAAACAGAAACCCTCGCCTAAGCAACCTCTGAATCTCACTCTACTTGTTTGATGCAGCTCTGTGTCCTTGGAAATCTTTCCCCTGAAACTGTGGAGGAAGCTATTGCTATTGTTCCATCCATGAAGGTAGTTTATAGTTGTGAGACTTGCAGATTTCAGTATGGACTATGTTGTTGCTTTTACTTTCGATTCAGTGAAATAGCAGTATATTGATTTACCTGTAGGCTGTAGCTGACATTCTACACTTCCATGCATGTGCGAGCTTTTAAATGGAAAATGTTAAAAAAAGTAAATTACGTAACATAGACAATAACACATTTCAGCAATAAATTACGTAACATAGACAAGAACATATTTCAGCAATATGATTAGAGGATGGCCACTTCACATTTTTCCTCATTGTCAGTAGTAGATTTAGGGATGACCTCTTAACAAATTCCATGGGACCTTGGTAAAGTTGGTAAAACTCTCTTTCCTTTGTCTTCAAGGACTAGAATATAAAGATTAATTAAGTTTTTACATATAATCAATATATGTACGTCCATTGTGATTCCCAACTAGTTATACTGCAGTTAATCTTCAATGACTTTTGTAAATTGTAAAGCCATTTCAGTAATTAGATAGCGTTAGTGCTTAGTAATTGTTAGTCAGATTGACGATGACCTTAGCTCCATATACTCGAATATGAGACCTCCCTCCCATGCCGCTGGACAAAGCCCCGTTGGCTATGGTGGTGCATGTTTACTTGGTTGAAAAGTGAAAACTAATAATTAAGCTGGCTCAGGGTAATTGCTTGTAAGTAGTGCCCAGAACGATTGGGCTTTATATATGTGTGCATCTTTGCATACATTTTGACAGCGTGCTTGGGTCACCATCTAGTTGGTTTCAAACATTTGACATACGGTCTCGTTTACTTTACTATGACTGATAACTATGTTGGTGCATATTTATTTTCTTAAGTAAATTTTTTTGCGGAAAGTTTGTTTAATTAGATATAAATAACTTCAGTTGACAAAAATTCCACCAAAAAAAGAAATCGGGATTATTGAGTAATATTGTTATAAAATGTTCTAAAAATTGCTAGGCGCTTGTTGGGCGGAAAAGTTTTGCCTAGCGCCTAGGTCCTGACTAGTCGGCCGCCTCAGTGCCTAGGCGTTGGACCACCGCTTAGCCCCTAGGCAGGGACTACACACATGGTTATGATCAGCATAGTTTTTTTTGGTCTCTTGCTTTTTTCTGCTTTGTAGTATTAGTTTAACTATTCTGTAATGGAAGTTACTGACAATGACCTAATAACTCTTGAATAAAACGTGATTACAAATGCTAGACCAGTTAAAAAATGCTTCGATCTACCTTGAGAACCCAGAGGCGGACCAAGAAATCTTCGGCTTCATCACAATGGACACAACATGCATATTTAGCACGTTGACATGGTCCAGTAATCTCATTTCTTAACATGTTCAGATCACTTGGCATGGCTTTTGTATTGTATTTGGCACGATGTCTTCCGGGAATAGGAATCTCGATGAATGTTTTGTTGATTGTTCTTTGCTTTTGCAGAGTAGAGGACGCACGCTTGATGAGGAGGCGATTGAGAAAATGTTGAATGACCTTTCTATGATAAAGAAGTTCGATTGATGCCATTTTTTTTTACTGGATCTATATTGTGTGCAAGAAATCGAAAATTGCTAGGAGGCTATAAAAGCTATGGCAACTCCTTTTTTGAGTAGCATGTTGAAAATATGTCCCATTGATGTACTTGTAAAGTAAACGCATGATTAGATTTTGAATTTCATTTTCGGTAAAAGCTGCATTGATATTTATTTATGTTTGTCTTTATAAACTCGTACCATATTTTTTGAGGAAACAGAAACATATTAGTATTGATCGCCAGACCGATCAAATAATATTGTATTTGTAATGCCCCGATTTTCCGAAGCATTATTGAAACATTTATTATATAAGAAGTTTGAATAATAAAAAGGTTTAACTGAGAATCACCCATCTCTCGCTCTCTCTCTTTAAAAGTATACGCCTCTCGACTCTTCCTAAAACTTCCAACTAGGGTGGGGTTCTCTCTCTCTCTCTCTCTCTCTCTCTCTCTCTCTCTCTCACCTTTTTCCTCTTCTTCGCCATTCCACACTTCTTTTATTAAAAAATTGACCGGCATGGTTTCGGGCGGATGGAGGCAACGGTTGCAGGTGGTTTGGTTTCGGGTATTATGGATCTTGACTTCTCGAGTTCTCTTGGTCGTTTATGGGTTCCAAATTGGCGGTTACTCGACGATTGTTGTAGGGGTCTTGCGTCGGCGACGGATTGGTGTTCGGTAAGGCTATCGGTTTCTTCTTGTCTCTCCCTCTACTCTCTTTTTTTCTAACCCCTACCCTGGTGGAGCTTTCTTCTCCTCCTCGTTGTCTATCGTTGGTTTGCCTCATCTTGGTCTGTCTCATTCTCCGGTGTGTTTCACCGATCAGTTTTCTCTTAGGTTTTTCGATGTTTTGCCCAATGGCATGGCTGGAGGCTAGCCGGCGTGGTCTCCTGCCAGGTTTGTACTGATGGGTACCCTTGGTTTCACCTAACGGCTCGGTTTGAGCATTCGTGCAAGCGGTTGGTGTTTCTGGGTTTCGGTCTATTCTCCTGGGTGGTGTGGTTGGTGGTAGCGTGGTGGTTTGCCGATGGAGCGAGTTGAAGCTTATCAGCATATTAGGGTTTGGTTTAGGGTTTTCTTGATTTGGACTTCATTGTTTTACCTGAGCTTTTAGGTCATTTATGTTTCTTATTGTATTATTCGCGCATTTTAGCCTTTTTAGGACCATAGGTGAGTGGGGCTTGGCCCTCAGGCTGTGAGGTTTACTGTTGTATTTAGGCACTTTAAATCCTCAGGTCCCTTGTGGTGATCCAACCTTGGTTGGTATCCTTTCCCTTCCCCCTACTTGATGTATCCCTATCAAGTTCTCTAATAAAACTATTTTTGCTGATTAAACACACACACACACACACACACACACGGTTTAACTTGTTTAAGCAGCGAAAAGATAAGTTTAACGTCCAAACTGAGTTCGATTACGTCCCCACGAAATATTTAACTCAAAAGTTAGGATTATAGTCATCCAAAATAGAGTATGGAATTAACAGGGCATTCTAAAAATTTACATTCAGATTGTAGCCTTCCTTTAGCACCTGATCGGTAGCAGACTTTTCTGTCTGATATTACGACACTTCTTCTTACCTACTACGACACTTCTTCTTACCTACAACACCTGGCATGATATCACAGGGCTAATTATAGCACCACGAGCGAGTAATCACTCAATAACTAACTTTTACCCAATGTGGACACCTAGCAAAAATTCACCGAGTTTCGAAAATGGTTTGGAAAATGTGATTTTGATTTTAGAGTCGCCACCCGGGTTTATGGACTGTATCCGAGAAACCGATTTTTCAAAAATGACTCTTTTGCCCTTACTTTGGAAAAAGCTTTTACCGGCAAATCGATACCAGGATTTCTCGGGTTCGGGAGCTAAGTTACGAGGGGGGAAGGTTTTTAAGGCACCCCCCCTCGCCCGGTTATGAAAATCAGTCTCTACTTAGTACTTAAGGGATTTTTAGAAAACATTCGTTTCTTAAACTCAAACCACATAAACAAGATAGAAGAAACAAGAATGTAGAGATCATCATGGTTAATCATGCAAAAGTGTATGCTTGTGAATGTGTGGATGACATCAACATGAAAGTATAATGACATAAATATTAGTAGCAACAACTACAAACTATGAATAAAATGAAATAAAAACTTGTTTTGAAACCCTTTTGCAAAATTAGATCTAGCTTTCTTGTTTTTCAAGCACCTGAAGGAATGTTTCAAACGCCTGAAGCTGAGAGGATCAGGCGCCTGAAAGGGGCTTTAGGAGCCTGAAGCTACTGCTTCAGGTGCCAGGAGCCAGTGCTTCAGGTGCTTACTCAAACTCATTTTCATCATTGTTTTGCCTTTGAAAATGGTAGAATAAACTATTTGAGACCTTTTTTTGGAAAATCCAATCTGATCCTTTTACTTTCCTTCAAGCACCTAAATGTATGTTTCAAACGCTTGAAGCTGAGAGGATCAGGTGCCTGAAAGGGGCTTTAGGCGCCTGAAGCTACTGCTTCAGGTGCTTGATCAAACCCACTTTGACTTCTGTTTTTCCTTTGATACTGATAATAAAATGATGTTAACTCACTGTAATGAGGAAAACAAACTCGAAAGCTTCATTTAAAACTCATTCACACCATCAAACACCATTGATTCTTCATAAAAAAATAAGTTTTTCATCAATTGAAATAGCAAAACAGAGATGTCCCACTCTTGCATGCAAAGAAAATGACCTCAAATAGATATTTTGTGAAAAATACATGGTTTTAACTACATTGATGGTCATTTTCTTCCTTAAAAAGTATGATTTTCACCTCTTGGAGTGGAAAAAAGAAAGCAAACAGTTTGTTCCTGGGATTTAAACCATCATCATCATAAAAATAGACCAAGAGAAAGCATTTTAAGATGGAAAGAGATAAAAGTGAACAAGGCCTAAAGCTGTTGCTTTAGGTGTCGAGCAAAAATGCTCTTTTGATGTGTCTAAGTCATGATAAGCCCATTATTGGTATCAAGAACCAACATGGACCTACTGACTTCCCTCAATAAGAACTTTGCCACATTGATTTGGTAGAACCACTACCTTTTTGAGCTTGTAATGGATGATTGAACTTTGAGAATAGGTTTTTGGGTGGATGATGGAGGTTGGGATCAGATTATAAACTAGTTTTGGGGAATTTCTTGAAAGGGGAATGACAAAACTCAAGTGAAATGGGTTTTTTTGGTGGAATGTAAGTGGGTTGGAGGTGATTTTGGACTTATTTTGTGGTTTTTATGAGA
Organism: Vaccinium myrtillus; assembly: GCA_016920895.1. NCBI lineage: Eukaryota > Viridiplantae > Streptophyta > Magnoliopsida > Ericales > Ericaceae > Vaccinium > Vaccinium myrtillus. The sequence goes on from CM029272.1 coordinate 22,482,506, forward strand.
GAGAAGTGGCTGGTTTTTGTGTATTTTTTTTTCCACAAAATGATGGAACCCCCTCAAAGGAGGGGTGTGATGGTTTATATGGAGCTCCAAAGGTTAGTTTAGGTGCCTTAGGGGTCATTTTAGGGGTCTATTTAGGCCTAGACGCTCCTCCCTTGCAGAATCAGCCAAAATCGCATCATAATCATTACATCCAAATTTTCCCACTCAAAATTTAAAAATTCTGGAAAAGAGCTTCAGGCGCCTGAAGGAGCCCTTCAGGCGCCTAAATGGAAGGCTTCAGGTGCATGAAATGGGTTCAAGCACCTGAAGGAAGGTGCTTCAGGTGCATGGGCAAGGTTCAGGCGCCTAAAGGAGATGCTTCAGGTGCATGAGAAAGGTTCAGGCGCTTGAAGGAAGGTGCTTCAGGTGTATGGAATGGATTCAACGGCTTCTTTTGGTTTTTGGTTTGGAAGTGTTTTGTAGGGTTTTGGATAGATTTCAATCATCTCTTTTAAGCTCTAAAATGTGTTTGAAAGTCTGTTTTCATCATCGGGAATGCTATGGATTTTTGTAGGCCCAAATTGGGGTGTCTACACCCAACAACGCTTACATTGAAATTAGCCACCGTTCATGTATAATTGAAAGGAAGTATACAAATGAAGAATATATAAATGATTTTATCTAGCCTTTACCTACATTTTCATCTAGCTTCTCAACCTCGAGAAACATCCTCCCATTTTTAACCACTAAGACTATGACCAATCGTGATTCCATTTCCCCTTGCTTTCCTTGAATATAGGAGCCTCGATGACACAGCTTAAGTTAGCTACTTGGTTGGAGTCATCAATGCCTCACAAGGATGAATTTCCCAGGGTTTGTTGATAAGTACGAGGAACTGACCCACGTGACATGTCCCTTCCCATACAGTAGCACAGTACTCAGTGATTGTCGGTCCTTACCAAGTGGCGCCAATCTGATAGGGCCACATGGCATGGTAGTGCACGTCGGCTAACATGCTTGTGCTAGTCCCACAATTTGGGTAGCGCTCAAGAGAGAAGGTGGCAGTCGGTCAGTCGGTGACGTGACATCAACCCAAGGATGGCACTCGTTCCACCTTAGGCTGCTCCACCCGTAACCATATGGATAAACCGAGGCGTCGAGGTGGGTCACGGCCATAAACTACAGTGGAGCCAGAGACGCACCAGTGCAGAATGATTCGGTCCAGCCATGTGGCCCCAGTTTGGTCCTGCCAAGCGGCGCGGTTGTGCATAATACAACAACATGGCATATGGTAACCATACAGTTCGGTCACGAGGTGCGGAGCAGATCGGGCCACATTGCATGGTCCCTTACCATACGGGAACATAGTACTCGGTGATTGTTGGACCTTATCAAGTGGCGCCATTCCGATAGGGCCACGTGGCGAGGCAGTGCATGTCTCCCGACAGGCTTTTATGGTCCCACAATCTGGGTAGCGCTCAAGTGAGAAGGTGGTGGTCGGTGTCGGCGACATCACCTTGGCACGAGGACATCACACGTTCCACTTTGGCCTCCAAGTCAAGGCACTCCTATAATTAGCAGAGAGATAGACCCTAACAGGCATTCAAACAAAAATAAAAGCCTCAACCTCTCATAGAAAAGTTCTAACTTGAATTAGCACTAACCGATTGTTTCCTATTAGAGTGAAAGAGAAGCAGGCGAGTTCAACTCATCACAACCCAAAGAGTGAAATTAGGATCCAAGAGTGAACACCAACCACACTCTACTAGTTATGGCAAGCCCTCGTACGAGCTAGAAACTTTTTCCAGCTTCACAAGTTTTTTATTACCAAAAATAAAAGTTATCGCTATTTTTTTCATAGAAATGTAGGTTGGTAAATTAGTTGGTCATATTTGAGGAAATCTCTGGCAAAGTTTGGAGTCTTTGGACAGGCATGCTAGTATGAAAGTACTACTTTATAACAGTTGGTTTTTGTCTTCAACTAAGCATGATTGGCATAATTAATTGCACATATATGTATGCCCGTGATATAGACATTACAGTACTTTATTTGCTTGCCTTCTTGTTTAACTTGGCATTGGCACATGCAATTTCTGTCAATGGAAAGAAGAAATTAATTGCACATATATTGGACTACTAATTGGAATGTTTCATGCAAGTGGTAGTGGATAACAAGTAAACACTAGGCATATAGTAGTATATAGATTTGGATCTTTTAAATGGAAAAAGGAAAATTATTTGTTCTTGGAACACTGTTACATAATGCTTTAGTGGTGGAAAAGGAAAATTATTATTTGTTTTTAGAGCACTTTTACGTAATGCTTTAGGGGTTTTTTTCCCATTCCATTGGTGTGCACTCCACCACCAATTATTCCGTGCAATTTCAGTAATTCCAAAAGGCTTTGTTTTGTCTCATTGAATCAAATTTGTAAAATAAATGTCTTCATGTTTTTCAAAGCCACCAACTGCCAAGTGTCCAATTGTTCAACTTGGCATATCTCAGGCATTCACGGGTTTTGATTCTCCATTTTAATTTTCAAAGCCACCAACTACCAAGTGTCCAATTTTTTATATTGATAATAATATCTCCTCCGGCACAATTTTTTTTCGACATCCCAAGTGTTTGGACCAGTTTACGTGTACATCAACTAATCTCATTTGCGATCTGGTCTAAAGCAGGCCATCCACCACCGAAACTCGGAGATTAAGAAATCAATTTCTTGCGGTCTAAATTCGAAACCCAATTAGTTATGTGAGAAACAAACCCACCAATCAACCGGACTGATAACCTTTGGCCTACTCGAGCTCTACTTCTACTTGCCACTTTGTCATAAAGCTCCACTCTACAGCTATCTACTATTAACCAGCATGTCTCGGTTTCTCACTTCTAATTTTTCCTCTGTTTCCATCACTCTGCTCTTCTACTTCCTCCTCCTTACCCTACGCACCTCAAACTCCTTAGCCAACTCCGCTGCCACCAATGCCACCGCCCGCCGCCTGCCTCGCCAGCTCTCCGTCAACTACTACGCAAGTCCTGCCCTCAGCTCGACCAGCTCGTCGGCTCCGTCACCGCGCAGCAATTCCAGGGAAGCACCCGTCTCTGGGCCTGCCACAATTCGCCTGTTCTTCCATGACTGCTTCGTCGAAGTAATTATCCCACAATTCACTCTGAAATTCACTGCCTTTGAATGCCAGTGCATGTTAGCAGATCAGGGCATGGCTCTGCTATCATGCACTAGTTTGTCAGTACTATATGGTACCACATTCCACTTCCATTTCTAAACAACATATCCCTGCACCATTGTTGTGGCTTATAATTCTAAAAATGTTGATGGCACAAGTTTTGATTTTTTTAAAAAAGAAAGTTATGTTTATATATTGTTTTTTTATTAAGTATTTGATTAAGGAAACTGAGGGTGAGTTCACGCTATTGACTAAATGGTATTTTCGCTATTTAGTCTAAAATTTTTCACTCTTCAAGACAAGTCATTTTTATATGGACTAAATAGTAAATACCTGATTGCCTTGTGTTAATACTGAACTCCTTGTTAGAATGACCAGGCAATACCATTTATGAAGTTTTTAAGTCCACTTAATTGGAACGATTGATGCTCACCTCGAAAAATCAATTGGAGGTCCATCCCACCGTTTACTAGTGGAGGCTCAATTAACGTTAAGACAAATCCCGTATCAACTTATTCCTCAAGAGTTGGAATGCATTGGTTTATGGTAATTCGACTTACTTCCATCGATGACGTTTTACGGAAATAGATAGACTCGCGTTAATAATAATATTGAACTCCTTGTTAGAATGACTAGTCAATCAATACCATTTAGTATGTCTGAGTCAGTTTACGTTCACTTCGACTAATTAATCACTTGAAGTCGGTCCCGTTTTAGTAGAATGCATTGGTTTTTCGTAATTCGTATGTGGTATGAATTAAACTGGAAGTATTTAGTTTTCTGATTCTCATTTTATGCATGCGGGTCATGATATTTACTGAAGGGGTGTGATGGGTCGATACTGATATCGAGTAGACCAGGGAGCAAAGAGATGGCTGAAAGGGATGCGCAGGATAACAAGGACCTGGCAAAAGAGGCGTTTGATAGCATAAACAAGGCCAAGAAAGTGGTGGAGAGCAAGTGCCCTGGGGTTGTATCTTGTGCGGACATACTTGCAATTGCAGCTAGAGATTTTATTCACTTGGTAATTACCAAGCCTATTCTTTTTCAGTTCATAATAATTAACCTGGGGGGAAAATTGCATTTTTTTGCACCACTAATTTCATTTGTGTTTCTTGAGGAAGAGAAAGAATATCATTAATAATAAGGATTATAACTCACCGTATGCATCTAATACGACTTGCGAAAAAGACCTAATTTCATTGTGTTACTTTGAACCACGAATTTGATGGTGTATTTTATAGCGGAAAAAAATAAAATAGAATATATGGAACAACTTGTCTCTGGTCTAATAACTAGACAACAAACCAAGACAGTTGACCTAGTGGTTTTGTAGCAATATTAAGTATGTGAGGTAGATGGTTCAAAGATCATATGGTGATGGGTTTGATACCTGTTGTGATTCGTGGATTTTAGTTCTGTGATATCGGCTCACTGCGGCCATTTCTAAAAAGGGTTGCGGGTGTGATGTCGAATGTCATAAAAACTTAATAGTTCTTCCTAACACCAATTGGTTTTAGGAGAGTTGGGGAAAGCGGTCGACAACAAGTGGTATCGACTCAGGTCATAGGTTCGAGTCGCGGGAGCGTCATCGTGAGGAGGGATTGTTGGGCCGGATCATGGATTTGGTTACACAATGTCATTCCCTGCAACCGCTCTAAAAACAGACTTGCGGGTGCGATGTCGAATGTCATAAAAGACTTAATTGAAGCCCTTCCTAACACCAATTGATTTTAGGAGAGTTGGTGGAAAAACGGTCCGACAATACCCATTGTGATTAGTTGAGTTGGGTCAGGGTGAAAATAGATTCTTCTACGAGAAATTACACTTATCTTCCTTGAGAGGTATCTAACAAGTACACTGACTCCCCTACATACCAAAGAAAATGAACAACTCAAATTTTCAATGCGAGACTTGAAGATGAAGATAGACCGCTCCTAATTAAAAGATAAGTCAAAATCAATTCTTCATGAGTCTCTTCAACTAAAAAAATTCAATTACCAAAAAAAAAAAAAAAGCGTAAGGAGCATAATGGGCAAGGCCAAGATGGCCTAATGAAAATTTTCATCCAAAATATGGTTGGTCAACGAGGGTTCGAAACTTGGGATCACGTAAATTGTTCTCTCTATTAATAGGGTAACTATTTATCTTCTTTTCCAAGTAGTAGAGTGCACGAATACCACACTAGTTGAGGCTTTCTTAATTTTTAGGGTAAATCACCTAGACACCCCCTGAATTATACATCTTTTACTGAGACACCCCCTAAACTAATTTAACCTACGACCGACACCCTCTCAACTATTGAAAAAGGTTTAAAAGCCCTAACTCCGTTTAAAAAGGCTACTAATAGACATTTATGCCCCCTTATATATATATCGACAGCCAAAACTATCAACCCAAAAACCACCAACCAAACCAATCGCCACCAAAATTCTACCATCACCGCCGCCACCCATCCTCTCTGACGCCGCCGCTGGAGAGCTGGAGCAGAACCAACCGGAGCTGGAGATGGCGACATCACTGGCCCCAGCGCCAGAGCCGGAGATAGCGAAAAAAGTTCAGGCGGAAGGAGCACGATGTTGACGGTGAAAATGCACAGCGGCGGAGCATCGATCGTCGTGGTGGCCACGCACGACGATCGTGTCCTGTCTAGAGAGTGACCTAGTTGCCGACAGTCGAAATGGTCAGGTTGTACTTTCCAGCGCCGTTGGTGGCCAAAGTGCTCATCGGAGCCTTTGTCATCTTCAACTTTCCAAATGGTGAGTAACTAGCGAGGGTCTACCTGTAACTTCTTAATTGGAGCCCTCACGAAGTCAAAATTTTTTTAATTTAGCTCTCAAAGTGTACAATCAAATGACCCATGTTGACACTTGCTCTCAGAGAGATCAATTAGGTGTCGGAGAGAGTTTGGGAGGGAGATGAGGAGGGAGATGGAGTAAAAATATAAGCGAGGGCAAATTTGAAAAAAAAAATGTATTTCACCAAAAAAATTAATGGATTTGGACGGATTGCTAACAGAAGGAGTGTAAGGGATAACGTTAAATAGTTGAGGGGGTGTCGTCGTAGGTTAAATTAGTTTAAGGGGTGTCTCGGTAAAAGAGGTATAATTCAGGGGGTGTCTAGGTGATTTACCCTAATTTTTAATGATACTTGCTTCTGCTAAATACTCCTAGGTTTTTAGTTGATGTACGTGATTACTAGAATACCTTGTGTGGTGACCTCCTCTAAATGGTCCTTCTGATTGACTCTTTTCCATTGTAAGTAGGAAGATCTGACTCGCTTGATACTTCTGCACAAGTAACACCCGACGTTTGTGCCAAACTGAGCTGGAATATGGCTAGGGAAGACACTCCGACGGTCTAGTGAGAGACTTAGAGAGAAGTCCCAAAGAAGTAGAGAGTAGTGGATTGTATTGTGAACCTTCTAGGGTTACCTTCTCTTCACTTATATAGGCACTCCTGACCATGGGCTCCAAGCTCAAGTGTAGATCGTATGCGCGGCTCGGCTGATGTCATGCTATGTCATGAGCCGAGTTCATTAGGATTGAATGTGCATGCTACGAATATTTGAAAGACGTGTGTCATAACTGCTCGCCATCATCCTGATGATGTGTGAGGGAGTCAGGGGTGCGGTTACATGCACATGGCCCATCATGAGCTGATCACTCACGGTAACCGTCTTGAATGACATCCATGAAGTGTAAAACGAATTGCCTTCAGCATTCCTTGTGAGTCACTTTGGGTTTACCCGGCTCGGGTGACTCGTCCGGATCAATATTGTCTCGGCTGAAATGCCGATTCTTGTTGATTCGTTCCGCCTCGGTGCAGCTCGGATTATGGTTCGGCCCATCTGTTGAGAGATGGGTTTATTTCGCTTGATGATTGGGCTTTCGGTCCAAACCAATTTAATCAATTTTGACAATAGGAGAAACGTTGTCCGAGTACGTGCTATTGCACTCGAGAAAAAGAAAAAGTAAGGAGCAAGTCTTAAGTCCATCTGTTCATGTGTTTTTGCTCTTTTTTGGGATGAATGTTCCTATGTTGTCTTGATTGAAAAAGACATACTTCCTCCGTCTCAATTTAAATGTCTCATACGGGAGATCGGGCTACTTTAATTTTAAAAAATAAAAAATACTTTCCAAATTACTTTTTAAATTTTTTTTTTGCACCGTTCAAAAGATCTCAATGAGTACTTTTGAATGGTGTAAAAATTTTTGAAAAAAATATATTTAGAAATACATTTTCTTTTAGGGAAATGCTAACGGGTGCCATAGTGAACCCGTTAAGAGTACAAAAAAGTACAATTTAAAAGTACACTTGTACTTAAAGTATATCTTTAAGTGTACTTTAACGTACAAGTGTACTTTTAAAATGTATTTTTTTGTACAAGTGGGACCCACAAAAGTGCACTTTTTGTATCCTTAACGGGTGCACTATGACACCCGTTAGCATGACCCTTTCTTTTAAAGTCAAAATGATACGACTTTACGTGTGAGACATTTAAAATGGGACAGAGGGAGTATAAAATAGCTGGATATTATCTTCGTGTGGTAATTTGTTCATTTTTGAAGTCAAAATTAACTTGACACATATGCTGTAATAACTGAATTGTTGTACAGTTTTTTCTGTGTGGTAATTCCTTTTCTGTGTGAACTTAATATCTTTTGACATCTTAAAAGATCATGACAGCTATATGTGTTCAGTCATGAAAGCAGTGGACCCGTTAATCTCGTGGTTCATCGAATGACCATATATATGCACTATATTTTGGATACCATTCCACGTGACAATAATGCTACGTTAAAAGTGGACCCGGCAGTATACTAAACGCGTTGCACTGTGCAGCGTAGCATTTCAGCCATTCAAAAGTATTTTCAATGGTCTAGATTTAAAACAAACTCTTGTAGCGAGGAGTCTTATGCTTTTGGATGGTTCAGATATGCACTACTCCATCCCCACTTCCGTTAAAAGAAAACCGTATTTGCAATCCATTTTAGAACAAGACACTGATTTTTTACAAACAATTTAGATCATCAAAGTGAACTCGAGATTAGCTGATAAAATAAAAATTTTCAGGGGCTCACTTTACTACTATCCACTAGTTATCTAACACCGAAGTCTATTTCATTTAACATTCACCGTGACAAGCATTTCTCATCCAATGTTCGATTAATAATCTTCGATAGTTTTCACATTGATTTAATGTGGTGCAGGCAGGCGGTCCATATTACCAAGTGAAGAAAGGAAGGTGGGATGGAAAAATATCAATGGCTTCCCGGGTGAGCCAGAAGCTTCCCCGCGAAATTCCACCATTGATGAACTCATTAAGCTCTTCACTTCCAAAGGGCTAACACTCAATGACCTAGTTGTCCTTTCGGGCGCCCACACAATCGGATTCTCCCATTGTGAACATTTTGTAACCCGATTATACGGCTACAGGGGCACCAACCGGCCCGACCCGACCATTGACCCGAGGCTCCTAAAAGCCCTTAGTATGTCATGCCCAAAATTTGGTGGAAATTCAGATATTGTGGCACCATTTGATGTGACGACCCCCTTTTCATTTGACAATGCCTATTATGCGAATTTGGAGGCTCAATTGGGCTTGTTAGAAACAGATCAAGCTTTGGGCCTGGACCCAAGAACCAAGCCCATGGTTCATGATTTGGCAAAGGACAAGCAGAAGTTTTTCCAGGCATTTGCAGTAGCTATGGAGAAAATGGGTGGAATTGGTGTGAAAAAGGGAAGAAAACATGGGGAGAAAAGGAAGGATTGCAGCATGCATTCACTGTGATGGTGGCTGTTTGGATTTGCTTTGTTCCATTCGTAATATTTCTTTCCATTGTAATTCTTTTGTCCTTTCATTTTCATAAGAGGTTTTTTCTTTAATTTTTTGAAATACCTAGCAGTTAGCCCAGTTGGTCGTGTAGCTCATTCTATAAGAGTAAGGTTCTGGGTTCGACTCTTATGGAGAGGAGGTCAACCCTTGTGGTTTAACTAACATCTAACGGCTAACTCTACTGATGTATATCGAATTACAAAAAAAAAAAAAAAAGAAGTTAAGAAGGTGATAAAGACTGCTGTTAAAAAAAAAAATTGATCAATGCTCATTGGTCAACAACGACTTGCGGTGGGTCTCCGAAAGAGAGACCCAATCACAATCGAATGATCATTGATGACCATGATATTGGAAGAGAATTAAAGAAACCAACCAAACACGTACGTAAAATTCATTTGGTGAAACCAAATCACAAACAAAACGCATAACAGAAACTAAAAAGTACGCTGAACGAAGGAGAAATGATTCCCCTTATGTGAAGAGAACAGTGTTTCGAAAGAGTTGCAATGGTGAAAAAAGTCAAATTGTTTATAACTAAGTGCCCGATCACAACCGCTCAAACAGATGACAAATATTCATCATAATAAGGAATCAAGGGTGGAAACCAGAGACTTGAAGATGATGTAATAGGTACTCTCAGTAGGGTGGATTGCATCCCAAAATGCATACTTGGAGGCATCGGGGCAAATTGGTGATTTAGTATTGCACGCATATGAGGCTTCAATTAAACCGGTCCCACAACAGCCTCTGTTCACCACATCAAACCCTACCACAAAAAAAAAGAGAGGCAAATTTATTGTGAGGGAGATGCTATATTACTGTTTTTTTTTAGGATTTTATATGACCAAGTTACATGAAAATTAAGATATATTTTGCTTTACTGCTTTACTTCTTTAAAATAACACTAATTTTGAGTATCAAAAATAGAGTAGGCAGTAAAACAAGAGCATCATAGCTAGTGTGGTTTGTTCGTGGAGGAGTTGTCGACTAAGTTTTGCAAATAATATAGTTTGTATAGAATTTTTCGTCTTTAGTCAATTTTTTTGAATATTTTAATAAACTTTTTTACTTTTTAAAAGAGATACGGAATATACATCTAAAAAATAAATTGATAAAAGAAATCCTTAAAGACGATAAAACACGGATGATGAAATAGTAAGAATTTTGAAAGATACATTTCCAAAACTGGAAACCAAACAAAGTAGACAAGTTTGGTTGGGTCATTTAAACATAATTCAATCCATCAAATAATTTTTTTTTAAAAATTTGGTGCGAATATAAAATTAGACAAATATAACTCCTACAGGCTACTTTTGGCCAAATTCTTTTAGATTTTTTTACGGTCATTCTGGTTGTTTTCTCACTAATTCTTAATAGTTTAAGGTCAAATTTTTTACCTCATATCGTTCGTCTCGATGAAAGAAATAAAAAATGTATCGACATATAAACTAATGTTGAAAAAGGTTCAAATAAGATGATAAAAAAACCCTAAAAAGAGAGTGTATATGAAAACTTTTTTTTTTTTTGGTGGTCTTTTTTGTCGTCTTCTTTTAACTTTTCAACTTTTGTCTAAATTTACACCTTTCTGAATCCTCTCTTTTACCAGATGTAAGAGGTGTTTTGGCTAAATAATTGATGTAGATTATTTTTTGTCCTTATTCAAATTTTTTTTTTTGCATTTGTTAGTTTCGCGTCGATTTTTTTTTGGTGGATTATTAGTCCTTCTCGATAAGAGAAATCTAAAAGGTAAAAAGTTATGATTAAAATCTTTGAAAAGTTCATCAAAGAAAAAAATAATCCAAAACTGATAAACTATTTGGATTTATTCAAAAAAAATTAGAGTGGTTATAATTTTTTATTTTTTAAATTCCTCTCATTGAGAGACGAATCACTAATCCGCGAATCACTAATCCGCAAAAAGTAGAAGCAAAAGTGAAAAAATACGAAAAAATCTAATTAAAGGCAAACAAATAAAAAGAAAGGCCAAAAAGTTTTAAAGAAATTAAAAATGATGAATTAATTAGATCATCCACTCACCAAACTTGCGCCGTTGGATGATGTCGGCCAACGGTGTGTATATGTCGGCATAATAGATCTGGGGTCCACTACTCTGCATGGCTTTCAAGTGATTCTGAAGCAGTCGATTGTAGTCTCTGGCGATGGAGGACAATGATTCAATACAATCACGTCCATGGAATGCGTCGGAATTGAGGGTGATAACAGAAGGCAAGCAGCCTATTGGAGGTAAGCCAACAATCACCGTTTTTTGAGCCCCTTGGTCCACCAGATCCTATATTTATTCAGCCACAGTTTGTTAGATTAAAATTGTGAAAAAAAAAATAAAAAAAAAATAACACAATTTCATCGACCTTTTACTGGTCGAATTAGGTCCCGTTTGTTATCACTTATAAGTTAAATTTTTAATTATATACTATATTTTTAGTTATTTTCTTAAAAGACTTGATATAATCAAGTTTTTTTAAAAGTAATTTCTATTATAGAAACACTCTAAAAATCAAGGCAAGGGAATGGCCTTAAATCCCCCCAAAATTGCAGCAAAGGCGAAAAAACAAATACTATACACCCTGTACAATAAAAAAACAGACAAAGCAAGGATCCGGGTATCCTGTAATGCAGAGCCGCACTACAACTCTGTAGTATGGCATTTGAGCCGTTAATTTTGGTAATCAACGATTAGGATTTTAGCTCGGCAATAGACGGCTCGGATCTTGCAAGTGCAGAGATGAAATCAAGATCATTGATTGTGCGATCGATGGCTCGAATGCCGCAGTACAACGATCCCGATACTGCAAAGCAAACAAGTAGCTACTCAACTGCCAAATCAAGCATGGAACCTGCACATTCCATTTCTTCTTAATGCCCAGAAACTCAGGCAATTGCTCAAGATGTTCTGAAGCACCACCATTGGGTCCCCCCCGACTGGACCTAAAGCAGCTTACGCAGGGAATTTGAAGCAGTCCTACTCCCACTCATTTCAATTACTCCTATTTATATAATTTGCAAGCGTGTTTGATGTAGCTCTTTATAAGCTTAAATATATGTTCAATAATCTATATATAACTGCTAACAAACAGCCTTTATCCGTTTTAATCAAAATATAAGTTGAATAAGTCGACTTATAAGTGCTAACAAACGGGCCTTGATCGTGAGCACCTCATAGCACCAGCAATCAGAGCATTGAGAGGGTTTTGGAGTAGGGCAAGAGAGGCTCCTCCTCCGGGGGAGTTTTGTGCGGCGGCCGGTGGGGCTCTGGTGAGGGTGAGAACAAGAAAAGTTGAGTTGAGTAGAATGGTGTTTCCTGTTCTATTGTATTTGTATCTTTCCTACGTACCGCGTATAATGAAATTTCTCTTCTCCCATGAATATAAGCCAAATTTGAGGAACCATGTATAATTACTTCTGTATTAATGTGTGATTGATGGGTGTGCGTAAATTTATAGGCAAATCTGTTGATCATATGAGGCTCGTGTCCAGATGCATAGGAAATTTCTCCTTTTATGCTTTATAGTTGGAGATTTTTCTTGTTTCTTTGGATGTATTTCTTTGTAAGTGCCGGATGGCGTTTCTGGAAAGAAAAACTTTGATAAGAAAAAAAAAAAAACCATTTCTAATTTTGTACTTCACCGTCCAAAGTATTATATGAGCTCCATTCAAGGTTTTAAATAACGGTTTCGCGATTCGTAAAGGTAACGGTTTTAGTGTAACAGTTTCGGTAGTATCGAACGTTACGTAACGGGAATCGGGTGTACCGGTCGTGAATCTTCAAAAATCATTCTTTGGGAAAAAATAATTTTAAATTGCTTAAATAACCCGTAACGGTCGAGTATTAGCCGTAACGGCCGTGAACATGTCTGTGAATCAGATACGGATTGATACGTAACGGGAACCGGTCGATACGCACGCATGCGATTTTTACTTTCGACATATACCATGGTATAACGGTATCAGAGAATACAAAAACCGTTTCGTAATGGCCAGTATTTAAAATTATGGCTCCATTTTGTGGAATCATTTGTTAAGAAGTCCGCTCGCAAAAGTTTAAAAAAAAAAAAAAAAAAACAGATAGTAACAAAAATATTAACCCCTCTCTTGTAATCTAATAATCTGAAGCTCTATATTGATTGATCGAACAAACAAATATGGTCTTAATCTATGTTAACCTGATCAGACCGACACCTATTGGACGTCCTGCGCCATAGAATGGTTACATATAATCTATGTACTACTCCCTCCGTCCGGATTTGTTAGTCTACAAACACACTTTTTCAAGTCCTAAAATGTTTGTCCATTTTCAAAAGTTAAAGGATAAAGTATGAAAATTTTACTTCTTTGCCCCTTTTCTAAAACTTAAAATAAAAACTCAAAAACTAATTTTTTTAAATAATGTGTTCACATTTTTGAAATTTTTTTGCACCGTATTAAAGTTCTCAATGAGATCTATCAAACAAGATCCATATTGATAAAAAAATAATTTTTGTAACTACATTATTTTTTAGTTTGAAAATTGCACGTAGTTTCGTAGTGGATTATCAAATTAGAAATGAGGGAGTATTAAATTGAGGGATTGAGGTTAAAATAGGAAATTAACAAACTCAAAACGTAATGGAAAAAAAGTTGAAATCCCCAAAACGGACCAACAAATTCGGACGGAGGGAGTATTAATAACAGATTTACTATTAATAAATCAAGTTGTTCAAGAGCAGTCCGAGGCTCCTTAGTCCTTATGGGCTGGACTTGTGTTCGAGCTCAATTTCAAACTTGTTAACGAACCTAATTAGTTGTAACTCGACTACTTTGCAAAAAGCCGACTCGTGCTTGTTTAATAAATAAACCGAGTTCGAAAGCCCTGATATTACCTTTGGGAAAAAAATAACCAAAAACGGATTATTGGTTTTTTCATTTTGTCCTTATTTAATTTTTTTTTTACATTTGTTAGTTTTGCGTCAAGATTTTTTGGTTTCTTGATTCTTTTCGATGAGACAAATCTAACAAGTACAAATTTATGGTCAGACCAAATATTTTTTTGAATAAAGTCGAAATACTTGGATTATTGGAACAATTTTGGCTTTATTAAAAAAAATTGAGTTTTGACCATAATTTTATATTTGTTAGATTCGTCTCATTCAGAAGAATTTAGAAACCACAAAATTTTGACACAAAACTAATAAATACAAAAAAAAAATTTGAATAAAGATAAAATGAAAAATCGCGCCAAACTCTAGCTACATTAGAGCAACAGCAGCAGCTAAGCCAAAAATTTGGCCAAAATACCTGGTGTACAGTGCATATAGCTACCATGTCACCATCAACACTCCAACAATCTATCCATTTTACCTTATTTTCTATTAAAATATTATTATTTTTATAAAATGCTCAAATGTCAGATAGAAAAGGTGGAGAGAGAGTGAGAGGGGGGGAGGAGAGAGAGTAAGTGGCAGGAGTAAAAAACATTAAAGAAAGGGATTGCTGGGGAACAGTGGTACGCTATTTATACCGTGGTTCTGTAGCAAATGGAAGAATGCCGAAGTGGATAACGAATCTGCTGCAGGGGTGTTTTGTTGGTTTTCTTCTCTATTCTTCTCTATTCTACATAGAAAAGTACAAGTAGCGATGCTGCTGCTGTTTGCTCTTATTTGGGCTCCACAATGGTTGGCTTCTTGGATACCCTATCTCAGTAGTAAAAGTAGTACGGGGCTTTAAGTGCAGTCGTACAACTATTTAATTTGACTACTAGTACTATTCAGGGTCTGCAACAATTTGCACACTGCAGCTGGGAGCAACAAAGAGTGGTAGGTGGGTGCCCCTTGAATTGAATTGGATTACAATCTAACCATGTGATAGGTCAGAAGTAAGTGCTTCTAACCACCCCTCTTCATTTGTACGTCAACTTCAAAGGACCATCTCATAAATAGATTTGATGACCAGTCCAATTCAAAGTTCTTCATGAACCTTCTACCTGCACAGATGTGTGTGCACCGATCTTGCACCGACGGCGTCGGGGACGCCGTTGTGGGTCCCAAAATCAATTAAGTGGGCCCCAAGATCGATCAATCGGATGGTTTGTGCTCATCCTTTCGTTCAAAATCGAATTCCAAGTGGGTCCACGCGAGAATCGAGAATCGAGGCAATCGGACGGCTGTATGAGCTCGATCCAAAACCACCCCATTTCGTTCAAAAAAAGCCCACTTGGAATTCGATTTTGAGAAGGATGAACGGCTCGGATCGATCGTTTGGGACCCACAACGGCGTCCCCGACGCCGTCGGTGCAAGATCAGTGCACACACATCTGTGCAGAAGGAATTACCGGTTCTTCATGGGTAGACCTATTTAGACTAAGGAGGTCAATTGATCCCACTAGATTAAGATTCTATACATACATGTATTTATATTTTTGGATATTTTAGTCATTTAGCCCCAAAATTGTATATTTAATTCTCTAGATTTTTCCCCAAGTAAAATGAAATATTTACAAGGTTGCCTAAATGGTTTATCGAATCTCCCCTTGTATTTTTTCTGTAGGCGCATCATTTTTTAACACACACTCTCTCATATGAAAAAAAGCAGAGCACAGCCTCCTAGCATAGTACTTTTTTTTGGTGCTCCCACTATTTTTTAATTTCCCTCTTTTTCGCTCACTCTTTTTGCCCATGTAACATGATATACCAATTTTTGGTTGTATAAATTGAGTAGATCTCTTTTGGTTTATATTATTCTAATGTACTCTATCCGAACAATTTCAATTGTCCCCTATGAAAAGATGTGCAAAATAATCTTTGTACCAAATTAAAAAATGAGATCTTTAATTTGGTAGGAAAAAACTCGAAAAATCATCTGTGAAAGTACTTTAATTTTTATCTGAAAAATTAAATGTACTTTCGGAGGGGACTATCAAAATTGGAAGAAGAGAGTATATGTTGTAGAGTCTTGACTCCACTGATGAAACGTCCTGCGTCCGGCCCTGAAGTTCTTAACACAAACACACACACACAAAAACACTAATCATATGACACAAAACGGGAAACCAATTAAACCATAATCCTCCCCGTCCCCGGGTTCGATCCTTGATATCACAAATTTAAATAGTTAGCAATGTTTTCGAACAATTCTTTTTGTTCTCAAAATGATTGTTATATTGCTGAAACAAAAATGAATAAAAACTCCCACGTGCATTATTTTGAATAATGAGTTGTGATTTGGTTACGGATCCATTTTCGAAGTGTGATTAATAAAGAAGAAAGAATATATATTGTCGGAGGGTGATAAGACAAACCTTTATCAGATGTTGCATGTTTTGAACCAAGAACTGCTGGTAGCTTGAAACGGTGTAGCTTTGACGCCTAAATGGTGGGCCAAAATAGTTGACAATAAAATCATTTGTACCGGCGCTTATTAAGAACCCGGCCTTGTTGATTAGGTTTTGGGCTCTTTCCTTTCCAATGGCTTGCTTCAGTCTTACTTTGTACTCCCTAAAATATTCCAATTGTTTTGATATTGGAATTACACCCTGGGAAAAAAAAAACAAAAGAAAATTAAGACGGTATGTGTATGTTGATTGGGTGAACTGTGTGTGCTTCAAGGTTTTAAATATCGGTTTTTGCACATTCCATATTAGTTGTTACACCCAATGTACCAGTGAGATTAAAAATCACATGTGTATAGTAGCAGTCTCAATTTCCGTTATGTATCGATCTGTTTTCGATTATGAACTGGTTCATGGTTGTAAAGGTAGATACTCGACTGTTACAGTTAATTTAGGCACTTTAAAAGTTTTTCCCC
The DNA here is from genome assembly GCA_016920895.1 of Vaccinium myrtillus. NCBI lineage: Eukaryota > Viridiplantae > Streptophyta > Magnoliopsida > Ericales > Ericaceae > Vaccinium > Vaccinium myrtillus. The sequence goes on from CM029272.1 coordinate 22,499,303, forward strand.
AATAAAGATATTTGAAATTTCATGAACTGATGCCCCGGGCCGAACCCGGGGGTGCAATGGGGGTGTTTGCCGTTTGGCACCTGCATTCCTCTCTTTTTTTCTTCTTTTTTTTTTTCCCTATTTGTAGTACACTTTTAGATTTTTTTATAAAATTATATACTGAAGAGTGGTATCCGCAAACCAGGCCAAATTGATAATCCTGTGTCCGCCACTCTCATACTGGTACTACTGCGACCGCCACCATTACTTGTTTCAATACCTTTACTTAAAAACCTCAGAAATGCTATGTGCACAGCAGCTGTGCACAGCAGCCCTTTTCTCCCGCCTCGGGTCGCACAAAGATGATCGGAGCCGCTCATTTTGTTCAAAATATGTCGTTTAAGGTCTCTGTAAAAAATGAGCTTCGTTCGATATCGTTAGAGGCGTTAACAAAACACCAAAAATCACTTCAGAATTTAGCTTTTTTACAGAGACCTTAAACGACATATTTTGAACAAAATGAGCGGCTCCGATCATCTTTGTGCGACCCGAGGCGGGAGAAAAGGGCTGTGTGTGTGTGTGTGTGCACATAGCACACAGCTCTAAAAACCTGGGTGGGCTTGTTTGTGTGTGTGTGTGTGTGTGTGTGTGTGTGTGAGAGAGAGAGAGAGAGAGAGAGAGAGAGGGAGATACGGCTATTTGTGCTGTGAGGGGGTCATATCCAGTGCCGGCAGAAGCGAAACTAACTCCGGTCATCAGCTCCTCAATGCTAAGACTTTGATCCAGATATGGTGGCACATATTCCTTGAGACCTAGATATGAAGCTGTTCTAAGAGACAACGACGACAACAACAACAACAAAAAAGAAAAAAAAAATTAGAAGAAGAATATTGTTTCAGTGGTAATTTGAGGATTAAAAGGCGCAATAATGTGTGTTGTGTTGTAATGAAAGAATTTCTCCGTTTCCTTTTGCTAGTTTATATAAAAAAGGTCATTCTATTGATAATTCAAGTTAAGTAAAATAAAGAAAAAACACATACTCTAATGCATTTTTTAATATAATTTCAAACTTTTATACATTTTTCACACATTTAAATACATTTTTTAAATCTTTACGTATATTTTCTCGAGAAAAAAAAAATTTCGTGGATATATATATACAGGAAAATGTTCTATTGAGGACTCCCTCAAAGAGTTTGCCCTTTTTTATTTTGGACCCGATTGAAAGATCCGAACCGCTCAATGTGTTTAAAACATGTTTTCCATGGCCAACGCGAGGAATGACAAAAAAAAAATACCCGAAAGAATTTGACGAATTATCGACTTTGGTCCGAAAAATGTACGATTGTAAACACTATCTATGGACGATGTAAACAGGTCATTAGGTGTAAAACTTGTACACATCATTTTCATTAGAGTACATTTATTTTCTCTTTTTTGGACGTACCTACAAAATCTGTAACGAGGCGGCCATTGGTAAACCTTCCGGTGGGAATGTGATTCTGAAAGTCTCTCCCATAAGGCTGAAAATTGCTTCTGAAAAAAGTTTGTATGTAGTTATTGTTGCCAGGGTCGACCGTGGAGTCCCCGAATACGAAAATAGCTGAAATTGAGTTGTTTGAAGGCTTTTGTTTGGTTAGAGCTTGAGCTTCAGTTTTGAAAACAAGTATAAGAACAAATAGGATGGAAAAGAGTTGAAAAAAATGGCGGTAAGGCCTCATATTAAAGTCCGGCCTGGGCTTAAACTAACACAATACAATGCTGGTACCTTCTGCATTATATAGCACACTTTAAGGGCTGCTCAATTTTATTCACCTACTTGGATGGACATTAATTAGTTCTCTCTTTCGTGTGGGACCCTGAAACGGGGATCATCGGATGTGTTTTCGATAATCTTGATTTCATCAACGGCTCGGATCAGTGGCGACTCCAGGAATTATACTTAGGGGTGTCATTATATAATTATTATATAAATAACAATTTTCAAGTCACAAGCAAGATATTAATTATATCCATATTTTCATGATATGCTCTAAAAAGTACTTTCTTCATAACAAATTCTAAAAAAAAAAATTTATGCATAAATTGTGTTACTTTTTAATTTTTTTTAAAAATACAACTTTTAAAAGAAGACAAAATGAAGAAAGAGTTAAAAAAGGGTGGGAAGACACGCTTCACGAACTCTCAGATTGTAGGGGTAGTAGTCTTTTTTTTTTTTTTTTCTTTTAATTCTCCAATTAAAGTTACTTCTTGTATCTATACAACCACAACATATGCAGAGCACAGCTCTGAGCAGCCTATCAGCAGGTTTTGACCTTTTTGGTTTACTAGTCTGCCATGAAAGTTAGACACAGTATAGATCCAAAGATTTATATATGGGTTCAATGAATGGATATTAGGAGTGGTGTCATGCTACCTTTGGTTAAAGTATGAGATATATCCACCCTCAGCAATTTTTGCAAGTTTTTTGCTGAGTGGTGTCAGTTTGACACCACTGGTTGTACGTTGGCGTCGCCACTGGCTCGGATGAACCCTACAGAGCCGCCCTCCAGGCCCCCTGGATCCCAAAACTCCACTTTGTTGATAAGAACTGTTCGTTTACGTAAAACGGTACTATATATCTAGTCCTTTTGGTAATTGTAAATTTATAAACAAATACCCCATCCATCCCCATTTTATGGTCCCAGTTAGCACTTTTGACCTTCCCAAAAATATTGTCTCACTTCAAAACTAAATGAGTAATAGATAATGACTTTCCTCTTTTACCATTACATTTTGAAATTACTCATACTAAAAAAAAGGATAATGATTGGAGGATAAAATGAGAAAAGTAGGTTTTTAAGAGTGCAATGATTGTATTCCCTTATTTAGTTGGAATTCGCAAAATAAACTATTAAATGGGGATGGAGAGAGCCTATGCCAGCAATAGAGTATGTTAACTGTAACGCCCCTAATTTTGGAAACGTTAATTCATTTTATTAAATGAATAAAAATTCTTACAAACGATATTCCACCATAGGAATTACATAAATCTCTTTGCCAGTACATTTATTCTCTACTAGATAAGCTAGGGTTATCTCTAATCATCGGCACAGCTGATAGCCCTGACGGTGCCCTGCCCAACTCCATAAGCTCCCATGCTGTAGAAATCCTTCTATTCATCTCTAAAGCCTAGCATAATACGTCAGAGTAGCAAAACAAGATCGTAGTATTATGCCAGGGTCACATAAGTGCTACATCGAGAGCAATAACGCTTAGCAGAAACCACTACCCCATATCTTAACACGAACATCTATAAAAGATTTCGATAGAAATGAATAACAAAAGTTTAACAGTTCAACAATGAAACATGATGGGATACTCGTGTCAATGCAAACAAGTGTATCGCATGTATAGATTAGTGTATTGTATTATCTTTCAGTGTCAAGAGTTCTTCTTCAAATATTATCTAGTTTGGGCATTGTTCTGACCACCGAGTCACAGGCCAGTTCACTCTACTCCATGGATACTGTTTCCGACCACCGGGTCAACAGGCCATTCACTAGAAAGTACTGGTCCGTTTACGTCTCTTTCAACTGACGATCGCCAAACTTTCCAATCGCACCCACACAAACATAGTCATGTCCGTCTTGTCATCACGGACCGCCTCTGCATGATACAAGGTCCGTCCACAATACTGTTGTGCACGCTTAGCCCTAACCACCATGTTCTCTCCGCGAAGATGGGGTAGTGCTCAAGCTGCATTACCGTAATCCATTCAATTCCCTACTCATTCATATCTTATTCAAATTCTCATTTCGCATCTTGTCATTTCTCAAAACTTGTCTTATCGATTCTCGTGAAACGTGTCTCGTGAATATGTAACTTTTCTTGTAAAACGTGTCTCGTAATTATGCAACTTTTCTCATAAAACGTGTCACGTAACATCATGATTTCTCCTATGCGATCTTTTGAAAACCAGTCTAGGGTTTGTAGAAAATAGTATTTTAACAGCTACGTAGTCACATTTAGGTACATAAGTTCAAAGTCTCGTTTCTCGTGACTACTCCGTAAGACGATATAATATAGAAACGATAAATCAACTTCACGTTTTTTCAAAACTAAACATGCATTATAACGTCGTAAAAATTTATAAGTGCAAATACCATCTTGGTCATTATAATAATATTGAAAATGAGTAATTGGGATCTACTGACTAATTTTTTGAAAACCAATTAACTTATTAATGACGTGAAAATTATATGTAGTAAACTGAGCATTATAATAACTACAGAAAATACTATACTTAGGAAATGGTGTCGGAGTGTCTACCTCAATTCTGGTGATTAGTCAGAAGATGCACAAGCTAAACAGAAATTCCCCGGGTAGCGTAACAACTACTTACTCCATGAGAAAAAGAAAGACTTCTTTTTCTAGAAACACAAATGCTACTAACTTCCTACTACTTTTTAGATATAGTGGTGGTTTTGCTGGTGGAGCCTGATGGCCTTGCTCTTGAGTTTCTTGAAGAACAAGAAGAACTTCAAGAACTAGAAGCTTTTCTTCTCTCTAAAACACTAAAACTTATGAACTACAAAGAAATCCTAGAAAGGTGGTTGTGGAGGTGTGTGGACAAATGAGAGAATGCATGTGGTATTTATAGGGTACTTGTTCTTGGAGAACAAGTTGGAGAAAGCTTCATCACATGCACCTCCCTCCTTCCTCTCTTTCTCTCCCATTAATGAAGATTACACTAGGATTCTCTCCCATGTGCAAGAAAATCTCCCTAGGATTCACTAGGTATAGGTGAGCCTTGGAGAGGAAGAGAATATGTTGTAGGGTTCTATGGGAGGCTATTGAGACATTTTTCCTCGGGAAAATAGATATCTCACTTCCTCATCATTTTTGAACTGTGTGGCTCAGATTTGGGGAACCAGGTCTGGATTTTCGTCCATGGATCAGATCGATGGTTTTCAAGGCTACCCATTGACAACGGTGAGGGCGTCTTGTAGTGGCAACTGCGGCAGGAACGAGCTATAGCTAGATGCATATCATGGTTTATCCTTCCACCCCTACGAGCGATAAATGAGTTTCAACACCGGTGCTTTTTTTTTTTTTGTGGGTAAATAGGTGCTGTTTTTTTAGTGTTTTTAGTGCATTTTGTTTTTGTATATTGTTGTTTTGGGGACCCACATGTCCTTTGTAATAGTTTGTTATTGATTATGAATATCTTTTTATGTTTGCTCACAAAAAAATCCACATGCTAGTACACCAACGTAACTTGACGGGTCAGAATATTACTACATGGATTTTTTTAGTCGGTACCAAATTTTAGTAAAACTCGACAAAGGGTATATCGAGGTGAGAACCAAATACAGAGCACGAAGCAAAGTATAGGCAGGGAAAAAGATATTCAGCGAAATGCTGAAGGAAAAAGGTACAAGTCACAGAGGAAAAAAAACACTTAATCCTAGAGGATCAACTAGCAGTCTAGAACATGTCTCCAACATTCCAAGATATGATAATCAGCCAAGGACACATCAACAGCAGCAACATGGTTCCTCCATTTCAACAGAAACAACAAGAAATTAGCAGTATTAGTATTTGGCCATCATAGATAAATACCAACCACTAGCCTTCAATATCCACATAAACTCACTCCAAAGAACTGGGCCATCACCAGAATAGGAATATAAATCATCCAAGCATCAATATGATCAATACCAATGCATGGGCTTCAGAGACGACAATAGTCATATAGCAACTAAACAATGACCAACAGGGAATTAAATCTGCATTGTGAAACCATCCAAATCTTAGCATAAAGAAACCATCAAATCTCAGCATAGTTAATGTCAAGTTCTGGGACTTCAGAGGTCAGTATCCATCTAAACCTCCATATAGGTAGTGCTAAGGTTTGGGACTTCAGGGATCAGAATCAGCAGCAACAAAGAGAAACAACAGGAGCAAAATCATCTTCCAATATTCAGCAGCATTCCAATAGTCATCAGCAACCTTCCAACCACAATCTCTGAGAAAATCACAGTATTTTTTATACTTCTTAGATCAATATCGGTAGCATCCATATGATAGCAGAAAATTACTTAAAAAATAGCAGATAGTTGATGTATCTCAGAGTTTTGAAGATAATAAATATCAGCAACAATATCATCTAACAGATCCAGATGAAAAGTTGTCAAGGACAACTCCAAATAATAGCAGCACATGAGAAGAATCCGCATCACGACAAACAAAAACCAGGACTCCCCGGACACAGTCATTCACTACGAAACCCTTTAGAAACAAAAACACCCCACCTTAAGAAAACCAGACCTAAAAACTATACCACCCCAACAAAGACACTGAAACAAATATCACGCCAAGACCTGAAGCTCAGAAATAAGAACCCACAAAAAAAAACCAAACCAACAAACTATCAAAACCCAAATGAAAACTAGGCACAAGAAAGAGAAGCAAAGATAAAAGACATAAACCCATGTGAGACACCACAAAACCCAACCCAAACAAGAGAAAGACACAACTAAAGGAACCACTCACACACCCACACACACCCAAAAGATAATTCTGACCACCTCCAAATCAGATTTTAACTTTTCTGATGCCCTTCAAGCATCTCTTGAAGTCCTCAACAGAGTAATCCTTGATATTATACTTCCCTTTTATCCATAGAGCCATTCTAGTCTTTGACAAATCAACAAGTTCCTCTAACTCCCATACTTTGTTGTTGAAAATTGAGTCATTTCCGGAAGTCCAAATGGTCCAAGTCACAGATTTTTGAGCTTGAAATTCTCCCAAAACTGAAACATCCCTATTAAATTTGAAGGACATGTCCATACCATACTCCACCATGAGATTATTGCAGACCAAATTCCCCAATAAATCTAGCACTTAACTAGGAGATGTTTAGGGGATTCAGATTCAGAGATGCAAAAAGGGCAACTAACATTGTTATTATTCATGAATCCTTAGTCAACTAACACTGTTTTAGCTACTATGAAGTTTTGCACAACCAGCCAGACAAAAGTTCAACTTTGGGTGGTCAAATATTCTTCCAAATGGAGGATAACTCTATGTTTTCAATGAATTTCTAATCCTCCCATTTTGTGTACACTGATTTTACAGAGAAATTCAAATCCTTAGTCCATCTCCATTAAAACAATCCTCCCTACAATACTCTAATTGCACTGAGCTCAATATTTATTTAAGGATCCCCACCTGTTCCAATTACCAATCATGAAGTCTTCTTTCAAACTGTAAATTCCATTGACCTTGTTCCTGAACATGTATCATGTCTGCAACCCAACCATCCTGTTGAGTGGAAGCTCTAAACAATCTTGAAAAGGTTGCTTCAAGAGTTTCATCTCCCAACCATTTATGTTTCCAAAATTTAATATTTGTACCAAAATTAAGCTTGAACTTGAAACCTTGTATAATACATTCACCCATGTCAAACATATCGGCCTGTTTGGATGCCGGATTTGATTTTGGGTGGATATGTAAGGAGGGCGGATTTGAGGGTGGATTTGTAATGAGGCTGGGCCCACCTCCTAAGAAGGGTGGATTTTTATATGAGGTGTTTGGATGGTTTTTTGAGAAGGGGGATTTGGAGGGTGGATATGATAAGAAAAAATGACAAATGATTTAATTGCCCCCAGTTTATTATTTTAATAAAGAAAATGGATTAATTTCATTATAATTACAATGAATACATAATAATTACAAAAAAAAATACACAATAAATACATAAAAACATTGAAACCAAATTTCAAGTTAAAAAATAATTTCCAAAAAAAAATTAATAATTTAATTAAGAAGTGAAAATTTGTGAAATTAATAAAAGACAAACAATTATTAATTTGAATGGTAAGTAGGTTAATATAAATATAAATATATATACACACACACTAAACTTCCTATCCAAACCCTTAAAATCCGGACTTCATCCACACCTCATATATATATATACGCCACGGATCCTATCAAGGATCCCGGATTGAGGGTTTTTCAGTGTTTTGATGCTTTTAAAAATTGTTTTTGGGAAATCCGAGCCGTCCAATGTGTTCAAAATGTGTTTTCAAGGGTCCACGCGAATTACAGTTTTTGCGAAAAACTACTTGGATCCCTTCCCGGTTTTTTTTGAAGTTTTGCGAAAAACTACTTGGATCCCTTCCCGGATTTTTTTTTTTTTTTTTTTGAAGATTTTCGCGTGGACCCTTGAAAACACCTTTTGAACACATTGGACGGCTCGGATTTTCAAAAAAATATCGGGAAGGTGGAGTCCCGGATTCAGGATTCCCGGACTAGATAAATATAAATATATATATATAGGGAGCACTTCTAGTCAGGACCAGGACTTAGGACCTCCGTGATCCGAGCATTTGTTTGACGATCCGATCCGTCCAATGTGTTGAAGGTGTTTTCAAGGGTCCACGCGGGAAATCTTCAAAAAAAAAAATACCGGTAAGGGCTTCATCCAAGCGAGTTTTTGCAAAATTTTTATATTTACATTTTTTGCGAAAAACCGCTTAGATCAAGCCCTTCCCGTATTTAGATTTCCGCGAGGACCCTTGAAAACACCTTCTGAACACATTGGACGGCTCGGATTGTCCAAAAATAATTTGCAACACAAAAAAAACCATTTTTTTCTTATTTTCGGGAGGTGTGGACTAGAAGATTGGGCTATATATATATATATATATACAGTCCACTTACTATCAAGGATCCCGCAAGCTTTTAAAATCCGGACCTCCACTTTCCAGACTAAGTCTCGACGATCCGAATCGTTCAATGTGTTTAAAACACGTTTTTAAGGGCCCCCGCGAGAAATCAGCAAAAAAATACCGGGAATGGCTTGATCCGAGCAGTTTTTCTTAATAACGAACATATACAGTTTTTATGAAAAATTGCTCAGATCAAGCCTTCCCATTTTTTTTTTTTTTTTTTTGCTGATTTCTCGCGGGGGACCCTTAAAAACACCTTTTTAACACATTGGACGGTTCAGATAGTCAAAGTTCGATCGGGATCTATGAGGTGAGGACGAAGTCTGGATTTTAAGGGTTTGGATAGGAAGTTTAGTGTATATATATTTGGTTGAATGGAGAGTAGATGGTGGTTGAATGGTGAATGGTCGGTGGAGTGGTAGATAGGTGATTGAATGGTGAGTTTGTGGTTGAATGTTTGATAACATTTTTCCTATAAATACCAAACAAAACTCATTTGGTTTTACAAGCAATTTTTCAATCACAAAAACAAGTATATATATATATATATATATATATATATATATATATATATATATATATAGGTCACGGTTCACATCCACACCCTCTCGGAAATAAGAAAAACATGGTTTTTTTTTGTTGCAAATTATTTTTGGAAAATCCGATCCGTCCAATGTGTTGATGTTTTTAAAAAGGTGTTTTCAAGGGTCCATCTTCGCGGGAAATCTTCAAAAAAAAAATACCGGGAAGGGCTTGATAAAAACACAACGGATCGGATCGTCAAAAACAATCGGGAAGTGGAGTTTTCTCAAAAAGCGTATTTATATATTTTTGCGAAAAATGCGGCTAGGCTTTTTTTGTGTTTCGGACCAATTGGATCAAGCCCTTCCCGGGAAGGGCTTGTATCAACATTTTTTTTTTTGAAAATTTTCCGAAAACTGGGGACCCTTGATTTTTTTTGAAAATTTTTCCGCTTGGGAAATTTGAAAATACCTTCCTTCCCAAAACAATTTTTAAAAGCATCAAAACACATTGGACGGATCGGATTTTCCAAAAATAATTTGTATAAAAAGTCCGGAAATTAAAAGTCCGGATATATATATATATATATAGGAAGCCCTTCTAATAAGGGTCCCTTATCTAAGTTACCATGCGGACCTCACGTTTCCGAGCCAAATTTTGACGATCCGAACCGTTCAATGTTTTTAAAATGCATTTTTAAGGGCCCCGCGAAGATTCGTCAAAAAAATACCGGAAGGGCTTGATCCATACGAGTTTTGTTAAAAACGCTATATAGCGTTTTTAACCAAAAACAATGTTTGTGGATCAAGCCCTTCCGGGTATTTTTTTGGAAGATTTTCCGCGTGGACCTTGGAAAATGCATTTTAAAAACATTGGACCTTGGAAAATGCATTTTCGGTTGATCGTCAAAATTTGGTCCGGAAACACAAAAAAAGGGCAGGTCCGCACGGTTTTCTTCAATAAGGGACCCTTATTGGAAGTTAATCCTATATATATATATTTTTAACTTGGTTTCAATGGCACGCCGAGCTTGGAGCGAGGTGGAGGAGGAAACTTTGCTCTGATACCTTACGGACTTTGTAGATGAGGGTGTTTGGCAAAGTGATTTTGGATTTCGTCCCGCCTATTCAGAAGTCTTAAAAAAACAGATGCAAGCTTTTTTCCCTGAAGGTGGTATTCAAAAAATTCATATTGAACGCAAGATTACGGTTTGGAAGCGAAATTTTTGCTATATTAATTAGTTGCGTCAAATTGATGGATTTAGATGGGATGAAAATGAAAACAGATTAGTGGTGGAGACTGATCAACTTTGAAATGAATTTCTCCGAGTAAGAAATTGTTAATAGGCAAGGTAAATTTTTTTCCTTTATCTTATTTAATATAATTTTGATAATTTTTAATTTTTTTATGTAGGGTCATCAACAATTTACAAACTGGAGTGGGAAAAATTGACCAATTACAATCGAAGGCACTATTGTTTCACACCTCAAAACAGTGGGGAACATGAAGATTGAAGTAGTTGGATGTGTGAAGAACAAAGCATAATTTCAGAGTCTATGTTTTTTTTTTAAGTGTCTTTGTTTTGCAGCCTTGTAATGTATTTCAAGTAAATCCTCATATTTATTTGAGAATTTATGTTTGTCTTACTAAGAAAGTTTGAATTTCAATAAACAGCTCAATTTCCATAATTTTGAAACGTACAACTTCATTCCGAATCGAGAAATATTGCCAACAAAATACAAGATACAAAACCTAATAAGAAAATTACAAGAAACGAAATTTTTTTGTCACTTCGGGATGTCGAACCACCATCACTTGTTTGATATTTTGTTCGAGCTGATTACATTTCTTTCACTCGAAAACTCTCCGTATGAAAATTTTGCAATGTTATTTCCGCTTCGTCGAGTGTGTTGTACATTTTCTTCAAGCTCCCCGAGTATCCATTGACCTGGACTACATCTTCCTCCCAAGTGTTGTAGATCCCCGGCCGATGTCCAACGAAAACCACCCAATAGGACTCTTGACCTGCCATTCAATAATCTAAACGAAAACAAACAGTGATCACATTAACAGATAATAAGACTATGCATATATGTAGTTGGCTCAGATTTTGAATGACACTGGCACACATTGCACAAGTTGAACAACAAATTATGTTGTCAAACGGTGATTGAACCGTTGACCATCATAAATTGTTCGCCAAGACGAGTGCTTGCCTTTCTCTTGTATCATCATAGCCGTTAACAATATCACAACTGAGCATAGGGGCAACTACCAACTTTGAAGTACGAAGTAGCAACTACCATCCTAATGCATGTATTATTTATGATTTTGCCCTAATTTCAATTTTCTGGACACTTGTGTATGCAATTTTTGGGGTTGATTGCAATTTGGGTTGCCAAATTGGCAACCGAATTGCATTCACACACACACACACACACACATCAATTGGCTCAAAAGTCATCATTGCCGACTGCCTGTCAAGTGGCCTAAAAATTGAAGTCCATGTTCCCAGAAAAACAGCATATCAAGTGCCCAAATAAACACCATAACTAGTGGCCAATAAACTGCATAACATGTGCCCAGAAAACTTATCAACCACTGCCCAGAAACTTCATATCAAGTGGCCAGAAAACTGCAGTCCAAGTTTCCAGAAAACAACATATCCAAATGCGCAAAAAAAAAAAAAACAGATAATAGAGTGGCCAGATAAACACCATAACAAGTGGCCAAAAAACTGTATAACATGTGCCCAAAAACGGCAGTACAAGTTCCCCAAAAACTGCATAACATTTGCCCAGAAAACTGCAGTACATGTTCCAAAAAAATTGCATTAAAGAAACTACCAGAAAACTGCATCTTAGCTGCCCAGAAAAATGCATGGTAATTGGCCAGAAAACTGCATGTCAAGTGCCCACAAAACTGTAGTCCAAGTTTCCATAAGATAATCAACCCTAACAAGTGCATCTCAATAACCCAGAAAACTACATCTTTTAACCCACAAAACTGCATATTAAATCCAAAAAAGAACATCATACCCAGAAAACTACATATTTAACCCATAAAATGCAACTAATACTCTGATGACCATTAGTTCAACCCAGAAACAACGACCAATTGGCATAAATCTAAAGTTGAAACCCTGTTCAACTGCATTCAAAAACTCAGAATACTGCAGGTACAAATACTCACTGCCCAGATTGCAAGATGCATATGAAAAAGCCATAACATAATCAATTTATGTTCATCATTTGTGCTAATGGGCTCAGAATCATTTCATCACTGCCCAATATATTTTGATTTCATGCTTCATAGTACCATTCACAGCAGCAGCTACCAACAACATGCGCGCGCGCGCGCACACACACACACACACACACACTCTTTGGCTCACATATTCATCATTGACAACAAATTGCACTACAACCCAGAGCAATATCATTGCCAATTAAACTTGATTTAATATCCAGAATTAAACAAACATTCTCATGGGGTGATTTCAGAACCCAAATTGCATTTTAAAAACTCAGAAAATAGCATATTCAATCAGAATAGAACTGAAACAGAAGCTCATATTGCAACTAGAACAGGCCCTAAAACAGGACTTGGTACTACCCAGACACCAACAAACACAAGTAGTAAGAGCACTAATTTGCAGAAAACAGACACTGCATTTGACAACCCTGATGTCAGATTTACAGGTTGTATATAAACAAACCCAGAATGGAAACTAAAACAGGCCTGCCCTTGATCAGAAATCAACAAACACAGAAGCCAACAAACACACAAAGAAAGTGAAAGTTATCTCAAGAAGTGGGGCTCGGTCATCTCATATAATAATTTGTGCTACTTTTGGCGCATGAACGTTTCCCCGCCAAGGTAACAACAAATCACCAATTTTACAAGTACAACATTTGCATCATTGCCCAATATATGTTGAATTCTAGACAAAACTAGGGCCTGTGTTAGATGAAATCTGGGCTTCGTGGTTCTGAAATTTGGGCAACTACCAGCAACAACAACTACCATCATCAATCACTCACTCACCATCAATCACACACACACACACACACACACATGGCTCAGCTACTCATCATTGCCATCCAAGAACCTGTCCAACTTGCCCTAATTTCATTATTGATAGTTAACCTGAAACATGATTAATTACATGAATACCATATAGTTTGCAAGTACATAATAGTTTGCCCTAATTTTGTCATTGACTTTGCCCTAGTTCGAAAAGTGGACACACATAAATAAAGTGCAAATACAAATACATAGTAATTGACCTAATTTCAAAAGTGGACGCACATATTTAAAATGGCGATTATAGAAACTTAGTTGCCATTAGGGCCTAAAAATAAGTTTTTGTTCCAAACCACAAGCTTACGTGGTTTTTTTGGATAAGCTTCCCTTCCAACAACATCCCCACCCATAGTTGCCTCATTTCTTCTGGTATACTATAAAATTCATCCACCTTTTCTTCCGTCGCCAAAATCATGCTATTGGCAGTATTATCCTCCATTTGTAGGTCAAGCTTCATTAGCTCGGGAAACACCCCATTTTTTTATCCGAGAGTCTTTGCTCATACCCTACCGCATGGATGAGCTGGCCCATCACCTCTTTGCTCTCAGCCATGTAACTCCCAAAAGCCTTGTTAAGTGCCACTTGTTTTGCATCGGCCCTTGACATCTTTGCCTTCTTCGGCGGGGGATTGATCCCCGAAGTGTTGGCATTCGCATTGCTCGTGGGAGTGCTCAGGTTGGCGGTTTGCGTACCACCACCTAGGTCCGAGAAATTTTGATTGACATAAACATACTCACCATTGGATATCCAATATAGCATTCATTGGTGCCAACGCTTATCTCCTCAAAGATCGACATCCTCAGGTTCAATCTCCACCGGATCCTTAACTAACTCACTGGTAGCCCTATCCTTCCCAAACAATATTTGCCAACTATCGTACATGGGGAAAGCCTTATCATTCATCCCTTTCGCTTTGGGATGGAACTGCAAATACAAATTGGAAGCCATATATTTACATTATAGTTGACAAGAAGAATGTGCGTAAGTAAAAATTAAATGGTTTTCGAAGGTCACCTTCTCATATTCGTCCCACACATTCTCATCATCCACTTCGACGATATTAGTGAGATGGTTGAATGAAAATCCACTTATACGACTCAAGTCCGCTAGCACACCATACTTCTCCTTCCAATTTTTCACTTTGGACTTTATGTTGGGTTGAGCTTTTATAGTAGTCCCGGGTAACATCTTTTGCAAGGCTTTCTCGACGGCGCCAAAGAAGCCCGACTTAAAGCCGTTTTCGGCTCTCCACTTCGACCCATAGTAAACTCCTCTATCATGCATGCAAGTAGGACTTCCTCTTCTTTAAGAGTCCAAAGCCTATGAGCTTGTTTTTCCCCCATTGCCCTTAGTCCTTGATCACTTGGATTGCGATTCTTGCTGACTATCCATTGCGTTTTCTATGGACAAGTCAAAGATAATTACAATTTCACCCAAGACATGTCACACATGATATATAGCAATAAATCTTAAAATACAAAGTTATAGGATGTTATCATTCAATATGTTATTACATTTAATAAGCAAGGAACTAGCCAAATATTAGAAAAAAAATTGTTCAACATGTCGAATTAGGAGATTACAAGAAAAACATTTGCTACTCCCCAAGATGACCATTAGCTAACCAACGGTTGTACATTTGGTCGGCCAAGTCATCCCTCATTTTAGTCCATTGGGTGGTTGGCTCGATGGTCGTAATGTACTCATCCGGTGGGATAATATGCATGTTATCTTGCTCCCATTGCATGTAAGACTCTTCAATACCCCAAAAACTCTCTCTACAACATTTCTTGCCGCAGTGTGCTTCATGTTGAAGTACTCTTCTGGCTTTGGGGCATGTGTCCTTACCTTCAAATGTTAATGTGGTATCGTTGACCCATGTACGGTGCTAATAATCCTGGCCCATTAGCGTAGCCAGCATCGACGAGGTAGTAACGCCCAATAAATTTCATTTGAAGGCCTATGTGAGTAAGTGCATAAAATTGTTGCGGTATGTAGTTTAATGGAAAGTTCTGAAAGTGACGTATCTTGGGGAATTTTCAACCCATGAGGCCTCATCAGGGTGCTGCGTAGAACTCTCGAGTCAATGGCGGATCCTTCCCAACCAGACAACGAATATATGAATTGTAGGCCTCAACTACAAACTCCTAAGACATTTATTGCGTAGTCACCCTTCCTTGACCTATAGCGTGCCTTGTCCTTGGTTGGGGGGAGGATAGGTATGAAGGTACCGTCTAAAGCCCCTACACAGTTCTGTTTATCATAGGATCCTCAAATTTTAATACCCACATGTTTTAAATAATGAACAAATTTGCATAATATGTTATTAATGTAATTAGGAAGGTTATTTTACCTCAAACCACTTCCACCTAGGATCCGGCTCAGTAGCAGGAATCGGTTGGGGATGATGCCACAATGAATTGTCAAGTCGCAAAAAGGCCAACAGAACGGCGTTGAAATGCCTACTAATTGTTTCCTCGGACCTCAAAAATTAGAACTTGGTAGGTCTATTCTTATTATGGTTGCCAAGGATCCACAGAAAGATAGCAACTTTCTCGACAACTGTGACATTTCTCGAGTTTTGTAGGCCTCTTTCCTCTAATAAATGTACCAACCTCATGAATGTATGCCTATTTACCCTCAATAAGTTGTGACAATCAGTGTCACTACCAACTACTACCCTATTCAGTGTGTCTATTTGGGGTTGGTAAACATTGGGATCCATACTAATAGGCCTTCGTCGAAAAAGTTAAGCAATCAAGTCCATAACTAACATGTAAAGCATGAGAGTAGTATTGACTACTCTCATAAAACATATGGCTGCTACCAAGACCTTACGCTTTAACTTCTTCCTTCGTTCACGTTTTGTTAGTCTTGCCATCTGTATACCTCAGTCAAAAGGTTGAAGAAATTAGACCAAACTACGAACAATCTCAAAAGTAGGAAAATTGTTTTGGAAAATCAGCGCGTCTATTAAATATGATCGGAAATTAGGGCAAACATAATTAACAAAAATAATTAAGGCAAAATTACGACAACCATCATTCTCGAAATTAGGCCAAAATTAGAGCTGCCATCAATGGCAAAATTAAGGCAAAATCCAAGTACCATGGAAAGTCAGATTCAATCTCTAAAATTAGGGCAAAATTGAATTACCATGGAAACCCAGATTCAATCTCAGAATTAGGGCAAAATCAATTTACCAAGGAAACCCTGATTGAATCTCAGAAATTAGGCAAAATCGAAATACCATGTAAAGCAAGATTCAATATTCAGACATTAGGGCTAAATCGAATTACCAAGGAAAGCCCGATTCAAGCTCAGAAATTAGGCCAAAGTCGAAATAGCAACCTCTCAGAAATAGCAAATCAAAATAATATCGATTTTTCATGGAAACCCAGATTAAGTTGCAGAAATTAGGGCCAAATATATAATATTGATCTATACACAAATCAAGATTAACAATGGAGTACGTTGTATACCTCAGTCAAAAGGTTGAAGACGAAGTCGAGATGAGCAGCAATGGAGTCGCACAAGTTTGAAAACGGCGACCTCCTCTCTATCCTTCCTCTCTTAAAAAAAATGAAACCCTACTGAATCTCCAAGTCCAACGTCGCATACAAGGTGGATTTGGAGGGGTATAATCGTACCAAAAAAACTACAAATACACTCGGATTTATCAACGATAGGGGTAACCCTGTCATTCACAAATCCACCCCAGCCCTGATTTCCAGTCCAAACAGTAACCAAATTGGGGAGGAAGAAATGCAATCCAAACGCAGGAGTAAGGGGTGGGACCAGAATAACAAATCAGGGTAACCTCATATCCGGGTGCATATCTGGTATCCAAACAGGCCCTAAGTATCTCCCACAACACGCAAATCTTTCCAGACTCTTGAAGATTTACCTATATTAGGGGATTTGGGTAACCATGTGCTATCATCTAATGCATACTTCTTTGAATCCACTTTGACCCATAAACCCTCCAAAAATGATAAAGACACACCCTCTCTACCACACTCTGTCACACCCCCTCTCACATGTGGGGTGGGTCCCCCCATATGTGAGAGGGGGTGTGGCAAAGTGTGGAAGAGAGGGTGTGTATGTATCATTGTTCTAAACCCTCATTCTCTTTGCTAAATCTCCACCACCATTTAACTAAAAAGGCAGAGTTGTGATCCAATAACCTTTTGATACCCAGACCACCAAACTTTTTATTCTTTGTAAATATGGAATTGGAAAAATATAAAGAACACAAACCAAAATTGAAAAAAATTCTAACAAGACAAGATCTAGAAACACTTGAGAAACTTATTTCAGATTTTTTTTTCGCCTTTAGCAAATCTACTTTTACTTTTTTTATTGCACTTCATCGCGCGGTCCCATTCAATTAATCTAACATTTTTCAAACATATCTAACAAAAATTCAAATAAAACGAAACTAACGACTTTTCTCCAAATTCAGGCCAAACTGGCCCTTACCCCCAGGCCCAACATGCTGGATCCTACTCTAACCAAACACGATGAGTATTTCGTACTGGTACATCTGCCCTAATCTCGTTCAGGTTTTTCAAAACATTACTAGTCCCAGTTCAAAAGAAAAGAAAAAAAAAGTATAAACATGGTCTTTTAATTCCAGCAGCTTTTTTTCATGTAGTCCTTGAGGGAGTTTGCCTGAGTGTGTAAGATACTAAGATCATTATCAATAATTTCTTTCTAGCATTAACTCTTCCCCATCTACCTACATTATACTGTCATCATCAATAATTTATATAGTGGTGGTTATTTGTTAGGAGTTTATCAGTCTCTTGCGTAGTGATACAGCTCGTTTATTGCTAGCTAATTGAGGTAGAGGAAACATTAAATATACATTGAAGCTGCAACTCTTTCAGTAGTCTTCAATCAAGTTGTTTGACAGAACGTATAGGGAACTTGAAAATAATTTGTAAGAAGATGTTATAAACAGTTCACTGGGCTATTGTTTAAAAAATTCAAAAATTAAATTAAAAAATATGGAAAGTGATGATATCATAAAACTAAAACTAAAACTAAATCTAAACGGGGAAACGAACAAGGCCATTGAAAGTGTAAAAAAGTGTACTAGAGTCTGTGTTTCTTTTGTCATTTTCTTTGCTTATTGACAACCCAATCGGTTGTCAATAGAAAAACCCTAATTTTTTTCCACTAAATTCGATTTTTTGACTCTTTTTTAGTTGATATATGTTAAGAGAAATGATCAATCTCGTAAAGCGTAATAAGCTAAAAAACCAATGTGTAAAATCTTTTTTTATTTATTTAAATTTAATAGGGAAGGAGATGAACCGAAGAGACAGGTAGAGAGCCCACGTGATAAATAGTTTTGGAGGGGACGCTGCTGGGGGTACAGAAGGATTGGTACAGAAATGGTACAGAGCGCGTTCGGGGACCCACTTTTGGGTCCCACACGAGTGATCCGAACCGTTCATTGTTCTTAAAACATTTTTCCGAGGGGACCCACAAAAGTTGGTGGGACTTTGGTTCAAGCACTTCTAACCGTCTGATTGAGCTGATTTTTTGTGAGCCCCCTCGGAATTTTTTTTAAGAACAATGAACGGTTCGGATCACTCGTGTGGGATCCAAAAGTGGGTCCCCGAACGCGCTCTGTACCATTTCTGTACCAATCCTTCTGTACTCCCAGGTTGAGGAGTGGTACAATGGAACAAGGGGTCCCTTCTGGGTAGTAGGTGCATGCACCCATCCATTGTAAAAATGTACGGTTCAGACCAAATCTAAATAATAGCTCTCAAATGGAGTTGAATTTGATCCGAGCCATCTATTTTTGCAAAGGACGACCAGATGAGTGCATGTCACGGTACATGCACCTAGTACACAACAGGACCCCCAAATCCAGTACCAATGGATTTGATGCATTTTGCATTATAAGATCACAACGGTCTAGTTGAGCTCGTTTATGGGTACTGCTATCGCTTTCAGTGGTCGAAATCGTACTTTTTTATTTTTTATGATGAAAGAACAGCCTCATAGTCAGGCTACTAGTTAAGGGCATCTCCAATAATGGAGTTTGTGTAAGAAATAAGGTAAGAAATAGTGTAAGTAGCTAACTTTTATCATTTTTTGTGTTCCAATAGTGTAGTTAGGAATAAGTTATTTGGGCCCTACATTGTGACAGCATTAGCTGCCACAATAACTGTGTTGCCGCAGCAAACTCTCCAACAAGTGGAGCCCACATCACTTTAACAAGACTTGCCTACTTGGTGTAGGACCGGGAGGAGAGAGAGTGACACATTAGTGTAGGACCGTGAGGAGAGAGACAAAAAAGGTGGAAAATGAGCCCCACCCATACATATATATACATACTTTTTTTACATTTTAACAACACCACTGCAACACTTATTACCTTAACAACATATTTTATCATATTTTGTCATAACAACACACAAATGGGACCCAATTTTTACACTTTTGTGTCATATAACAACACATTTTTAACAACACCACTGCGGATGCCCTAACGAACCCAACTGCTTGACCCAAACCTTCGGGGGAACTAGTGTGGCCAAACCAATCACCGCCCCCCAATTACTACAACGGTACTCAACCGGTAGGGATCAAACCCCGGGATCGAACCCCAGACCTTCGCCTTATTTGTTAGAGGGATATGTATATAAGGGAGGAAGAGGGATATAATAAGAGAGAGATATAAAGGTGGATATGGTTGGAGGGTAGATTAATTTAGATGGGGAGATAAAAAGTTACTTGGTTTGTTTGATTTTTTCGGGAAGGAGGTATGAGAGGTGGATAATGTATAATTGTTTACCCCTCTGTTGTTTCTCTTCTTTTTTTTTTTTTGTGTTACGATTACTACCCCACCACCAGCAATTATGAGAGATAAAAAAAATGGCCCAACTCTTCTTCTTCCTCCCCAACTTCCACACCTCCAATGGCGACCTCATCGCCGTCGTCGAAATCGTTAAATCAGGGGGGGTTCTAATCTCACTTCTCAGACTTTCAGCACCGGTAGTGGGTTAAATCAGTAGATATCGCCGTCCTCATACATCAGATCGTCGTCCTGATCTCAAAGCCCACTGCTTCCTCATCAGAAATCTCGTCGATCGTAAGTCCAATGAGGACGTGCTCTGTGTTAGATCATATCAAACCCATCTGCATTTTTTCTTCATATGGACTGTAAATTTTGAGGATTTTATGAATTTAATTGCTGGTTTTTTTTCTCTCTCAAAAGAAAAAAATGTTTTTTACAATTTTCTGTCTATGGATTTGTTATTTTTCTATTGGGTTTGTAAACAGAAATCGATTACTTGGTTTGTTGATTTGTCAATCTGTGAAGGAATGAGCACTGTTGATTTGTTTGGGTGTTGAATTAATATTCTTCTTCCTCTCTCTCTGTGTGCGCGCGCGTGTAAAGAAAAGAAGAAAGAAGAAAGAAGAAAGAAGAAGAAAGGTGCAGCAAAAAATTAGGTGGGGCCAGAGGGGTACTTGGGTAAAGTGGTGGCCGGAGAACCCCTTGTTCGTGGGGGTTGGAGAAGATGTCGGTTGTGATCCTATGTGACACTTGCACGAGTAAAAACTACACACTGATTTTATTCAAATCGGGCGAGTTCATGACCCTTCACATATTTTATTTTAAATGTACAGATTAATACGGGTGCCGAGTCTACCGACCAAAATAAAAATATACAATGCATATCAAACGATATGCCGAATACTTTTGTGCATACTTCTTCGTCAAAGTTCAACTTGCACTCGCATTGCGTGTGTCCCGGCGTTTAATAGTATATAATGCCAAACAAACTAGAATATCAATACACTTCCATTCACTATTGTCCACATTATCTACCGTCCATTACGAAAACCAAAAAAAAATAAAAATTATCCACCGCCCTAAGCGCCTGGTTAGCATTTCTCGTGAATTTATAGCCCTTCCAAACCTAACGTGGGCCTTAATGTGAAGTATGAACGCATTTAAGCTGAAGATAGTGACAAATAGGTGAAAATTTTGAGTGCAAATAGAGCACCGCACACGTGATGACCGAGCGCGTATCTCGGCTGTCTAAAAGTGTTTTGGACAGTCTGAGTTTCTCCCTCCCTCTCTCCTCTCTCTTTACTCTTTCTCTCTCTAAAATCTGGATTGTCCAAAACACTTTTGGATAGCTGGCTGTGCGATGGTACCGCCACGTGCTACCCGCCCAAACCAAACCAACTGAACTGTACGTTTTAGATTGGATTCGTTAATTAATGGTCTGGGAACAGATTAAAAAATTATAAAACCGTGATATACGTACGGTTCCGTCCATGACATTTCATTATGAAACCGTGAATTAACCAAACTGAACAATGATATATTTATAAATAATACATAAAATATAAACATAGGGTCAATTTCACTTACCTCCCCTAAGGTTTCTGACAAATACAGTTTCTGAAATTTCACTGTTCTCTCTTACTTTTCAAAATAATTATCACTTACCTCCCCTGTCGTTACTTTATGGGTAATAGTGTTAACTTTTTGGGTGAAATGACCGTAGTACCCTTATTATATATTCTTCACCCTAAACAAATCGTTTTATAAAAAAATCGTTTTATAACAAAATAGAGTTAAAAAAGTTTTGCTAAAAATTTAAATCGTTTTTAATTATTAAAAAGTAGCTTATAGACAAAAAGTATCGAAGATAATTTTTTTCACAAAAAATTATTATTTTTGAAATTTTTTTGTTGAAAAAAGTTTTTCATGTAAAAAAATTAATTATGAAAAAGTTTTTTAAAACAGTTTTTGAAATGCAAAATTTTTGAAAATGTTGTTTTTGATAAAAAAAAAATTAGTTTTTGGTAAAGCGTTACTTTTAAAAAAAATAAATTTTGAAAAAAAAAACAGTTTTTTTTTCCTACAAAGAACATTCAAAATGAAAAAAAAAATTTGAAAAAAAATTTCCTTGATACTTTTTGTTTAAAAACTATTTTTTTCAAAATGAAAAACAATTTAATTTTTTTTGGAAAACATTTTTAACTCTACTTTTGTTTTTTTTTTTAAATGGTTTTTTTAGGGTGGAGAATATATACTAAGGGTGTTATGGTCAATTCACGCAAAAAGTTAACGCCGTTAGCCTTAAAGTAACTCAAGGGAGGTAAGTGACAACTATTTTGAAAAGTAAGGGAGGGCAATGGAATTTCAAAAATCATAAAGGAGGTCTCTGTATTTGTCAGAAACCTCAGGTGAGGTAAGTGAAATTTACCTATAAACATATATTTATGTAATATTTGGTAAATAACAATAATTTTACTTAATGTTATAAATTACTATTTTTAACTATTATACCTTGATGTGATATAGTGTAACCATATTAAACCTAAGGCTGAGTTTGGATGGCGGCAATCTTGAGGGGGAATATGAATGTGATACTTTTTTTTTTCCATGATTTCAACGTTTGGAAAAGACAGAACGAGAATGTGATGTCGTGCTTCCATGAATATATAACGTTTGGAAGAGACAGGAATATGAATGTGATTCCTGATGACATATTCAACCAGAAATCACATTCCCAAATAGAGTGGGAATCTGATCCCTCCCTTAGAGAATCACCAATGGCATACTCAAATGTTGCCACATCACCTTTTGAGTATTCATTTAATGAATTTCTAAAGTTAGCAATGCGAAGCTCTACAATGGTTCATTTTTGTCCATAATCAAAAGAAGGGAAAATGTTGGTAGTTTTGAGTATCCAAATGCCAAAATTTGGGTATTTATAAAAAAATGTTGCTGACTTTGAGTATTTATCCAAATGCCATTTTTTTTTTTTGAACTGATTTATCCAAATGCCATTGAGAGCCTTTTTTGAGTATCCAAATACCAAAAATTGAGTATTTCTTCTTTTTGAGTATGCAATTGGGGATGCTCTTACACCATGAGAATCTTAGATTCCTGGCTCATTCATTAAGAAAATGAAATGTTGACTTAAATAAATTTCCAAAATAATCCTTTCCCGCGTAAGATTACCGAATTAATCCAAACACTGAAATAAAATTACTCCAAGTATCCAATTCCTAGAAATTCGATTTCCAGTAATCATATACATATTCATACCCAAGAAAATTCCTAGGATTTTGATTCTTGGTAATCATATTCCTATTTTTACTCAAGATCTTGGTCATCCAAACACAACCGAAGGGATAATGCTTGGTTTTTATTATGCTATGGAATTTGGTTGCCGTAATCTAGAATCTGATAGGTTATGGTAAGCATTGTTGGCTGCTGTTTCTTGTTTTGTTTTGTTTTTTTAGGGCTTTGGATGTTGTGTGTGTGTGTATATATATATGTTTTTTTTTTTTTTTTTTTTTTGCATTTTAGCGTTTATGGAATGTAATCCGTGGATAAAACCGGGACTGAACCGTGACTCACAGATTGGTTTGGAACTGGGCCCTAGGATTTTGGTCCGGGCACGAATTATATTTTCTTAGAACCGTAACTCGTGAATTGGTCCACAAATTCATAGGAATCCGAACTCATCTGGACTGTGGACACCCTCAGTGACAAACGGGACAGTATGCATTCAACCAACATTTTCGATGTCCAATATGTAATCTAGCCCAACATATGAACATAGGCCTTAAATGAGGACTAAGTTTTGGTCCAGTTTGGGACTATCCAAGTAGTCTGTCCATTTAATCCAATTGTTGGGGTCCATTCTGGACTAAAACATTAATTAGAATCGTTCATCTTGTAGAACTCGTTAAGACGAATAATCATGTTGAAAATCAATTTGATTGGATTCCATTTGATATCTGAGAAAATCGATTTTAAGCAAGAAAATATGGTTTGAAACTTCAACAGATTTTTTTTTCTCGAACAAAATCTATACGTTCATATATTAATGGAATCCGATCAAACTTATTTTTGCCATGAATATTCATCTCAACGAGTTCTAAAAGTTTAACGATTTCGATTAACATTTTTGGTGTGAAATGAACCCAAAAATTTTAAAAATTAGACAGGACTGGACAATTTGAAAACTGAACCAGAACTCACTCCTTAAATGGGTCGTTGTATTTCAACAAGACGAGTTTCAAACCATTTAATTATTCTAAAAACCGCTTATTTTGCATTTTCCCAAAATTTCCTTTCCATATAGAAATTGATTGGTTCGACAATTTGTCTCGATTAGAAGTAAAAAAATAAAAATAAATAAAAAACTTTAAAGGTTTACTACTATTTTAGTCCCTGTAGTTATCAGTAGGTTTTAATTTGATCTTTGTATTTTTTAATGTCTTAATTTCATCTTTAGAGTTATATGTAGGTTTCAATTTTGTCCTTAAGGATTCTGATTTGTTCCAATGTAAATATTTTCTAATTACAAAGCAGTCCTTTAGTTTTATATAATTATACATTATACCCCTAAAGTTTATATGGTTATATTTAATTTCATGAGTTAGTTTTTAAACACTTTGAAGTTTTTCTGAATTGGGTTGCAGTGAAGTCTTCCTAACCAATAAATAATTATTTGAATTCTACTTAATAAATCTATCTGTTTTTGATATATTTGCAATAGTAGATTTATTACGGCTATTTCAAGTGTGATTTCTTCACGTAATTTGTTAAAGATAAAATATATTTACTTCTTTTTCTACTTATATTAGTATGTAGAGGTGGTGATTTCGTTTTTTATGGGTAAGAAAGGGTATAAAGATTTGATCAATTTTTAATTTAGATTTTCGTTTTCC
The DNA here is from genome assembly GCA_016920895.1 of Vaccinium myrtillus. Classification (NCBI taxonomy): domain Eukaryota; kingdom Viridiplantae; phylum Streptophyta; class Magnoliopsida; order Ericales; family Ericaceae; genus Vaccinium; species Vaccinium myrtillus. Next base: position 22,524,340 of record CM029272.1, read on the forward strand.
TTTACTAATAGTTATGTGCCTTATTTTGCTTACTATTTCTAATTGATTACGATTTTGAATCTTTAAGTTTTTTTAATGGTCTTGTTTAAGTATTGTTATATTTTTCAATTATGATTGTATAGAAGTGCTATTATTTAAATTGTCTGATTGTGATTCTTTAATATATTTTATGCTCATAAATATTGCTGGTTTAACTGAAACCAAACTCTGATAGAAAATGGGGACCTAATATGAGATTATTTGGAATTGTATTGAGCTTTTATACTATTTGTTAATAAATTTGTCCTTGAGGTTGTAATTTATAACTGGGATGATATTTTTGCAAAGGACTTAATTGACACAGATTGAATACTTCAAAGATTAAATCGACTCAATTAAAACTTTAAAGACTAAAGTGAAACTTGAATATTTGTTTGAGGACTAAATTGCCTGAATTAAAATTTTGAGGACTAAATTGAAACCTACCTATAAATATAAGGACTAAAATAGCAGATAAGCCAACTTTAAGAAAAAACAGGCTTAGTTCACAATTTTTTATTTTTGTGGATCCAAATTTTCAATTCTTCTCAACAAGAGGAATTAAAAGGAAAAGTAAGTTGATCAAAAATAAAAAAGAGTTCCTTGAAAACCAAAACAAGCCAAAAGGCCAAGTTTTATATCTTTTTACTTTTAAAAAAAAAACGGTCCATAGTTTTTTAGTTTTTCGATTCCTCTTTGAGAAAAACTACACAAGTGAATATATTGTGACCAAGATTTGAAATTATATTATTATAAAAATAATGCAATGCTAAAAAAATTCATATAGAATAGGCGTTAAATGTTAAAATGCCCTGCTGATCGATCAATAAACTTATAAACAAACTTGAACTTAAAAATGGTTACGCTTGCCCCTTAACTATCACACTTCTTCAAATTACCCCTAAACTCCAAAATCTTATACTTAACCACCTTAAACTATCTAAACCTTTCAACTTGGGCTCTTCATTTGGCTTGAATCACTCAAAGGTCCAAACATGAGATATTTCTGTACTACCTCCGTCCGCCTTTGTTGGTCCATTTTTGAAATCCGTGCTATTTTTTATTGTCTTATATCTTTCCATATGAATCTCAAAAAATATGCAATATGGATCTTGTTTAATTGATCTTAATTAGTTCTATTACAAAGTTCGCAAAATAATGAAAACAATAATAAACTAAAAGATGTAAGCAATATGGCACGAATTTAAAAAATGGACCAACAAAGGACGTCGGAGGGAGTATCTTATTGTGCAAGACTCCATGATTTTTTTTTTTAAAAGATAGAGTTAGTGTAACGCCCCCAAAATTTGGGCACGTTAATCATTAATACAAGCCATAAATAAGGTTTAGGCATAAACTTTAATACAAATAATATTGTTTCCATCAACTATATAAATAACAACCGGGGTGGATCTAGGTCTTCTGCTACCCCTGTGTCGGGTCATTCCCCAATCTGGCAGCACTGCCTGCTGCCGGATTGGTAAATTAAGTTAATAATCCACCCAAATTAGTTAGTACTTCCAAGAAACTTAATTAATCTAACTAGACATTTTTTAATTACCCATATTGAAACTTTATCTTCTAATTTCTTCTAATCAACTTTAGACTAGTTTAATCTCATAAAACCAACCACTAATTGCATGAAGAATCATTCTAATTTAGAAGATAATTAGAACCCTTTTTATCTTTTCAACAAGAAATCCTCTCACTAACTTTCTTAGAAACTAAGTAACCACTAATTAACCATAATACATGCATGATTTTGCTTAAACAAGCTACTAAATACAATATAGAAAACTAATTAGAAACTTCCTATTGAATTAGAAATCACTAATTAGAGGATTGGTGGAGTAAACTACCTTAATTTCTGGGTGTTAACTGGAAGCCGACAAAGCAATCCTTTCCGGTGAGTGTGAGGGCTCTCTAATCAACTAACTTCTCTACTAATTAACTTAGTAGGAAGTTAATTATAAGCTAAATAGGTTGACTTTGGTGGTATTAGAATATGTTTATATGTGAAAAGAAAGAAAGCACAATTATGGAAAGTGCAAAGGTGGTGGTTGACAAAGATTGCATGGCTTTATATGGCAAAGAGAGGATCTCTCTCCCTCCCTCAATTCTCTTGGCTCTCTCTCCCCCTAGGTTGGCCGAACCACTCCCCAAATGGGAGTAAATGTGTGCCATAAATTTGGCACATGGCAAGTACATGTAGGTGCCAACTTCCACCCTAGGTTTTAGGTCTAATTCTAGGTCCAAGTACATGGGGTTTTTAGGGGAATCTAGGAAAAATATACTTGGGGTGAAAGCATTGTATTTCTAGGCCTCTTGTGGTGTAGAATTTTGCATGGTCACCTTTGTTATGGGGTGTTTTTGGAAGCTTAGACACAAAAGTTGTGCATGTGCTTGCATAGTGACCTAACATTTTAGGCTTGCTAGGCTCTAATGAAGGAATATGCTTCCTTAAAACATGGATGCATGTTTTGTGGGACTAGAAGGCCAAGTTTTAGGTTTCTAGGCTTAGGTTTGTAGCATGTGTACATGTTCAAGCAAAATGCATGTGCTTGTCCAAAATTCCTCCCAAAATGGCAAGGCTTGTTCTATCTAGTTTTGGTACAAAAACCTAGCTCTTAGGATTTTCCCTCTCACACAACCTTTGCTTGTACAAGTAAATTAAATAGCATTTACTCTTGCACTACATGCATACACACACCTCTCTCTCTCTCTACCTGAACTCTCTCTCTCTCTCTCTCTCTCTCTCTCTCTCTCTCTCTCTCTCTCTCTCTCTCTCTCTCTCTCCCCGAACTACAAGTTCCAAGGTTTGTAAGGATGGTACATGGGAGGTACCAAGTTAGGTTTGAGTCATGAAGACGGTGATTGTGGTTGGTTTGGACACTATGGGAGAGCTACGGCTTGTTCGGTAGTGTAATGGGTCTGGGCCTCGTACATTTGCATGCATGGCTAGAAAACCAAATATCTAAATTAAAAAGGAATTTTATTAATTTATAAAAGGAATAATCTAATTATAAGGAAATAAAAATAATTTATTGAATTATTAAACGAAAATTTTATTTTGAAAAAATTCGGGTCGTTACAGTTTGCAAATATTGACGGGAGGGATTTATGTTAGTTTCGCCAATTGAAAGCCCTTGATATGCTCGCTTGCTTGAAGGCAAATGATAGTGTTTTTCTAATACATGGATTGTGTACACAATATTGTTGACTATTCGAGTTGCAGTTACCTAAATAATCTCTTCGAAGTTAAAGTTGACGAAGACCAACTTTCAGTCAACCATCACTACAGCAAAAACTATCTATGGCGACAAAATGTGGCAAGAAAATTCAAATTTCCTCGCCAAATGGGTCTTTATGGCGAGGAAATCGATTTTGTCGGCAAAGGGTACTCTGTGTCGACGAAATTATATTTCCTCAATAAAAAACAAAGATTTGGAGAGGAAATGAATATTTCCTCACCATAGGGCACCCATTTGGCGAGGATATTAACTTTCCTCCCCAAAAAGCTAAGATTGGTGACAAAATTACCTTTCCTCGTCAAAGGTCACCCATTTGGCGACGAAATTATTTTTCCTTGCCAAAAAGCTAAGGTTGGCAAGGAAATGAATATTTCATTGCTAAAGGTCACCCATTTGGCGACGATATTAACTTTCCTCGCCAAAAAGCTAAGATTGGCGACGAAATTACCTTTCCTCGTCAAAGGGCACCCATTTGGCGACGAAATTATATTTCCTTGCAAAAAAACAAAGACTTGGCGAGGAAATTTCCTCGCTAAAGGGCACCCATTTGGCGAGGAAATTAACTTTGCTCGCCAAAAAGCTAAGATTGACGACGAAATTATCTTTCCTTCCCGTGGTTTTTACCCGTATTGGGGTTTTCCACATATATCTAGTGTTCATCTGTTTAATTATTTTCTGTTTGTGATTGGTTCATCTATTGATTGATGTTTTTTTATTGAGATAAAAATTCTAGCAAATTATTAAATCTAAGCGATCTAGGATTTTGCATACAAGAAAAAGTAGTACTCTCCTTTGAATTAGGAAAAAATATAAAAGGGTTATAGAAAAATAATAAATTGTCACAAATGTTAAAGTATAAAAAAATATATTAAATTAGAAATGTATAAAGACTTATAAAAGGGTATAGAAAAATATTAAATTATGAAAAATAAAAACTTCAGTAACAAGCAAATAACATTAAAAGATTTAAGACACAAGTTTAAAGAAACACTACAAATAGACTAAATTAGACAAAAAAGATTTTAAAAAAAAATTAGTGAGGTGAAAAGAACTACAAAAGGTTTATATATTAAAAGTTGTAGCACTTTGCATTGAAAAGGAAGTTGGTGTGGTGGATGGGTCGCGCGTTGCTAGTGAGGTCGTCGCTTGTTTGATTCCTAGCAGAGGCGGAGAAACTGAGAATGGAAATCTCATTTTTTTTAGTTTCAGGAATTTTAGCGAGGAAAAATTCCTCGCCAACTGGCCAGAATAGGCAAGGAAATCTATTTTTCCTCACTAGAATACCTTCTGCGACGACCTTTAGGTGAGCAAACCTGGCGAGGAAACTAAATCCTCACTATAGACATTTTTTGGTGTAGTGCACGGAGAGATGGAATGAATTGGCTATGTCTATTGAAAATACTATGGTGGTAACAATATTGTCTATTGAAAATACTATGGTGGTAACAATATTGATGGAATGAATTGATCGTTCAAATGTAACAATATTGTCTATTGAAAAGACGAGTTACATTTGCATCGTCCATTTAGTATACTTCGTCGGAGAGGTTAATCATGCGAAAAATCAAGGTAACCATAAGTTGATAAGCTAATGGTGAGAGCATAGTTATCTTGTAATAAGTGATTTTGATTCAGTTTGTCAAGTCAATTTTTTCTAAAAGAGAAATTTTAGGTATTTATTGATCTCTGATGTATGTGATTTTGTCCCTAGTCGAACTCTCGACAAGCTTTGTAGAATGAATGAACGAATAAGATCATTAAAGTGGGTCCAAAAAGGGTCCAAAAAAGCCAAACACATATGGTCCAAGTTTTTTCCAACGTACGGGACAATAGCTCTATCCAATGCAATGCGGGCTATGCGGGTTCTCCGAAAACTAATTTTATTTTTAATGGGAAATGATTTTCACACTAAATTTGCACTTCTTTCTTTGTCTTTGTTTAAGTGAAATTATCAATTCACCTATCATATGTAATAAAATAAATGTAGAAGAAACTATATTAAGACACATATAGGTAGACCGTAGCAATTGTGATGTAACAGTATCAGGAGTATCGAGTAATACGTACATAGCTAGCTTGAATTTTTAAAAATCATTTTTTACCAAAAAAACTTTTTAAAAAAAATGCTTGAATAACCTCAAACGGTTGAGTATCGGACATTAATGGCCTTAAACCGATCCGTGCATCGAAAACAATCCAATAAAAAAAGACAACTGATATACATTCGATTTTCCATCTCACCAGTATAACAAGATGTAACAAAATCAAAAGGTGCAAAAAATGATATTGACCCATACGATACGGTACGTAATGACCAATATTTATAATCCTCTAAACCAAGCAAACCGCTAATGGTGAAATACTTCAGGTAAACAACTTTCTATTTGTAAGTTTGATTTTATCTTCCATGGAACATCACTTCCTTTTTGTTACTATCCTGGTCAATGAATTAAGAAGGAAAAATAATAATAATAAATACTTGGTAAAACATGGGTGTAGATACCCATTTTGTGTGCGGAATCCCTCTTCGATGATTAGAACCGTTACTTTTATAAACATTGATTTTTATGCAAGATTGTTTAAAAATAGCTCAATGCCTAAGAACTTGATCAAATAAGTACTGTTTGTTTTGATTCAAAAGTTTAGTCTTGCAAATTTCGGACGAATCAAAAAACAAAAGTTCTGTAGAATTTCAGCCCCAGAAATGTCTCAATTCAATATTACCGGAATACAATTGGATTATTCCTTTGTCAAGTACTTACACTAACAAAGTTATACGATATCAGGGTTTGATCATCAATGTCGATGTTGACTCCGCAAAAGTAGGACATTAATTTTCCACTTTTTACGGATGTGAACAAAATTGCACTCTCATAATCCCATAAAAAGTGAAATGAGTGCTTTTTTTTTATCCAGGGCCTTGTAAAAGTCAAATTTTATTTTCATTGCGATTCCTCCGCCTTTCTCTCACTCTTTCTCTCTCTCCCCCTTTCTCCCTCTTTCTCTTGCTATAAAAATATATATTGTATAGGATGGGGGCGTATAGAGCAGACGACGATTATGATTACCTGTTCAAGGTGGTATTAATTGGAGATTCCGGTGTGGGAAAATCAAACCTATTGTCTCGATTCACCCGCAATGAGTTCAGCGTCGAGTCAAAATCCACAATTGGCGTCGAATTCGCCACTCGCAGCATTCATGTTGACGATAAGATCGTCAAGGCTCAGATTTGGGACACCGCTGGCCAAGAAAGGTTCTCTCTCTCTCTCTCTCTCTCTCCATATTCGTGTGTTCATGCATCTATACTATACCTATACTTTTTGGGTAATACATGCATGCATATAATCTATACGCATATTGAATATGAAACATGCATAATGACGCATGTTATCGAGTTTTTTATTTGGGTATTCTTGGTTGAGGGACTAGACGGCCCGGTCTAGCCATTTGAGGTTCCTTCCGGGCCTAATTATTTTGATAATTGAGACTGTTAAAGTTCAAACCAAAAATTAAATTGATTGTCTGTCATTTGTTATGTTTTCGATTTATTTCAAAAGCAATATTGTAAATCGGGAACAACCGCAAGGCGTTCGCAATTAGCCATGAGGTCGCATGTTCGATTCTCACGAAGGCCAACCATCCATCCCAAATCTTGAGGCCACCGAGGGTTATGTCTGGTCTTTACATTTCAGGACCCTAGAATTTGTCAAGGTGCGCGCAAACTGGCCCGGACATCCAGTCGTCATTGTGTAAATTGGAAACCATTTTTCTCAATATGTTACATTAAAGTTAATTTCGAAAAAATATAATCTACCTTATGGTGCCAAATTGGCATTGCTAAAGTTATTTTTCAACTAGTGTAATGCCATTTTGTCAACCGTCTTTCACCTTTGGAGGTGATGTGACAAGTTTTGCTAGAAATGATAATATCATTACAAAAGCTGAAAGAGTATACAGGAAACGCTGTAAGAGGATACGGGAAGGGATCACTATAATTCAAATTTCAATAATGCTATAGACCCGGAAATGTTACCCCCAATTGACCCCGAAAGTATAAATCAACGGCCCAGATTCACTTGGAGTGAATCTGGGCCATTGATTTTCAAAAATCGGGTAAATTCTGGGTGTATTTTCTGTGTATGTAGCAGTGATGTTCAAATTTAGAGTTGGGCATCGTGTCGTGTTTTGCAGAGTTCATGTCGTGTCATTGCAAGTTTTGTGCCTTTCTGAATTCGTGTCAAAAGACCTCTTAATATAAATGTGTCAAATATGTAGACACTAACCTGACCTACTTCAAACCGTGTATTTTGGTTCACACTGTTAAGACCCTTACAAAAAATTTCAAATGTCTATAAAATTATACACTTGGCAATGTTATCGGTTAACGAGTTGACGCAAAAAATTAAACCATTATCCATGTGCTAATTTTGTAACGCGAGCTAATCCGTGTTTAATTTTTGTGTTGGCTGGTCGCGTCATATTCGTGTCAAAAAGTGGGCAACCCAAACTTTCTAATGTCGTGTCGTGTTAATGGATCGTGTCCGGAATTCTCACCTGTACCCAAAACTACAAACAAATAAGCCTTTCTTTGCACACTCTGAGAATCATCTCATTTGAAATTTTCTATGTCGAAGGTACCGTGCCATAACAAGCGCTTACTACCGAGGAGCCGTGGGCGCTCTACTTGTCTACGACGTGACCCGACACGTCACTTTTGAAAACGTCGAGAGGTGGCTGAAGGAGCTCCGGGCCCACACGGATGCAAACATCGTGATCATGCTCGTCGGGAACAAGGCGGACCTCCGCCACCTCCGTGCAGTTTCGACGGAAGACGCGAGGGCGTTTTGCGAAAGAGAGAACAACTATTTCATGGAAACGTCGGCTCTAGAGGCTTTAAACGTCGACAGTGCATTCACGGAAGTGCTGACGCAGATCTATAGGGTTGTCAGTAGGAAGGCGCTGGATATAGGCGATGATCCGGCGGCTTTGCCGAAGGGACGGACGATTGATATTGGTAATAGGGATGATGTATCGGCTGTGAAGAAAAGTGGGTGTTGCTCTGCGTAATAGGTCTCGAGTGAATCTCTCTATGTTGAAAAAGGTTCAGTTATCAGTAAACATAACAGAAATAAGCTGTTAATGAGTTCGTCGAGAATGATAGAAAATCAGGCTTTTGATTCTGGAAATGTTAGCAAAAAGTTTAATAAGTAAAGAATTGCAGAGGATTTCCTTCTTCTTCTCTGGATTTTTATTGCTTTTCCAAACAAGCTTCCCTTTATTCTTAGCTTCTTTTTCGTATTGCCAACTTTCTTATATGCATATAGGTAGGTAGGTGTGACTTACAATAGATGGTAGAACTAAGAACGTGGATGAACCAAAATTGATTTTAAAGGTGGTTATTCGGAAAGAAACTTTCTACATTCTCAAAACATAGATGGGTGTTAAGAGTTCCGAATTCAGAGACCGGTATGCCCCCTGAGATGATGACAATCATGCATCGGCCAGAAACCACAGTACCCTCTTTTTCCTTGGAAAAAGTTGGATCTGTATTTGAACTTTGAATTTGTGAAGAAAATGTATCAGGGAAACAACAGGGAAAATTCCGCAGTTCTGAATAACACCCTCCCCTCTGAACACCCATTGTCTGTGTTCAGTGTTCTACCTCCTCCACAAGCCAAGGCTATCATAAAAAGACAACATCACGATATAATGTGTCATTGAAACATGCTCTACAACTATGGAATCTGATAAGAAAGTAGTCTTATATATTGACATGATGAGAGCAACTGCTGCCCAAAATAAGACAAAACGATTGAGATGTATGTATAAAACTCTCCATATACTACACCCATCATGAAAGGTTATGCGGAGGACTTCCAAAAACTCCCATCTACTTGTGTACGAACCAAGTCATTAGAAAGGAAGCTTCCCCTTGGAGACGTGGCTGGCCCATGGTTTCTCTTGTTTGCATCTGGTATCTGCAATCATCGAGGTTTAGAAATCGAAGAAGTTGTGAATGTGGAAAAGTGCATGCACTTACCAATCAAAAATCAGCAATGCAATGTGATGCAACAATTAGCACACAATAAAAAATCAAGCTATTTGCTCTAAAACCAGTATAACAAATAAACTTTTCCAGCATGTGGTCAGCTAGGGAAAGAACACCTGCAATCAAGTGACGTCGATAACCCCAGTTTGACGAACACAATAAAGGAAGGAAAGGAAGAATAGGAGTCAGTACTAAAGTCCTTTAATAATGTGTATTATGCAGCAGCACGTCATTTAAGAATGGAGGCATCCATGGGTTTTGCAGCTGGCATGCCAATTTTGGCAATGACAAAAGTGTTGCCACTTGTGGCAAATCGGCTGGAAGCTGATTTTTCGAAAATTTTGGCAATAGGAGACCCAAACCCACGTGTGGCATGATAATTCTCTTTAGGTTTTCCCAACCAATGGAGATACTCAGGGGTGGGTGTGTCTGTGTGTGCGCGTGTTGGGTTGGGGGGCAAGAGGTGGCTCGGTCCCTGCACACGCAGCACATCCCCCAATTATCGCATTAGTTCTACTGTGATTTTCCTTGAAAAAATGTATACCACTCATTTTCTTCCAAAAGGTATACTTAATCCAGTTTGATCTTTTTTGTTGTATGCAAGCTAGAAATGTACTTCACGATATTCATTTTTGTTACTTTTTGGCATTTATTTCACTGTTAATAAAATTTAAGGATGAGGTTAGTATATATTTTACATGTGATTTGGTCCCCCCCACACCATGAAAACAAAGCCTTTTTGAAGCAATTTAAAAGAGTGTACTATCACAATGTTCACAAAAGGGCTATATGACGACTAGCCAAACATTAACAACGTTTCATGCTAAACGTAAGAAAAATCAGGGAAAGGGAGTCCCTCGAGTGTGCAGCATACCATCTGATGGCTGCAATCTTTATCAACTCGTATGCATTTGATTTTGTCAAGAGAAACCCAAACATAAAAAGACTCATTCCAAGGTTATGCACTATGCATAAGGAAATATACACAAACCTCACAGAAAACCCTTCGTTAACTGTCACCCCAACATAAGATAAGTGGGTCAAATAGGTGTAGAGGTTGAGGGAGTGCAGAGAGGAATCAAGATAGACCGCAAACTATGTTTTGATTCTGGGACAAAGTTATTCTTTATTTGTCCAATGATGATTACGTCAATCGACAATACCATGTCTACAAGTCTACATTCTATTGGTCATAAAGAGGCAGGATACCAGGTCCATCTAGAGACATGTACATGGTGTTCATTTCAACCCAGAGAAAATGGCTATTTGTCAGTGTAGCATGCAAGGGGAATAATAGTCCTTGAATCAAAATGGCAACAGTAGAACTTGGATGTAATTACTTGGGCAGTTTTGTAAGCCCACACATTCATGAAGCGAGGAATCCTGATGCATTTGCAACTTAAAAGGACACAATTGGATAAACCTAGTGGTGGTTTGATGTGGATTTCAAACATCACCCTTAATGTTTGAAGGACAAAGGAACTAGAAAGAATGTTAGAAGCACCTTCTTCTAGAGGGATCATTTATAAGGCGAGTCGTTTTGAATGTATTCAGACAAAGAGCTAAGATAGGTCTTATCTCACTAGTCACTACAATCCTGCCCTTACTCATCAATTTGAGGTTGAGGACCTGTAGGCATGCGTAAGAACTACACTAAGCTGGGAAATAGAGAGAGAGATAATCGCTTCCCCCGGCACCTGTAGCCGAAAATCACTTAGAGTGGTCTTTAAAGTACTTGAGATGACCCAAGTTTGCTAAAAAGATTGCTAGAAGGCACACGCAAATGTTCCATTAAGCAGATCCATGAACTCTTACTGGACTATCAGTTCCTTGTCAGCCACGAGGAAATCTGTGACTTGAGAAGGGCATTGTTTATGAAGTTAATCTCCCATGCAGAATGATGCTCATGGATATAATCAATTGGTTTCTGATTATACGAATTGGGCAGTAAGTGCATATTTTCAGATTCTGAGTATTAGAATTTGCCATCTTGCTTTGAAATGCTATAAAAGCCAAAGCGTTTCAATTCTTGAACCTTCATGTTAAATAAAAAGCACCCAATAATTGTCGACGTAGGTAGATCCATTCCTGACTGAGAAAACCATCTTGTAGTTACTGCACTATAAAACTATGATATGCCATCAATTGATTGATACCTATGAGCTCTAATGGAAAATCAAGTGGTTGTGAAAGCATACAGTATGCACATCAGTATTTCACTATTAAAGACAAGGCATGCCGGAATCAAAGCTCACCAATTCAGTTGTCTAAGACCAAAAGGGGTGTTATACATACATGATCAGAAGAAAACATTGCAACGTTGTTAGAAGGATAGATATTGCAAAATACTAGTCTATCGCTACATAACTTGAATGGGCCCACCGCTCAGTGGAAACATAAGCTGGCCCCGGACACCCGAGTTAATAAAACAACATTAACATACAAAGCAAATAAGAAATTGAATCTAGCCCAACAACTGGGGATTCATGATTATAATAATAAGCATATACTCCTATATAAACCGTAAATCAAAAGACGCGCACACAATCTACCCCAATCTTGCTATTTTTTGAATTGTAGTTTGGGATGTTATCAAAAAAAGCTCTCCGGATCACTATCACAATCAAGGATGGAGCCAAGGGGGGACAAGTGGTGGCCGCCACCGCCACAAGGTTTTCAAAAAATGTAATTATTACATAGAAAATAGATTTTTATCTCCAAATTATATACGCTTGCCACCACTAGATTTTTATGTTATTATAGTTTTTCATAGAGTGGATGAATTTTCGTAGTAATACAGTTTGTCTTTTTATTTTTTAAGTACATATTTTCGCCACCACAAAGGTAAAATCCTAGCTCCGTCCCTGATCACAATCACGCACACACATTATGTTCCTTATAGCCTAGAATTGCGTACACCACTACCCAATTCACAACACAATTGAGTAGAAAAAATACCCAGACATATACAAACATATAGAGTGGTAAAAAAACTAAAATTGAACAAATTGAATCAACTGACCAGCAATTCAGGAGGGTTCACGATTTAGGGGTATCAACCGCATCACGAGGATTAGACGTAAGAGTCGGAGGCACAGGTGGGCACGGAACGTCATGCCCTTCCTCCTCCTGCGGCCGCTGTTGTTGTTGTGGTTTTTGTTGTTTCTTCGTCGTTTCGTCTCCAAAGGTGGGTAGAGGATTGGAGCCTTTGACGATCCAACCGAGGGCGAAGAAAGCCAGACCCGCGAGTATGGCGGATCCCCACGCTTGCGAGTACCACCTGCTGTACTGCCTCGTGGCGTACCTCCACTGCTCCCTCAGGGCCGCCGGGTCCGGTTTAATCGGGTCGGGAGGATTCGGGTAGTGGGGGTGTTTGTGAGCATTGCTGCTCCCGTTGTACCCGATTTCCGGCGGGTTCGGGTAGTGGGGTTTCTGAGCAGAGGCAGCAGCAGTTCCATTGTGATTGGCTTCTGCTGGAACCCTAGAATTTGAAGAGGAAGAAGAAGGAGAGTTTTTAGGGTTTTGATTGTCGGTCATGGTTGGGAATTTTTGGAGGGGATAGCAAAGAGTTGTTCTTGATTATTAAACTCTGATTGTTCCAGATGCATATGAAGTACAGTACAAATCAAGGAAAGAATCGAATCTGTGGCATGCTCTGAATCTTATTCTTCTTGTTTAAGGGGTGACTCTAGAAAATGGTGGAAATTTGGAGTGAATGCCGACCGCCATGCCCAATGCGTAGCTTTGTTATCTGCCACCTGCCAAAAAGAACCGTTGGACTGTCTGCAGTTTGATGTACAACAAAACAAAAGTCTCCAGCTCCAAAGTCCAACCCACTCATAATCACATAGTGTGTGAAGCTCACATACAATTGAGTGTGATGTGTGTGTGGGCTCTACACACTATGCACGTGTGTTGGAGACATATTGTAGCTAAGTTATTGTACACCTATCATTTTTTGTTCTTTTTTCCTTGTGAGGTCTGGACTTCACCAAAAAGGGCTCTGTTTGGAAAGGGAAATAGAGAGAAATTATGAACAAGAAAATTAACCAAAATTGTTTACAATAAGGAATGTGGGAGAAAAGAAAATAAAAAATAAATAAATAATTGTTCTAAGGTCCATTATAGCTTTTTGTAACATGTCTAGTCCACCTCATATTTCCATAACACCTCTAATCCACCTTTTTGTAATTTATAAGGTGTAAGGTCCACTCTCCATTTTTAATAGACAAATGTACCCTCACATTAAATTTAATACATAATTTACCCTAGGGTTTAGGTTTATGGTGCATTTTCCTATTATAGGGTTTTTAGTGGTTTAGGCACTTTCATAGGGTACCCCAGGGTTTAGGGTGCACTTTCTTATTATAGGGTTTTTAATGGTTTAGGCACTTTCATAAGGTACCCTAGGATTTTTATAAGACTTTTAAGCGTCTCACAGGGGTTTAGGGTGCTGACTTTCTTATTATAGGGTTTTTAGTGGTTTAGTGGACTTTTTACAGAGTCTTCTTCATGATTTTAAAGACTTTACAATTTCATAGGGTACCTTAACAAAAATAGGGTACCCTAGCAAAAAAAAAAAATCAAAATCTGGGGGCAATAGCCCTGGCACACGATAAAAGAAAAGGTAGGCCTTTGCTTCAAGGTGGTGGGGCCACATGTCACATTTACCAACCCATCAACATCAGGTAAGTTTGGATTATAGGGTACCCTAGCATGCACATGTCGCCATCACCCTTAAGGGTTTTGCCTTTAACCGTGGGACTGAAACGCGAAAACCCTCTGAACGACTGACACGTGAAAACCCTCTGAACGACTACTGACGCCATCACCACTCGGGTTGTGCTTTTAACCGAGGGTTTTTTTGTCTTTTGATCGCGCGTGTGGACTTAATCTCTTAGGAAAAAATAGAATGGACCTTAGACTCTATGTAATAGTTATAGTGGACCCTATAACAACTCTCCCAAAAATAAAAGGGGAAGGGTTGTTTTGAGCGGCCCAGATATGAGAGGTGTCAAAGAGGTGTTTTGAATATTTTAACTCCCCTCAAATTTGAGTCGTCCAAAGCAAGTTTGAAAGGCCAAAATCGGTCGACAGACCCTGCCATTCCTAAAAAGGTAGAGTCCCCGGATCCACTTGAATTTACTATTTTCTCCCCTCCTCTCCAAACCAAACAATGGAAGATAAATGTATTTTGTTTTCCTTTCTTTATTTTCTTTTCTTTTCCACAAGTTCTAAGAGCATCCTCATTTGGCTCCCCATTTTAACTTTTGAGTTAAAATAGGAAGTCAAACCCCTCAAAACACCCAAAAATCAGTCTCATTTTAACTTTTGAGTAGGCACTGTTCACGCACCAAAATGTTTTTTATTGTTTTTTTCCGGTTTTGCGTCAGAAAGTGGAACAGCCGAACAGGAGAGATGGGGGGCCCATGCACACACTGCACCGTAAAAGGTGTTTTTCAGGGGGAAGTTTTTTTTATATATATAGATTTGAGGGGAATAGTTTAATATAGTGAAGTTAAAATAGAGAGTCTGATTTTGTGAGTTTTTAAAAACGTGAATTGCTAAATTATAAAAGGTGTTTTTTGAGGTTAAATTTGGTGTTTTTTTGGTGAGTCTAATAAGGATGCCCTAAACAAACCAAGGAAAAGTTAAAAATGAATTAGAGAGACATTGAATGAAATTGAACTTGTTTAGTATATTTTTTCCTTTTTTGTCTCTAGAAACCAAACAATTGAAGAATTTTTATTATAATTTTCTCTTCCTTTTCATTTCTTTCTCCAAGTTCCAAACACACCCAAAATGAGATTGACCACGAAGGATTGTAGTCTGCTGCTGTATGGGCGTCCTCTTGACTAAGATTTGAGTCGTTTCATTGAAGCTAACTTAAATTTTTACTCCCTTAGGCCTTGTTTGTTCGGGGGGATTTGGGGGTGGGTTGGAGTAGGCCCCATTTTTCAATGTTTGTGTTCTTTTTTTTGCATGGGATATGAAATTCCTACCAAGTTTTTCTCCTCATCCGTACGGGAGATTTGGATGGGATTTCCCCATTTTAGTGCAAAAAACCGGATATCCTAAGCAATATCCCGTCGAACACAAACACCGGATATGAATTTTTCTCATCCATTGATATCCTGAGCAATATCCCAAGGATTTCATATCTCACCCATATCCCATCTATTCATCTCCGGCCAAACAAACGAGGCCTTAGTCCCATTCTGTTGGGACTTTATTGGAAAACTACTAACAAGGGAACACCAAGATTGGAAAAATTCTATTCACGTGCCCTTTTTTTCTCAGTACCGACACCAAATAGAACCCGACCATCATCTTTGAGATGGGCCTTGTTCACTTTTGGTTTTGATTTTGGGTGTTGGGTGGAGAGAGAAATAGGGGTAATGATTGGAGAGAGAGAGAGAGATGTTTGAAAATATAGGGATAAATTCTTATGGTGTAATAATTGAAAATATGGTGTACCCAAAATTGAAATAGAATCAGCGCTGGAAATTTGAAACCTGTCATTAGAAGATGTTCGATTGTATAAATTAGAAAAATCTAGAATTGTTCGAAGATATAAGTTCGAACATTTTATAGACAGTGATGGCTTAGAGGTAAAGCACAAGAAGCGGTTGCTTCTAGCCTCCAAATTGGGGTCCACCAGTGGTTGTTATAGTAATGTAATGTATATGCACTGGTCTGCACATGATTGACTTTTACTCCCTCCGTCCCATATTTTTTGTCCAGTTGCACTATTCACAGCACCTCAAAAAATTGTTTATATTTTCAAATGTATAATGTTACATATATTCAATATGGATCTTGTTTTATAGCTCTCAATGGGTTCTATTAAATTGGGAAGTAAGCAGTGGCAACTCCAGGAAATTTGATTAGTGGTGTCATTCAAAAAAAATTATGTGAACGGAGTATAGTTACATAAGCAAATGAATCTACACTTCTCAAATGTTAACCAAAAGAGTACTTTCAATTACAACCATTCAAACAAAAAGCAAGTACATGAATGTGGGGGAGGACTTCACCGGACTGGCCTCTTTGCCCGTTTGGAACTGCACTGAAGGGGGAAAAGCTGGACTGAACCTCACCTGGTTCCTAGGGACTCGTCGGAGGGGGGTGTCGGAGCTGCTGGGGTACGCCGAATCGGCACCTGCACAAGAGAGCAACCACGTTAGTACCTACCCCGGACGGTGGTGCTCCGGGAAGGTACTCCGATGGCTAAGTCAGCGACTGAGGGAGAAGTATAGTGGAGAACTAGAGAGAGAAAGTGCAGTTTAGAGCCAAATGTAGAGAGAGAGAGAGTCGTGAGGAGAGAATCGGATCGTGTGCAAATGGGGTGAGAGCCATATTTATAGGCGAGGGAGCGCGTGTTCGGCACGCCCCTCGGGGGCCTCACGCGCCCCGTCCCCGATATTGCATTGAATGCCCTGATCGACGTATGCCACTCAAGTGGCGCCTCGGCGGCTGTGCTCTCAGAGGCGTCACGTGCTTCTGACGCCCCTATCAGTCAGATCTCCTACCCCCCCTGCGGGCGTAGGTTTGCAGGGTTGGTGGAACGCCATGATGTAGTGCACGTGGAGTGGTTGAGCTCATTAATGTGCCACTCAGGCTGTCAGGAGGTGCCTCAATCGAGCCCCCCTGCCACCTGACGCGACCCACCCCGGCACCGAGGTCAATCGACTCGGTCCGGGTACCCTCGGGGACCGAACCACGGAGGCGCTCAGGCCGCTCCCGGTGCAGTCTCCCGAGGTGAGATCCTTCCCGAGCACGTTCTCGCCGAAGGGAGCCCCCGGCGTCCCGCAGTGATTCGGCGGGGGACCCCCCTGTGGACCCCTGTCCCCTCGGAGGGATGTAGCCGAGGGTAATGAGACCCCCCTTGGACCCCCGACCGCTACAATGAATTTTTACAACTGTCATCAACGAGTTTTCATGTTTTGAAATCTTTGCATAATAAGCTCATTGTCAATGCTCCTAAATATGTCGGATTCAATGTAAGTAACCAAACAATCATTCATTAATTGATCACCCATTCGATTCCTTAGACGGTTCTTTACGATTTTCATCGCTATTGAAATACTTAAAGAAAGCAAATCAGTTAAAACCTGGAATTTATGCACCTTAAACCCTCAAATGAAAATTGAAAATAAGAAGAAATTACCTTGCAATATCATTCTTTACTCCTCCTAGCTATCCTTAATCTTGTAAATGAATAGAGTAGGATTTGCTTGATAAATGGATTAAAGAAACTCGGAAGCACTGGTCGTCTTCCTCTCCCTCTCGTGTTTCAATCCCATGAGCACTTGGGGCAAGAGTTAAAGAAACTTTCTCAAGGTTTTTAAAGTAGGGGTAACCTTTTAGGCAACTATTTTTACTTTTTTGGTTCAGGATTCACGTGGGAGAAAGAGAAACCATTTGGTTTGTATATGTATGGGTTCAATAGTTTTTTTAAGTGGTGTCATCTAGTGGTTGGTCCAAAAATTTAAAAAAAAAATTATACTTAGTAATTTTTACAATTTTTTTTTGAGTGGGTCATTTGACACCCCTTCTCATACACTGCAGTCGCCCCTGGAAGTAAGAATATCTAGGGGTGCACAAGGTCCGGATTGGACCGGTTCTTTAGAAATTCAGTAACCGGACCATTTCGACCGGTTCTAGAAAATTAAGAACCAAAACCTAACCAATACATACATAGAACCTGTCCAGATCCAAACCGCAGGACCGAACCGGTTCTGGTTCGGTTCCGGTTCTACCCGATTAAGGAAGACTTTTATCATAACACCTTTGAGAGAGAGAGAGAGAGAGAGAGAGAGAGCAACTACGAATGCAACCCGTTAAATAGTTTTAAGGTTGGAAGAGATTATGAGATATTGTAAAGAAATAGGAAATGAAGAAAAAATTAGAAAGCAAATCGAGATTAGAGAATAAGAGAATTGAACAAGTGTATTGAAATGTGTATAAGAATATGTGAAAATGTATTGAAAAGTGTAAAAGGTGTATTGTAATGTTTCTATTTTTTTTTTGTATTTATTATGTGCCCATTAGGCAAACATTAGAAAGACCCTATTCAATTTAAATCTTCACATGTGAGAGGAAATGCAACTGAATACATGATAAATTGGGAAGTAAGAATATCTCCAATGAGTTAGCCAAAGTTAAATAGCTAAATGGTAGTTTTTGATAAAATGGGACACACTTATAGTTTTAAATAAAATGGGACAACAATCGTAAAAAAAGAGTGAAAACAAAAAAATGAAATTACAAAAAAAAAAAAAAAATCATTAGCTGGCGGCGGTGAGTGGTGGGTGGTGGCGGTGATATGGTGGGTGGTGGGTGGTGGCGGTGATGGTGGGTGGTGGCGGTGGTGGGTGGGCGGCGGGTGGGTGGCGGCGGTGGTGGTGGGTGGTGGCTCCAATGGACTAGGTGGTGGTGGGGTGGTGGGTGGTGGTGGCGGTGGTGGGTGGCGGCGGGGTGGGTGGCGGCGGTGGTGGGGTGGTGGTGGGTGGCGGCGGTGATGGTGGGTGGTGGCGGGTAGCGGCGGTGATGGTGGGTGGTGGGTGGTCAAGAAAAGTGAGAATCATTAGCAAGACAATGAAAAGTGAACACACAACAACAATGGACTATCTAGCATAAACAATCACTAGGAGTATTATTTGAAACCGAAAAAAAAATTACTTAGAAAAGTGAAACATAGCAATGACAATAGGAAATGGTCAACCTACACTATCTAGCAGCTTCAATTTGGCAACAAATTTTGAATTTAGTTGTAACTGCCACTATATTTCAGCCAACCAATGTATTTTGTTGTATTACTCTATGAAAAAAAGTGTATGAAAGAGCTCCAATTCCTTTTTCTCCCAAATAAACTCAAAGTATTTAGCATATTACAATTACCCCCTTTGCTCCGAAATTTTTTCATCGGATCACATATCTATAATGAAATTTTGGAGTTGAATGTCCAATAACATTAAGTCCACCTTAGAAAAGTCAGACGAGTTGAGTTCTGTAAAATGGGTCAACTTTTTCCTATCAAAAGTAGAAAATAAATTTCTAGGATTCAAGCAAGCCGTACAAAGTAGCAACTCCATGCTCCTCTCTATGAAACGATTGTTGCATGTCTAATGAGGATATTTTTTCAAGCAAAACTGTAGAGGTTCTAGAAAGAAAAAGAAAAAAAGGAAAATCTCTCAAAGCAAGAAACAAAAAAAATATAATTAGCTATAGAGAAATCATGAATCTTCACGGATTGTTGTGCTATTTTTGCCGATTAGGCAACATATTGGTTGGTGGAATAAGAAAGGAGAGGGTTGTAGGGGTTTTCCGAGCAGCACTACTACCACAATAGCGATGATTAAAAAAATTAAAAAAAAAAAGGGCGTAGTCTACCCATGATCTTAACTTCTTTATTGACACTCAGAACCCTTTAATTTTTAAAAATAATAAAAGAGGGGCCAAATTATATTACATTTGGGCCATTTCACTTGGGCCTTATTTTTTAATTTTAGATTTTCTTTTTTTCTTATTTATTTTGTAATGGACTCTAATTGGGTTGGGTATTCAAATATTTTTTGGATTTATTTATTAGGTTGGGTGTTCAAATTTTTTTTTGGATTGGGTATTCAAACATTTTGGATAGGGTGTTCAAATATTAAAATTAAAATTCTTTTCTACATGTACTACAATTTTTATTTTTATCAAGGTGTTCGGGTGACCACTCTCGGCCTTGTATGGAGCCGCCTTTGGAAAAAAACGAGGTTTGTATTCCATGTTTGGAGAAAATGAATTGATATTCTAAGAAGAAACAATGTCCACATGAAAGCTTTTTAAATCATTTAACAAAGGTATCAATTTGAATAGCTTTTCTGAGATATTATAGGATTTGTTTGCGACAGCCAACATGTATTCAATCAAGTACTCCCTTCGTCCCTTTTATAGTGTTCACTTTCTATTTTGGACTGTCTCTTAATAACTGTGTGATTTGAAAAGTTAGTGGGTACATTTCCTATTTTTTCCTTAAAAGTATATTCCTTTTTAAAAAGTTAGTGGATATTATTTTGTTGATAAGAATAAGTAGTGGAAAGTAGATGTAAAAGTTGTAAAAGTTGATGTGAGAGAAAATAAGTTGGAATTACGAGGCTACACACTTAAAAAGAGACGAAGGGAGTATCAATTTGGGATCCAGAGTGGGTGCTACGTAGCCCCCACCCTGGATCCATCAATTTGAAAAAACCCCATGCAACAACTCTATTTTTTGAACCAAGCCATTTATCCCTAGAAAAATAGAAA
This sequence comes from Vaccinium myrtillus, assembly GCA_016920895.1. Lineage (NCBI taxonomy): Eukaryota > Viridiplantae > Streptophyta > Magnoliopsida > Ericales > Ericaceae > Vaccinium > Vaccinium myrtillus. The sequence goes on from CM029272.1 coordinate 22,544,953, forward strand.
AAAAAAATTGATCTGAAAATTGAGTCCAAAGAATTTAATGACTCTATAACTAGGTAGCCAAAGTTATAGGGTGAGTTATTGATCAATAGGTTAATGAGTCAATTTACCCAGTCCATAGGGGTGTGGGTGGGAGATGGGGTTGGGGATGGAGGGGGAAGTTGTGGGTGGAAGCTGGGGAGAGAGAGGGAACAGTGGTGGGCGAGAGTGTTGGGGTGGCTATGGGTAAGCCTCATCATTTGGCCCGTTGTCCCGCAACCCGCAAGGCCCGCCGAGCTTTACTCGAGCCCGAGTCTGCCAAATGGGCGGTCTAGCCCAACCCGACTTTTCCCATGGGCCGAGCTTGGGCCTAAGAATTTTAGCTACAACCTGCCCCCCCGTCCGCCCATTGGCCAGCCCGATAGCCCAGCCCGTCGGCCCGAGATACTAGCCCACCCATAGCCTGGTACACTTGTAATGCATTATTGCACGGTTAATGTACATAAGATATAATATATAATGTACCCAAAAAAAAAGATATAACACAATGTACCAAAAAATATATAACACACATAGTTGGACAAATGTATATAACTATGTGTATATTTATCGGAGTAAAGTTCTAATAGGAAACTAAACATATTCATTGAATTTTTTAGAAGGTATTCAACTTTGACCATCCAACTAAACATATGCACTGATAGTGGAGATTTTGATATAGACAAATGGTTTGATTGTCAAATTTCCCAAAAATAAAAAAAGATATCAACAATAATTACCCTTTTAAAAGGTATTCAACTTTGACCATCCATTTGTTGCATGAGTAACAACTGCTCATGGTGTATTATTGTTATAGCATATGGTAGGCTAGACAAGATTCAGCTGTAATAAAAAAAAATTGCTCCAAAAGGTTCAACTGTAACAAAAATAAAAAAAAAAAAAAAAAAGGCATTTTGCCTGCGCCCAAATAGCAAAGCCCAGCCCGCCCGAAGATTGGCCCGCCCGACTAGGGTAAGCCCGTGGGCTGGGCCTGGGCTTCAACTTTTGAGAGATAGCCCAGCCCGCTAAAAAGATAAAGCTTGCTTAGCCCGGCCCGCGGGCGGGCTTGGGTTGAAAGTTCGCGGGCCGGGCCGATGATGACCCATAGCCGCAAGTTAGATTTTTGTGGAAGGTGCGGGGGCTCGGGCGAAGCAGGTGGTGGTGAAGAGTGAGAGGAGGAAGTGGAAGAAGGTATAGGAAAGCCATCGCGTTTTTTTTTTCCTTTCCAAAACGACGTCATTTTTGGGCCCGTTGTGTACGTATGGAAACTCTGTAGTGCAGAGCCGCACTATAACCTTGTAGTGCAATATTCGAGCTGTCTATCTCACAATCAACTTTCTTGATTTCATTTTGGCTCTTTTTAGTTCCTCACGAGGTCCATCACGAGTCTTAATTCCTTTTGGTCACATGGTTCACGTCGAGAGAAAGTTGTTATAATTGGTCGTCTCCTCCTCCACCCTTTTAGATTCAGGAGATATTTACCATCAGGTCACCTTTGGATCCCATAATTACCATTAGGTCAAACCCTCTCTCTCTTCAACTCCCCAAAATGTATAAAAATGTCTAAATCATAGGGTACCTTATGAAAGTGCCTAAAATTCTAGGGTGTCCTATGAAAGTGCCTAAACTACTAAACACTATAATAGGAAAGTGCACCTTAGACCTAAACTCTAGGGTACCCTATGACTAGGGTACCATATGAAAATACCTAAACCACTAAAACCCTATAATAGAAAAGTGCACCCTAAACCTAAACTCTAGGGTACCCTACGACTAGGGTACCCTATGAAAGTGCCGAAAATCCTAGGGTACTCTATGAAAGTGCCTAAACCATTAAAACCCTATAATAGGAAAGTGCACCCTACCCTAAACTCTAGGGTACCCCTATGACTAGGGTACCCTAGGGTACCCTATGAAAATGCCTAAAATCCTAAAGTACTTTATGAAAGTGCCTAAACCAAAAGTGCACCATAAACCTAAACTCAAAAAAAGAATGACTTACCTTAGTGGTAATTAAAAAAAATAACTTACCTTAGTGGTAATTAGACATCTCTTTTCTAGATCTAGATGTAATAATCCCAAAAAGTTCAATGCTCTTGATGGGCCTTTTGTGTGGGAATCATCTTCGATAGTTGAAATCACTCATTTTTTCGAGTGTCGAGAATATTATTTATTCAAAAAATGTTGATAATCAAACATTGACAGAAATGATTTTTTTTAACGTGATTGATGTTGTCAACCAACCAGCCCTAAACAATAAATTATTCTAATCATCAACAGGAATAACAGGACCTACAAAAAGGTCCCAACAGGACCCCCTGAGAATCTCATTCCCATTTGGGAGTATATCCAAAGAAAATCTGGGACGTGTAGAAAATACTTAACACCTGTTTGGTTTTTTTTTTTTTTTTTTTTAAATTTATGACTGACCTGTTTGGTTTGTTTGCATATTTGTTCAATTACTTCAAGATACGCAAATGAGTAAATAAACCTTTTTTGATGAAGCTAGTTTCCTTTTGCTTAATTACACCAGATCAGCTTATTCTAAATAGAGTTGGCAAAGTAAGTTGCTTTTTTGGCATGGGTATGGGACACAGGGTCTTGCCTCCTTGTGCACTCGGGTTCAAGTCCCCCCAGTGCAATACTTGTCTGTGTTGGGGGGCTGCAAGGAGGGCCTATGCCAATTGTGCACTCCGGTGGTGCTGTGGTGACGGCCTGTCCTCCCGGACAGTAGCTATGGCTTGAACCGGACATTCCACAGCCGGTCGGGAGCCCCTATGGTCACGCCCAAGGGGGTTGCTACGCTGGTCGCCCCCTCCCACCCTTTTGCAGTTCAAAAAAAAAAAAAAAAAAGTTGCTTTTTTGCTTCTCTATTTTATTAATATTGGTAGTATTATCCGTTCAATTAAAAAAAAAAAAATCTTAATATTCCTTTGAAAGAAAATAAGAAAAATAAATGCCAGGGAAATAATCACCAGACGCCAGTTTGAATGGTCCCCTGAGAAATTCCCCAGCACAGCAATATTGATAACCAGATTACCGAAAAAACTAATCTCCCTTTCCATGCCCTTTTCATCCCCCTTGTTTTATGGGAATCAAAGAGCAAATCATGTTTTCATTGAAGAAAACATCTGCCATAAGTGCGTAAAGCAAGAAAAAACTAGTCTTCCCCCTGCTCCCTTACGGGTGTGGCTCGATATAGTGCAAACCATCTGTATTACTTAGCAGAATCCTTTTACATATATGGAGACCTTACCGCACTCATTTACCGAATAGGCAAATAAGGGGATACAACTTGAGATTAGTATTAAAATAGCACTTCTGTAGAAGATAATGCATGGTCACAGTTTCCATAGATGCCAACCTGGGCATAATAATGTCTTTGATGGTAAACCAACTAAAAGAGCAAATATTTTGTCCAACCATAGTGAGGCTGAAGAAAATTTCCTGGCAAGCTATATTCTTATCATTTGCGAGCTTCAGTTTTCTTCTGTTCTTTGGCTGCAACAAGTATGATACATATCAGTTTCCTTGTCATAAAATGCCAGTGAAAATGAAAACAACACTAATCTCATGACATTACCAGCTTTTTCTTCCTCTCTTTTTTTGGCAGCCTCAGCCCTTTGTTGTCGTATGAGCGCCAACCTATCTGCAAGACAAGCATATATAACAAAGAACATGATGTAGGTCCTGTGGGCACATGATGAACAATGCAAACGGAGAGAGAGAGAGGTATCAAAGATAATGTAAATGGAGAAGACAAAAAAACAAGAATAGAGAGGTAACAGAGACTGCTCAGACTGGTGAGTTATGGGGCCTATTTATACTGATTTTAGCTTGGTTCGGCTGATGCCCTGGGGAATATGCTTTCATGCTGGAGAATTATATGTCCCAACAGGAAGGAATGGAAATTATGGGAGGGAGCAGATTTGGATGTTTTTAGCACAGTCACTGCGTATTACTACCAAAGGTTAGGCTTGTCCTCAATGTTCCCCTTCCCAAACACCCATTAATGGGTACCAACTAGGCGCTTGTTTTTAGCAGATTTGGATGTTTGATGGACTATTTAGAATGAACACAAACTCTGAAACTTTTTGCGAACATGAAGTTACCAAATTTTAGTCTGAAAGGATCCTTTGCTCCTTTCTCTGTCTATTCTCTTTTGTGTTTAACACAGCTCAGAAAAGAGGCAGCAATTAAGTAACTAAAGACCAAACCATACCTAAATCTTTCCTTGCTTGCTCTGTTTTCCCTTGTTCTTGCAGCCGCATGTACCTCTCATGAGATTTCTGTTTCTCTATCTCTTCTCTGTAGACAATACAGACGACCAAGATAGAATGCAATGTTTTCAGTTGCAAATATCACAAAACTGATAAAATTCCAAAATGATGGAGGACAGAGTTGGAAGATAAGCAACTCAACTGCCAAGTGATGGTAGAGATGATGCATGGCTGTAGTTTAATTACTCAAAAGAACAATAAAAAATGGTGATTTGCTTCAACGAAGAAAGATAAAACTAGTTGATAATGGCAAAATACCAATCTAGTCAAATCTGAGATCGATCTTAAGGGCGAGTGCAAAGAGGGTAAACCCAGGTCACAAGATTTTCGCAAACTGACTGCTCTCAAAGCAAACCCATGAATTCATTTATGGCAGGCCAAGTGCTTACCAATGAACCCTCTTATCAAACTTCCATTTCGTTCCAACAGAGGTATTCAGCCACCTTTCTGAAAGCCCAAATTAGCTAAGCACAAATCCAGTTTCAGCCATTGCACGTATCGTTAGCACAAGTGACCCATGCATCTACTCATGGGCAGGTATCTTGGTCATAAACTTCACAACCGACGCAAGCCTCAAGCCAAAAAAACCCGACAGGGTTGTCTAAGAACTTAAAATAAGTAGTGAGTACCAATCAAGGAATTTGTGGACCAAAACATGTTTGACACTGTGAAAGAATACCTTGAAATATGAATAACCATATAAATGCATAGTAGGACACAGAATTTGCCATGATGGCATAGGATGCAGCACAAACTGCTCGTGTGTGAAAGAATTTAAGGATGAAAACGTAAACAAAAGGAGGACAAAAAAAAAAAAAAAAAACAGAACAGGTGGGTCTTCAAGTGCAGAGAAAAGGCTGAGTGCTTGAGACACTAGGAATCCTTGACCCAACAAGTGATGATGTAAAACAAAAAAATCACAAAAAAATCACGCGTTGAGATAACAAGGAAATACATATGCTATTGTGCTTATAAAATTATAGGTTCATATCTATATATTTGAAATATTACTTGCTTTTTCACCTTGCCAATGGAACATACAAAATTATGGGAAGCTGGGGGAAGGCGAGGGGGAGTCTTTGCTTGATGATAGAATGATTTAATCGAGAGTGACTATATAACAGAGGAAAGTAGATGAAGACTAACGAACCTCTCACGTCTTGAAAGTTCAGTAGTTTTCTCAACCTGCAAAATAAAAGCATCAGATAATACTTTTTATCGGGCATCTTTATCAAATTAAACAACTGCAAAAATTTTTGACAACTTACATCAACATCCCTAGCTTTCAAGGTCTTTGGCTTCACCAAATTAGGATTCTCTATCTCAATAACACCCTGGGTGCCCTTACGCTTCTTTAATTGACAAGGAAAAGACGAGCTGATTTAGGCTGACCAGTCATTCGAATAGATCAAGGTAGATGAATAGAATGACGTATAATAGAGAAAAACAAGTCACAAATCTACTCACTTCAGATTCTTCCTCAGACTCCTCTCCAGATTCTTCTTCAGATATCTCTTCTTCCTCTTCCTCTTTAGCTTCTGCCTACAATACGAAACAGATCATATAAGATGCATCCGGAAGTGGAATTAACTCGAACAAACAGCGGTATGGTGAGGGTGTACAGGGATGACATCTAAGATATCAGTGTTCCAGCACTGGAAAATTCAAAATTCAAATGTCCCCACTTTATGAAACTTTTGTAGTAGACCTCACCTGTCAACAGAACTCCTTGTCCTCCAAGAAGGTCCGAAGTTTGTAGACACGTGAGTGTCCACAGTTTATTCAACATAAGGGCACAAAGGTAGTATGCATTCACCAAGGCCTCATATAGTCACATTTTTTGCCTATCAAATTCTGTAACTGATCAAATTCTTATGTCTCTTCTGAATGCATAGACATGCCTTTACACAGACAGTATTCATGTCCAAAAATGGCAAGCGTATAAACACAGACTACAGAAGTCCCATATGCAGATTTTGAAGAACATTGCCATCTCCAACACTGCATTTAAATGCCAAAAACCAGTCACTACATGGACATCCCCATCTATGTCCGCATTAGAAATACTGCGGTTGCCACAAAACATTTGGGTTTGTAGACCCAATTATCGTGGGTAATTTTCCTGATCCTTTGCGCGCGCACAAAAAAAAAAAAAAAAAAACCATTACCAATACGGCGCCTTTCGAAATGATGAATTTCCACCTTCAGATGCCATGTGAAAGGGGAAAAAAGGAACAAAAAAACAATCTTGCAGTGCTAAACATAATCGGAAAAGCATAGGTTAAAATACAGAAATTACCTGTTTAAATGTGCGAGGACGAGACGATGTACCAGCAACTGGTGACCATTTAAGTCAATCAGAAAAGCATAAGAAATTAATCAGTACTTAATTCCAAGTGTCACCAACATCCTCCGTATTAGATCCCAAGACACCAACCCGCCCACCCAAAAGAGAGAATAAATTTTACCCACCACATCAATAGAGAGTAAGAGAGTTCTACATGAGCAAAAACCAGAGATATCAAAATAACCTCAAGTACCAAGAAAGTCCTCATGGATAAAGCAAATGTAACTGGCTCTAAAGTTTCTTCTTTCTTTTCGCTAATATTCACCCTCCTAAACAAGTGTGATCTTATAGCAAAAATAACATTCCAACATCAAACCTATGTGCTACACTAGGTACGCTGATACAGTCAGAATGCCAGCATTGCATGAATAACCAAATCAGTAAGTAAAGTGAACATTTAGTAAACTAATAGTGCTACGCTAGTAAGTTGATATGGTAAGATCCATACTTCTTATTCTACCCTCACGCTAGGATAGACAAGTAGCACGCTAGGATAGTGAATTCCGGAAGAAAGATAGTTTTTCTCAAAGCTGACTTTAGGCGAAGAAGAGGCTAAAATCATTCTTTCAATCAGTTTGCTTCGACCACTAACCCAGTATGCTACCAGTACGAGTAAGTTACCATTTCCTTCGCAGATTTAGGGTCCTCCACACTAAAGTTGTCTAGACGGCATAAGTGTCGAGTATCATCTTTTTCATTATGTATTGTATCAGGATACGTACCGAAAGATACGTTAACAAGAGTAAATATAAGTCAAAACAAACTGATATAACTTATATAACCGATCTAACATGCAAAATCTAGTATTAGAAAAAACTATTATGACATAAATTCAGCCACAAATGACTGTATAGTAACAAAATCACATAGGTATAAGGTATTCCAAAAAAGAAATATTAGTTAACGGTATAAATTGTGTGCATATCATTATATCTTTTTAAATATCAGTCACCATTCGGAATACTTATCGCTTTTTCCTCTAAAGTTAAGCGTGTCTAATCATAGTATAAGTGTAATTGTACGATTTTAACAGCATCATGGTTGACCAATTGACCACTAATAAAAGGTTTTACTAGTAACAGTTACAGTACATACAGACTGTGTTGTTATTAAATCAATCAACTGATGGAGCACAGAGAACACTCACCAGAATCTTCAACATGTTAGCGAACAATACGCAATTCACAAGCAGGAAGGGGGCAAAAAACACAACTACCCAAACAAATCGACAAGAGAATTCAAAACAGGAGACAAAACTAAACTTCAGAAGTCAAACCAAATCACAACCGTAAAGAAGTCAGTTAACCATCAAACAGTCCCACCACATAAACATGTTCACCAAACTCAAGCTATGCCAAACATTAAAACGAATCGAAAAACTCACACGCAATACATATACTATAGAAATCGAATAGGAAAAGGGGGCATACGCATCTCTTCAGGAGTGGAAAACTGGCGTCGACCGGTGGGCTTGCCCTTGAACTTTCCTCTCCCCATTCTCTCTGTGTATTCGGGTGTGCGGCGGTGGTGTCGATCAAGTTAGAGAGAGAGAGAGAGAGAGGAAAATGTAAAACGCGAAGAAGAATCGGATCGGAGAGAGAAGAAGCAGATGCTCCCTTTACTGGAATGGGGTTGGAATTGAGGAAACTCGATTTGGATCTTCTCTTTCTTCTGGTATAAATTCCCGAAAGAAACCCTAGTCGTCTTTTTATTATCTCTCACAAAAGCAAATATACTATATATTATTAGTAGATATTACGTTACGTAATAACGATAGAGAAGAATCTTTCTTGTGCGTGCGCGAACTTGGATCGGGTTGGATGAATAAAAGCGAGTCGCATCTTTTCTCTTTCAGAAATGTTAGGTTGCACACACGAGTTACCCACAAATTACCCTAACACGTGTATGTTTGGATAATTTGTGGGTAACTTTTGTGTGTGTAGTGTTGATGTTTCTCTTTCCACTACAGCGTGCAACGGGTCCCACCACCATTCCATTCCATGGCCTAAAATAAAAAATTGAAAATTCACCAATGAGGGATTGGTTCACCGGTAGAAAATCGGATTCACGAGTTAGGGTGAGTTCTCTAATGGATTTTATAAACATTTGATAAAAGTAACCTCTGCTTTCATCCATTCGTGAAGACATCTGATAAAATCTGTGAATTTTTGCATTCAAATATCTCAAGATTTTATCAAATGTCTTCACGAATGGATAAAATCAAGGGGTTGATTTTATCAAAATCTTGATAAAATCCATTGGAGAACTCACCCTTAAAAGATATGGCTCTAATTAATCGGTTTGGCCTATTCAAGTGTCGATTGAGTGAAATGAACCACATCTCCAGTTGGTTTTCTTGTTTTCACAAATATTAACGATTAATAGCTTAAGATAGCACTAAGCTACTTAGAATAGGAATAATGAAGCAAAGCGGATATACGGGTGGGAAGATATAGCTCAAGTTAGCCGGTTTATCATATTCAGGGTGTCGATTGAGTGAAATGAGTTCTATCCCCTGAACATGCTTAGAACGGATTTTTTTCAAAGATAAGAAAAAGAAATCCGTTTTGTCCTTTATACAAAAAAATATTCATTATTATGAAGAACTCAATGGATCCTTCCCCCTTGAATCAGACAAAGAAAGCAACTCAACAAGCCAACAAGTGAATGATATAAAATCATGTCAAAAGACTTTCTTGCCCTTGATAATGCATATATTAGATTATGTATTTATATAATTATATAAATACCACAATTAATTGGTTCGTTATATTTGTCAAAAATTATGTTATAATAGAGTAATTCATTTCAATATTCTTTTATAGTATAAATTAAGAATATTAAATATTACTAAAATTAACTCAACAAGCAAACAATGTAAAATTCTAAAGTATAAATTTTTTAAATTTTTTTGTATCGAATTAAAGATCTCTATTAGTTATTTAATTTTGGTGTGAAAATAAAAAAATATATATGCGGAAGTAATTTATTTTGTTATCCGAAAGATATTGCAAATCAACTCAACAAGCCAACAAGTGAACAATGTAAAATTCTAAAGTATAAATTTTTTTAAAAACTTTTGTATCGAATTAAAAATCTCTATTAGTAGTTTAATTTGGTGCCAAAAAAATTTTAAAAAATTATGCACAAAGTATTTTATTTTTTTATCCGAAGGAAATTGCATGCAGAGTGGGAGGCAATGTTTTGAAATCCGGACCGGTAAGTGAACCGGAAAAGGGACCGGGTGGACGGGTCACCGGTTCAACCGCGATCGAACCGTCATCGAACCGTGACGTCATAATTATATAAAAAATATATTAAAAATATATAACTAAGACCATATAAAAAATTGCATGTAAAAGAAGTCTATAATTTTGTGAGAAAGGAAGGATTGGGGTTGGAGATGTACTGTGGGCTCTTTTCTCTTAATCCCACATCGGTGGATTTGGATTCCTGCGTAGCTTTTGGTTCTATAAAAGGCTTTGCTTGGGCAAATTGCTACTCATAAGGCGTTTGCAAGGACTCTCTGAGGGTCCCACTAGCATTAATGTGTGCACTTTTCAGTGGAGTAACACTAAAAATTTCAGTGGAGTAACGCTAAAAATCAGTTCAACTGTTTCTCACTGGTTCGACTGACCCATGGCCAGTTCTTACGGGCTGGCGGTTCAACTGCGGGTTCGGAACGATTTTGACTTTAGAGACCGGTTCTCATATTGAAGCGGTTTTGAGTCATGTCCGGACCGGACAAGTGGCCGGTCGACGGGCCAACCGGTTGAACCGGCCGGTCTGGTCCGGTTTTTAAAACATTGGTGGGAGGTAACCCCCTGCTTATATTTAGTCAAGGAGAAGCCTGACTAACTAATAGGAGCGAAAATTGGGTTGCCAAACCATGTATATAGAGTGGGACCAAGACTAAATAGTTGTATCCCTCCCATCCTCTCCCATATATTGCATCCAAGCAAGGCCATAGTGATGGAGGCAATACTACATGTCAAGGTGTTTGGAGAAGGCAAGGATGCAGGAAGGTTAAGAACAATGTCTGCCTCATATTAACAAATGTCTTCGTTTGGCGTCCTAGCTTACAATAGGAGATATATTTGCATATTACATGCCATAAACTCACGCAAGTGTTTGACAATTGAAGTTCGCATGTTGTTTACTGTTTAGCATCCTCGAGGAGGGGCATTGTTTGTAGTAAAAATTCAGTTTGCTATGTGAAATGTGTAAGATTATTTCCTTAAATGACCCACATTAAGGCACATATGGTAATTATATATTGACGAGATTATGAACCATATTATGTTCCCTAATTGATTGGTCAAATTGATGGAGTGATTACTTAATATCTTACTTTGATGGAAAGTAGAATAATCGCTAATAAGGAAACAAGCCCTCTCTCTGCCTATAAAAGAGCTCATAGTCTCCCATCAAATTATGACAATAATTTGCTAGTATAGAGGGCAAGAGAGAGAAACTTGTATTCCACCTAGGGCATAATGCTCTTGGTAAAATTACGGCTGCTTCAATTAATTATTGGATCGCTCAAGTTCCGCATTAACTAATTCAGGTACGTCGTCCTTGATTCTTTAATTTCCGTTTAATAATTATATAGTGATGATCATGATAGTTCTAGATCCTGGCTTAAACGTAGGGCATTAATTATCTAACACCATTGAAAAATAATTTACATGTGGTATAAGAGCCCATGGTTTTAGAACATCATGATTTTCCATAGCCACGATTTAATTATGTTTTATTTTGCTTCGGACCCAGACCGGCGATTGGTTTCGTTGATGTTAATATAGTCGGTCAGTGAATTGATTAACAATGGGCATGAATAGTTTATGTGCATAACTCAAGCCGAATTAGCCTTTGAACACTTTATGTAGATTATTATCAATTGATATGCTTTTGCCACCTATCAGTGCATTAAGGAACTGTATTAATGGTGAAAGTTCACTGAGTTTTACACCATCAAAGTTTTGCACGATCATTAGTTCTCATGTGACTTACGATATTTACTAGTTCGGTCCTATCAATGTATTTAGGCGTTACCCATCTACTTATACATGATATCTGATAGGATACTGGATGTTACTTTTCATCAACATGAGTCCATGGGATACATATATTATGATATAGTTGATGCTTGATTTCAAATGTATTTCATGATGAATGCCATGTATTTTAATAACTTGTCCCCTAATTTTGTATAATCGGACTGCTTATGTATTTGTGGACAATTTATTTTCATTCACCAAATGGTTATGTGAAAAATTATTGTTTCGGATGATAATCTACATTATGGTTGATTTGGTAGTCACCAAAGTGACCCAATCCTAATAGTTTGTAGATATGTCATGTTGTAGAATTTATTTGTGAAAATTTGTTATTCACCTTTTATGTCCATAAAGAAATTTACTGATTTGGAATCTATATTATTTGAGATTTGGTAGTCACCAAAGTGACCTACATCATAATTGGTTATAGATATCAAATCTAATTATTGAATCGTGAAAAATATTAGATTCACCTAATGTTTGTGGAAAATCATTATTAGTGATAAAAAAAAATTTATCTCCTAATGTTCATGCAAAGGTCATTATCTTGATTGAAATCCATATTAAGCCACGGTTCGGTAGTCGCCAAAGTGACCCAACCGGAATGTTTCGTAGATTTCAATTAAAATTACTGAACGTAACACTTATTGATTTGATATTTATATTACGATCAGTTTGTTAGTCACCAAAGTGGCCTAACCGGAATGACTCATAATTATCAAGTTATATATGAAATTTACTCCCTTTCCTAAGTGTTAAGAATAATGACTTTGCAAATTGCAATTTTCTAGTCACATGGATATTAGGTAGGCCCAAAGGTGCACCACTTCTAAGTGATTAGTGAATTAGAATAGGATAATTTATAAGTATTAGCAATTGAGATTGGAATAAATACCCAAAGGTAACAGACCTACTTAATTGCAAATCCTTATCGATTAGTGCTATCGGTGATAGAGAATCACCATGACAGTTAATAGTGTAACATCAGATGAACCCAAAGGCAGATCACCATTACACTATTTATTATTGTTTGGACAAAATTTAGTTTGTCAACTTATTGGTAACTCAAGGCACTATCGTCATGAGCATAAATATAATTATGTGTGCATTGTCAATTTTTTTTTTCACATTCACATGCTTGGTCTGTTTAGTTTAATTTAATGTTTGAGTTTTTCATGTTGAACGAACAAGATTAGTTTCATTTTGAACACGACATCTTGATAAAGGTTGCTTTTTGAGAAATTATTTATTTTCTTTAAAGTTTAAAGTGTGTGAAATAATTTTAGTTTATATTCATAAAGTATGAATAAAATGAAACAGACTAAGCCTTATGTTTATGTGAATATCTAAAGTGAGCACTATTATGTTTATTGTGCATGGAATGTTTGAGAGTGCCATTGAAATGTTATATTTGGCTACTCAACTAAAGTACTTGAGAATTAACGCAGGGGAAGCCTAAATGGGATATGAAGTTAGCACTATGTGATGTTAATGAGTCTACTAATGATTTTAGACTCGGAAATTGAAATGGATAATGATAGATGTCACTTCTGTAAATAGTTGAGGCATTATCAGAAAGTTTGTCAGAAATGTGGAAATGATTCGAAAAGGGAAAGTAGTTATTACTGTTGCATGTTTTGAATCAAACCTAGCTAATTGAAATCCCCTTAAGTATAAAGTGATTTGATTGTGAGCTATTGCTTATGTTTATAATTAGATGCAAAGAGATTTAAAATTATTGAAACACAAGCCCATTGGATTCGGAAGAATTCAATTAAAATTTTTAAAATGGTTGTGACTTTATTGTTGAAAAATTGGTCATCATTTGTGTAACCTGTTTGTGTCAAACATTTTATATTCCTTATACCTTACCTTGATTTTGGTGTTAAGTTTTTTCAAGTATACAAAAAAATATTTTGGTTGAAAATAACTATTATTGTGTTATGAATTTTATTATGATTGCACAAAATAAAGTTTGATGACCATTTTACTAAAAACTCTCCTTATTATGCATCATAATGTTAATTTGGTAAAGTAGCTTCATGAATGGAAATTACTTCATCTTGTGACATAAATGACTGAAACATAGTTTCAAGAAATGTAGTGAGATTTGCATTAAGTACAAGCAAATCATGTACATTATGAAGTAAGTCGCAAGAAATTATGCGTTTCTTAAAGTAATTCATATAGACCTATTCTATCACACTTAGATGACTTTTACACGTTATGTCAATTTTTCTATTGCATGAAGATCTCAATTAATGAATACTCTCAAGTTGCACAATATTGAGGTACGAAGGGTGTAAGTTCCTTATTTGTGATTGGCTAATTCCGTGACGTTTCCATGTAATTGAAATCCTATGTATATGGTAGTTAGTTGATTGATTGGTGTGAAGTCAAAGATCAGAAAACATTATGGGAAAGAATTGTGAAGATTGAGAAGATTAAGAAGATTAAGAAGATTGCGAAGATTTTACTCGGAAAGAATTATAGACTTATTGTGTTTGGGAAAAACAAGAATCTTGGGGGAAAGGAAATTAAGAATAAGGAAACAATGTAATTGGAGATGATCAATGTTTTATGTCACAAGAATCTTCGGGCTTGGTTTTTTCTTTGTTCTTCAATGTTTTATTTGGGCTTGATAGGCCTTCGGGTGTTATTTTCATTGTTTTATCAGGGCTTTCAGGCCCATGGGTGTTTGGACTTTGCCCTTTGGGTGCTCCAACCTTTGGTTGGATCTTCTCGCTTGATGTAACCTTTGTCGAGCATTCTTAATAAATTTTGTTGCCGATCAAAAAAAAAAATTGGAGATGATCATTTTGTTTAAGAAAACAAAATATTTGGAGATGTGTAATTCGCCCAATCAAGAAGCAACAGGTTCGCTCGAGCGAGTAGTTGAGCGTCAACAATTGGATTGGTTCTGCTCGAGCGAGTTAGTCGAGCAACAGTGGCGTTTTATTTCCTTTGTCTATAAATACAACCTCATTAGGGTTCGAAAAATTAACCCTTGTAGCCACAACGTGAATAGAGAGAGAAAAGTTCGTGAGAGCAAGAAAAAACACTTGTGGATTATTTCCTTGAGAGATTGGATGAAGTATTGGATCTATACACTCGCATAATCTCTCTCAAGTTGGTTTGTTCATCATCTACATCACTTGGAGTTCTTTGATGGAGTTCAAAGGCGTTTGGAGATTGGTCTAAAGGAGGAGTCCTGCGTAGATCAAGGATTTGAGGAGTCAAATCCGAAGGAGCATCTATTAGAGCGGTTCATGAGGAGTCAGCAAAGAAGTTCTTAGCCAATAATGAAGGAGTTCATAGCGTGGTTGTAAGAAACTTTGTTTCCGCGTTTTGCGTATAGTGCTCTCTTCTCTCCCGTGGTTTTTTCCCCGCCTTGGGGTTTTTCCACGTATATCTGTGTGTTATGCTTGCTGTTTATTTCTTGCATTTATTATCTTGCATAATCACATAGATTAGGGTTTAATTAAATTAATCGATTTAATTAATTTATTCACCGTAATAGTAAATCAAAAAGCGATCCGATTTTGGGTCTTACAAGTGGTATCAAAGCGGGTTGCTCTTATTGATTTTGTGAATTTTTTTTCACAAGCGGGTCCTTATTGCTTTTTGATTTACTGTTATGGAGATGAATAATTCCACTCCTCGTCCACCCATGCTTAATGGTGATAATTTTGACTATTGGAAAGCTAGGATAAGAGCTTTCTTAAAAGCTATTGATGGTGAAGTTTGGAATACTTGTCTCACGGGTTACACTGTACCCATGGTAACGGTGGAGGAGAAACAAGTCCCTAAATCTCTATCTTCATATACTGTCCCCGAAAGAACTGCTCGTTCTGCTAATGATAGAGCAATTAATGCTATATTTGCTGCTGTTGATCTTAATGAATTTTCCCGTATTTGTAATTGTGAAATTGCTAAAGAGGCTTGGGATATTTTGGTTACTACTCATGAGGGTACTGACACTGTTAAGCAATCAAAACTTCAAAGGGTAGTGACAGATTTTGAGTTAATTAGGATGGAGGAAGATGAATGCTTTAATGAGTTTTATGCTAGGCTTAACACCATTGTCACAAGCCATGGAAAGTGATAATTTTACATACTGAATTGATGTCATGAATAATGAGTTGAATTAATGGAACATAATGAAGTTTGGAATTTCGTTGAATTTCCATAAGTATAACATGAAGTACGTCGCTAGTGGGTCTTCAAGACTACACTTGACTTTAGGGGCAATATAGAACGATATAAATTCAAACTTGTGACCAAAAATTACACTCAGTAAGATGACACAATCGTAAAGAGGTCTTTTATCATGTATCCAAGAAAGACTCGCATAAAATTATCATACCATTGGCATTGGTTAGGTAACTCTTTATGATTTGGAGTTACATTGGACGTGAAAATTTCCTTTCGAATGAGAGTTGAGATTATGGAGTCTATATGAATCAACATAAGGGTTTCTCAAGTTAAGTAAAAGAGCTTTTGACTGCAAATTTAAGAATTCAACTTTTGATTTAAACAAGCTTCCCACTATTGGTTTCTTATGTTTGCTGATACCATTGGTTTCTTTGGATTTAAAGAAAAACACTATTAACTTGTGTATATATCCAAAGATCAGTGTGAGTAGATTATATTTTTGACATATATATATTTTGACAGTGTTTTGCTTGCTAGTCGAAGCTAAACCTAAAAAAGGGGACAGCGTGCGGTGGTCTTGGAGTATTTTGGTATCAATGGGGCACTCACTGTGCCGCTATGCATTGAGAGTTAAGATGATGGCTTTTTTTGAAAGTGGTCCTTATGATTTGCACTTAAAAAAATTTCTCATTAACTTTTGAACTAAAGATTTTATGCTCACATTAAGAAAGTCCGATGATTTTGAGTTTATTAGCTACTTAGATTTTTTAGATTTTGTTTGAAGCCTTGAAAGTATAAAGTCTACTTTTGATTAGCTTCTCTTATTATGTGAATGAGCAAACAAAAGTATTAAAGTAGCTGTCGTTGTTTTATTTATTATGATGGTTGAGTTGTGGCATGCTTTGAGGCCACATTTTGAATAGCAGTTGAGAATGAATCTTAGGACTTGGGGTTGTTGACCCCATTACCTTGTCGCTAAGAGTTTATGATTCCACAACTATTTTCTTTTAAAGAAAAGTTTCAGAAACAAAAGTGTCACTAAAGGCATAAGCACATAGCTTATGTTGCAAAATTCCACTTATGAAGAGGTTAGCGCAAAGAAGTTTAAGATATGCTAATTGAACGACTCTAGCATATCTCATAATAGTTGTATGGATTGCATTATGATGATGTTATTTGACACTTGAGAGATCTCATTTACGTGTTTCTGATAAATTCCTGTAATGAATAGTGTACGTATATATATGTAAATGATGAACGATTGTAGGAATAGTCTTTTACAAAAGACACGATCGTTGGACCTTTTGGATATACTCCTCACTAATTGACCATGTTAGACAAATCGCTAGTGTTATAGTACATGGAAGGGACTATGTTGTCTATTAGATGTAGAACCGCCATGACTTGCATTAGTGAGTTGTTTAATAATGGTATCATGACAGTGACCAAATTATGACAGGCGTTGATGTAGTTTAATGCGCGACTAAAGTTAATTTCGTTGAATATGATAAAAGTATCATATGGACCAAGTGGGAGAATGTAAGATTATTTCCTTAAATGGCCCACATTATGGCACATATGCTAATTATATATTGACGAGATTATGAACCATATTATGTAGGGGTGAAAAAAAAATTGACGGGACCCGAACCGACTGAAAGACCGAAAATTCGGTTCGGTGTTCGGTCGACCTAGTCTGGCAAAAAACCAGAAAAAATCGAACCAAAAAAACCGAAATACATCTCGGTTCGGTTTCAGTTTCCCGGGAAAAACCGAAAAAACCGAACCGAAAAAACAAAAACCACCCCTATTTGGACTGAAAACCATACAACTCTAATAAAATGAGATAATGTAATCCTATTTTATAAATAATTCCATGCAACTCTAATAAAATGCATGCTTTAATTGTAAAAAGCAACACAACTTGTATTATAATAACTTAATAAGCATATAATACAAATCTTAACGCCGGACCGAAAAAACCGAACCACCCTGAACCGATCGGTCCATTGTTTTTTTCGGTCGGGATCGGTTCCCAGCAAAATCACCCCGAACCGATCGGTTCTGTCCCAAACATCCCAAAAACCGAACCGAACGATTTTCACCCCTAATATTATGTTTCCCTAATTGATTGGTCAAATTGATGGAATGATTACCTAATATCTTACTTTGATGGAAAGTAGAATAATCGCTAATAAGAAAACATGTCCTCTCTTTGCCTATAAAAGAGCTCATAGTCTTCCATCAAATTATGACACTAATTTGCTAGTATAGAGGGCAAGAGAGAGAAACTTGTATTCCACCTAGGGCATAATGCTCTTGGTAAAGTTACGGCTGCTTCAATTAATTATTGGATCGCTCAAGTTCTGCATTAACGAATCCGGGTACACCGTCCTTGATTCTTTAATTTCCATTTAATGATTATATAGTGATGATCATGATAGTTCTAGATCCTGACTTAAACGTAGGGCGTTAATTATCTAACACCATTGAAAAATAATTTACAGAATGGTGTTTGTTTCTTATGTTAAACTTCGGTAATACCTTTCTCGGCCTTTTGACTAAGATCCAATGTTAAAGTTCGGTATTCATAGGCCGGTCTGAAGTAAGCTAATGTGAGAAGACAAATCTCAATTAAGTATTGCAATGACCAAGCTACGCCTTTATGAAAATGATATTGTTTTTTTGTCGAGTTGTATTAAACTATTTTTTATTTTCTATTTCAATATCTTTCTAAATTTTGTTATTCTAATATTTTACTACTACTTTACAAAAAAAAAAAAATTAATACTACTTTAAAAAAAAATAGTCGGGAAGAACTCAAATATCAAAACTCCCAATGATTTTTTTGTTGGGTTTTCACAGTGATGAAAGTTTGTTTTGAATAACCTTTTTAAAAGAGTAAAATTAAAATAGGCCATGCAAAGCTATATGTGTATTATAAAAGTAATAAACTAATAAGTAGCATGTGAATAATGATTTAACTAAAGAAGTGAAGCACTGTTATTTCTCTACAACTTTTGATCAATTTAGAGAGCCTGGTGTGGAGCAAATTTTGAATTTTTTTTCTGTAATGTCTCTCTACTTTATTCAAAACAGAAGTAGAGTGGCAGATAAGGATGCTTTTAGTTGTATAGGTGGACAACGGACCATCTCTCTCTAAAATTAATGTGTAACGACCCTGATTTGTTTGGAAAATAAAAATATCGTTTATTAAATTAATTTTGCTTTTACTTAAAATATTTTCTTTGTTAATAACTATTTTGGGTCAATAATTATTTTTCTACCGGTATATATATATATATATATATATATATATATATATATGTGTGTGTGTGTGTGTGTGTGTGTGTGTGTGTGTGTGTACACTATTATATAATACTAGATTTTCCTAGGAGTTTTTTTTTTTTTTGATCAAGATTTTCCTAGGAGTTGTTAGCCATGTGCTTGCACATGGAGGAAGAGGGGAGTAAGCTTCTTAATTACTTAGTTACCAAGAATAAGTACACTATACATGTATACGTAGTACCAAGAATCACTTAAACTGAAACCCTAAGATTTTCCTATGATTCTCCCATTAAAGCCTATAGATCTCCATGATTAAACCTATATTTGCTAAGATTCACCTAGGATTCTCCATGATTAAGCCTAGATTTGCCATGATTGAACCTAGGATTCTCCATGATGAGCCTAAGATTTGTTAGTATTGTGTTGTACTTCTAAATCTAGGAAGCTTCATCTTTTGCACTTGTGTATATGCAAGTGTACATACATATGTGTCTAGTACCAAAAATCCCTAACTTAGATTTTTCCCTAGATTTTCTTACACAGAATATTCTTTACATAAATGGTAGATTTCCTAATTATTACCTGGGATTCTACTAGATTTTCATAGCCTAATAGACTTGTGGCTATTTGTTGTACCCTTGCTCCAAACACCCTTTCAAGTGGGGATTTTCTACTACAAATCCTAACCCTTATTCCGCATATCTGTCCTTCATTTATGAGGGGAATATATTCCCTCATCATTAAGGGAATAAGAATATATTCCCTCATGATTACTAAGAATATATTCCCTCATGATTACTTAGATTCTCCCTAGATTTAGACATATGCCTATTGTTGTGTGTAAAACTAGTACCCAAAACTCCCTAAAACAAAGGTGGACATGCAAATCATGCACTAACTAGTGCACTAGATTTTTACTAGGAAATTTCCTAGCACTTTCCTACTAGATCTCCTAAGAACAAAAACCCATCATTGGCTAGGATTTTTGACAACGGAGTGTCATGAGATTAATAATTTCGTTTTCTCGTAAGAAGTATCGAGTCAGTCTTTTGCATTTTTCGTGGCATCTTAAATTTCTTTGGGGATGTTTTATGGTTCTTTTTAAGTTCCTAAGTGTCTTTTAGTTTTTGAAGAGTCAAACACATTTTTCAATTAGTCTTTGGTCTAGTCTTAGTCTATTAATTATTGTCTTGGAAATGTTAGTTGTTTTATTTTCCTATGCTTAGAGGGATGTTCCACGTAATCTATTTAAACCTCTGTGGTGAATGACATGGGAGAGAGTTGTGTGTTTGAGATAGCCTTTGGCTCGTGAAGACTAGTTCTTCTTTTATGTTTTGTATCTCTTTGTTGGATTCCATTGAGTGGTGAGCATTTCCTACGCCATGTATCCCTTTTTAGACACCTCAGGTGGTGATATCTGTATCCCGTTGGAGTTTCTAATTGGGTGGTGAGCGACTATCCCTTTATCCCTTTATCTTTTTACCTTTATCTTTCCCCTTCTACCGTATCCGGCATCAGTTTGGTATCAGAGCTTCGGGTTCAATGACAAGTTATTGTTGCTTGTAATTTCAAATAATGTCGGACGAAATCTTTTCAGACAATGATTCATTTTCTTCACTACCAGCAATGGATTGGTCCATGCCACCAATATATGATGAATACACCGGGGATGGGCTCTTGATTGTTCACAAGAAGCATGGGTCTACTGAAAAGGTTCAAGACTCCGCACTCTCACCAAAGTCAACGTTGGGTTTTACCAAACAGAAAAATGAAGATTGGGAATGGAGGAAGGAGTCAAACTTCGAACAACATATCAAAATTCTAGTGGCAACAACTTTGGAGACCAAATCTGATTGGTCTAACCCTCCTATTTATGGTGAAAATCTAGAAAAGGAAGTTGGATTAGACAAAAGAAACAACATTGGCGCTGTTGTTAAAAAGTATTCTGAGGATTTTGAAATTTTCCTTTTTCATTATGATGGTCGGTCTAGAGAATGGGATCACTTTGAGTGGTCGAAAAGGATGGGTCATATCAGTGCAAGAAAACAAACAAAATGGTGGTATGCGAAGAGATTTCTACATCCTGATATTGTAGAAGCTTATGACTACATTTTCACTCCTGGGAATCACGTTTTGGTACTATATCCAGGAACAACTACATTGTTTAGAGCAGCTGTTGTTCACGCAAGATCGAGAAGGAAAAAAGAAAAGAAAAGAAAAGAAAGTCCACCATGTTGCAAACTTCAAGCAAAGAAATCGGCGAAGATTCGAGGGCGAATCTTTTTCAACCAGGGGAGTTTGACAACGGAGTGTCGTGAGATTAATAATTTCATTTTCTCGTAAGAAGTATCGAGTCAGTCTTTTGCATTTTTCGTGGCGTCTTAAATGTCTTTGGGGATGTTTTATGGTTCTTTTTAAGTTCCTAAGTGTCTTTTAGTTTTTTAAGAGTCAAACACATTTTTCAATTAGTCTTTGGTCTAGTCTTAGTCTATTAATTATTGTCTTGGAAATGTTAGTTATTTTCTTTTCCTATGCTTGGAGGGATGTTCCAAGTAATCTATTTAAACCTATGTGGTGAATGACATGGGAGAGTTGTGTGTTTGAGATAGCCTTTGGCTCGTGAAGACTAGTTCTTCTTTTATGTTTTGTATCTCTTTGGTGGATTCCATTGAGTGGTGAGCATTTCCTACGCCCTGTATCCCTTTTTAGACACCTTGGGTGGTGATATATGTATCCCGTTGGCGTTTCTAATTGGGTGGTGAGCGACTATCCCTTTGTCCCTTTTATCTTTTTACCTTTATCTTTTCCCTTCTACCGTATCCGGCATCAATTTTGTTCCCTAAAATCTCACAAAATCTAGGATTTTATTCCTTACATTTAATTTAGGAATTTTCCTAGAAATTGGAGCACATGGAGGGGAGGGGGAGGCCGGCCATTTGGAGGGGGAGGGGTACCCAATTTTTCCTATAAACATAGGTCATTCCTCACTTGTTTTCTCACACCAAAATCACTCCTCACTTTGTAGTCTTGTAGTAGCATTCTAGAGAGAGAAGCTCTCATGCTTTCTTGAGTTTCAAGAAGAAACTCAACCTTGTTCTTCCATCTTCAAAGAGAAACCACCTCCCACCACCACACAAAACCACCCTCCAATCCTTAAAGTAGTAGTAAAGTTGTTAGAAAGTCATTCAAGCCGCTAAAGTCTAGTCGTTACTCTGCCCACCAATCAACCTAGCTTTTTCGTCTTCGACTAACACTCGGAACTAAAGTAAGATATTTCAACCCTAGTCTTAATCTAGTTATTTATTTTCACGTAGTTGTTATAATGCTCAAGTTTTTACTTAAAGTTTCTAGTCATTACTTGCTTTATTTGCTTATGGTAAAAATCGTCGAAGACTGATAAAAATCACTTTTCAAAATCACGCCGTTATAATGCCCGATTAAAAATCGACTTATCAAATTTACACTGTTATAATGCTCGATTAAATTTTGAAAAGAGAAATATAGAAGTTACTATGCTTGCTTAGAAATTGACTTTTCGAAAATACATCGTTATAATGCCCGACTGATTTTTGAAACGATAATGTGGTTGATTGAACTTTTCGAACGACATGAGATTTTCCTAAAGTACTTCCGTACAAATGTTTTGACTAACTTTGAATTGTGGAATGATCCAAGGCTAACACCCTTGAAAGTCTGTCAAAAAGTTGAGCTTCGCGCTAACTAAGAAAGGAATAGTCATTCTAACTAGACTTGTCCGGCCATCTGATCTGGGACTTTCCTGGTTATTTCATTCATCGAGAGAAGGTCGCATAGGAAAACAAAAGGTTTATAATGTGACTACGAAGTTGATCAGTGCAATTTTCTGTTAACCCTAGATTAGTTTAAAAAAGAAATGCGTGTAGAAAGGTTGTTATTTTTTGTGACATGATTTTCGAGAAAAGATGCATAAACACGAAACGAATTTTATAAATCATACTGCATGAGACGATACGGTATTGACACAACACGGTTTTTGAGAAAAGATACATGATTACAAAACGAGTTTTATAAACCATGCTCACGCTTTATAAAAACCATCAAATTTTCATGTGATGGAAGATGACATATTTGTTTATAAAACCATAGTCCTCGAGTCAAAACACGGGCGAAAATGGTGCCAAAGGTCGATTATATGAAGGATTGAGCAATTGGGGACCAAACGGACATCAAAGGGTGACCGAAAACCACCCCAAGGACAGGAAAAGCTGCTGGAAATTGTAGGGGCAGCAGCTTATGAACAGTAACTGTGCAGTTTTTCACCTCTAAGGTGTAGAATTTCAACCCAATCACAAATGAGATAGTCTAGGCACAAAATAGAGATGCTATGCAACAATTAAACATGGAGGAAGATCAATTTCACTCCCAATTTCATCAATCAACAAGTAATTTCATAGATCAAAGAATCTAAGTTGGGAAACCCACACAATTTGGGGAAAACATGATTTTCAATGGAATTGAAGGCTATAACAAGATATATGCAATAAATCACAAGCATACAACTAGAGAGAGTAGACATTGTTCCCCTACCTCAAGGTTTTTCTTGAAAATGGAAGATGAATGAAACCCTAGGTGTAGAAACTTCAAATTCCGGATTTGGAGCTCTTGGTGTGAATGCACGGCAACCCAAGCTCCGTAGAGTGCGTAGAACGTGAAAATGACCTTGGTTCTTGAAGTGGTTGAGTGGGGAGGGCAAGATTTGAGCTTGTAGTGAGCAACAATGGTGGAGAGGTAAGAGAGAGAGGAGCCGGTCGGTGGGGGTGAGAGAGAGATAGATTTTGTTTTATTTTTTTACAAACTTCTCCCATACACTTCATATTTTAACCCCTAATTACACATCACATCCAAAAGTCACTTGTGTATATAAAATGTAACCCCATCCCATTAACCACAATCCCACACTTAGTCAATTAACATTTTTCAACATTCCTCGCAAAACCCCAACTTTTATTTCACACTGTGCCAACCAGGCATGTTCCAGCACAACACTTATTTTCAGAGTTTTCTTTACTTTAATTTATTTATGAAAATAAGGAAGTACCCCCCATTTGGAAACAATGACATTTCCAAAATTTTGAAATTTTCATCACATCAAAATCTCATCCCCCCACTTTTAGTACAAAACCGAAAAACGACACATTTTTCTCTGAAGAAAATGGGTGAAAGATGACTTTGCTTCACTCAAAAATAACTTCCGATTATACCGTCGTGATTAGAAAAATCCAAGGAACAATTACCGGGACTTTTTATCGGCCAAATCGAAACTTCTCCAAAAAGTGATTTTTTACACGGGTCCTTACAAATTCTACAACTTGGAGGAGTACGGAGCAGGACAGGACACCACCGGGGTTGACGGCCGTGCCATGAAGTAGAGAAACCCTAGACGTTCTTGTAGTAAATAAATGTATTGGCAGGAATATTTCTGTAATTTCCTTTTTGGATACTGTTGTAAGACTTTTATTTATTATTAATGTAATAAATATAACGTTCCCAAAATTCGGGGCGTTACATAATGTGTAGATTTCAACTTATACTGTCAAGTCAAAATGTTAGCGTAATACCAAAAATCTAATTTCTCTCCCGAATAAAAGACGATTACTATTTGCTTAGATGTCATACACTATTATTAACAAATGCAACACAGCTTCCTAACAAGAAATAGAAGATACATTTCATTAATCTTTATAACTAACGTATCATGTCAAGTTGTCATGTTAATCATTTCTCTCTCGTGATTTTCATAGACCCTCTAATGAAGATACTAAATTTCTACTCTGTGCTAAGATTAAAAATCTTGCAATTCTCAGTCTAATTCAACGATTGAACGACAATTCCTACTGCAATTGGTTAATTAATTTGGATCCACTATTTTTACCGGGTTCAATTACATTTACGGCCCATTTGGATGCCGTATTAGTTTTGGAGGGATTAAATAGTAAGGGGTGATAAAATAGTCAGCGAGATTAAATAAGAAAGGTGGACCCACATTGATGTGACAGTTCAAAAGGGAATTAAATAGTACATGGTTTGGATGAGTGATAAAAGGCGGATAAGGAGGATGGATAATGTAAAATCATGTCAAAAGATTTTCTTGCCCTTGGTAATGCATATATCGAATTATGCATTTATATAATTATTTAAAAACCAAAATTAATTAATTTCATATAATTTCAAACATTTAAGTCATAATACTTAATTGTAATTTTATTTTATTAAAATAATAATAAATTATTTTTATTTGTAACTTACAATATTTATTTTAAGTTAATACACGAATTATAATTTCAAATTCTAAAGTATAAATTTTTTCAAATTTTTTTGTATCGAATTAAAGATCTTTGTAGTAGTTTAATTTGGTGCAAACAAAAATTAAAATTATGCACGAAAGTACTTTATTTTTTTATTCAAATGAAATTGCATAGGGGTAGGGAGGTAAACATAGACACCCTCCCCCCTACTTATATTTGGTCAGGGAGGGGCCTGACTATTTATTACCTGCACTAATTAGTCATGGATCAGTTTTGGTTGCCAAACAAGGTATTAAGGAGGAGAAGGGGTACTAATTAGCCCAACCCCCTCATCCCTCTTCCATATCCCTCATCCAAACATGCCCTTAAGGAGCAGTGGACTCCAGTTAAGTGACCAATTTAAGGGATAATTTTAGAAAACCCCCTAAACTTTGACCTCAATATCAAATATACTCCTAAACTTTCAAAAAACTTAATCATACTCCTAAACTTTGAATCTGTCAAAGTACTAACGGAATTGGTTGAGTTGGCCGTTAGATTCCATTAAATATACTTATATGGCGTCCAATTTCACTTAAAATGTGATACATGTACATCAACACCTCTCTCTCTCTCTCTCTCTCTCTCACACCTCTCTCTCTCTCTCTCTCTCTCTCTCTCTCTCTCTCTCTCTCTCTCTCTCTCTCTCTCTCTCTCTCTCTCTCTCTCTCTCTCTCTTCGTCCCAAAGAAATGCCAAATATATATATTTTTTCAAACTTTGTTTCCAAAAACTATTTTTTTAAGAAAAAATAACATATATTTTTCAAAAATTTAAAAAATGTTTTTTTTAAAAAAAATTATTTTTAAACTTTATTTTCAACAAATTTTTTTCAAAAAACTAAAAATCAAATATTTTTGCAAAAAAGTTTCAAACTACTTTTTTGAAAAACTGCTTTCATATTTTTTTTTCAAATTTTTTTTTCTTCACACACTTAGGAATATTTTTTGAATAAAAAAATAGTTCTTTTTGAAAATATTTTTACAAAAAAGTAATTTTGGAAATCAAAGTTTTAAAAATAGTGTAGCTTGAAAATATTTTTGGAATAAAAAAATAGTTCTTTTTGAAAATATTTTTACAAAAAAGTAATTTTGGAAATCAAAGTTAAAAAACAGTTCTGAATTTTTTTTAATTTTTTCAAAAAATATTTTTTGTAAACAAAGTTTGAAAATAGTTTTTTTTTTTTTTTGACATCTTTGGGAAGAAGTGAGAGAGAGTGTGTGTGAGTGTGTGAGTGTTGAGGTACATGTGTCACATTTCAAGTGAAATTGGAGCTACATAAGTATATTTAACGGAGTCTAATGGCCAAGTCAGCAAATTCTGTTAGCACTTTGACGGATTCAGACGGTAGGAGTATATTTGATTAATGAAGCAAAGTTTAGAAGTACGATTGAGTTTTTTGAAAGTTAAGAATATATTTGATATTGAGGTCAAAGTCTGGGAGATTTTTTGAAATTTTCCCCCAATTTAAAGTGAGAAGTAATGTTCACCCCTTCCAAGTTGGGAGTGCAAATTATATTCATCTCCGTTCGAAAAAAAAACAAATACTACAAAGTGCGACAACACAAAGTGCGACGACATTTCTTTCTTGTTGCTTGACATTTGTCAATGCAGAAACCATTGCCTCCAGTCCAATTCTCACAGATATCCCCACTCCAACCCTAATTAGTTTTGTTCTTCATCCAATGGCCTGTACGTATCGTGTTCTCTTTGTAGTTTCCATCACTCCCGTGATCGATTCCCAAGAACCCTCCACAGTGATCATTCAAATTGCTTTGGTTCGCAACACCAACACTAACTCCAGTTTCAAGACAACCAAACATGCCCTTCTTTCGAACATATTTAGCCAAAACGAATTCATTGACTACCTCCACTCTAAAATCAGAAGTAACTATCACTTCGTGTAAAACTTACAGTGACCCACTAGCTGACTAGCTTACCATTTTCAGTCATCGATCATTTAGACGGCCTGGCCAATGCAAACCTTGAGTCAGGATTCAAAGACATCAACACCTCTATTACAACAACATTACTCGGACGGCGTATTGTGAGATCAGGTTCAATTAAACCTGCTTCAAACGAGTCCACTAGGAAAATTAGTGAGTTCATTTGGTAAATTTTAAACAAGAGAAAAGGAAAGCAGTCAATTGTTACCAGGAGAAAGTTTTCTTCCACCATAGAGCTCCTTGGCTAAGGGATTGGATGCCCAATTATTAACAGCAACCCGACTTGTAGGTTGAACCCCAACAATTTTTCCCTCATCCGATAAAACCACCTGAAGTTGGACCACGAGACGACAAAACAAGTCAACAATAGATGATAGGTTAGGGAATATAAATATATAGTATTGCTGCAATGTTCTCCAAAGTATTTCGCAAGCAGACTAGTCCACTCACGGTTGACTAGAGAGGCAGGTCACAATTAAAATGTAAGTTTTGGTACAGACTAAGAACACAGAAGAATTCAAAGAGTGAAATGGTAAATGCATCTTAATTGATTGGAAATTTTGCAATACAAGGGTGTGTATGAAAAGCATGTCATCAACTGATAAACAGCCTACTGATTGGAAATTTTGCAATACAAGGGTGTGTATGAAAAGCATGTCATCAACTGATAAACAGCCTAAAAAGCATACACGTTTAGGGAAAGAAAAAGAAAAGAAGAGAAGCATATGCATCAAGTTTTGTTAATTTGCATGAACTATCCAAATGGCAGTAAATGACTTGATAGATAACATGCCATTGACTTAAGCAAGGAAATATTATAATGGCCAATGAAAAGGGTTGGGGAACTCCACGCATGGGCCTAGACGGGCCTAGAAGCAAAGCAAGTCACAAAATATACAAAGCCATGAATTGATACATAGACTCAAGAACATGTTTACTCACTAGCAAAGCTTTAAACAATTTCTTGTACTTACAAAAAGTTCCGTAAGGTTTTGTTTATCTCCAAATAGTTGGTTCCTCTGCGTGTCTCTGGGAGCAAGTTTCATTCTTTTTTTAACACTCTTCTCCTATGAAGCACCAACACTCAAAATAGGTCGCCTTATCCATGTCGGGACACGCCAAAAAATATATGGGACAAGCCACGTGGTGTGTCCCTTAAATTTTTAATTGATTTTTCAAAGTTGGAGCTGAGGGAAGTGATAACAACAAAAAATTAATGGATTGTGTAAATGGAAACAGATAGCAGAAAATGGATAGAGTGGCATCCTCAAGAGGATGACCCCCTCTCTCCTTTCATCATTAAACATGTAAATCAGACAACGTGCATGAGAGGAACAAAAAAGGAGAGAAGTGAAAAATAGTGAAATTCAACAATTTAAGATGATGACAATGGAAACAACTATTTTGACGACGCTAAAAAGGA
The DNA here is from genome assembly GCA_016920895.1 of Vaccinium myrtillus. Taxonomy (NCBI): domain Eukaryota; kingdom Viridiplantae; phylum Streptophyta; class Magnoliopsida; order Ericales; family Ericaceae; genus Vaccinium; species Vaccinium myrtillus. The sequence continues at coordinate 22,573,789 of CM029272.1, forward strand.
GATGGCAAAAAGTAGGTAGTGCCATCATTGTTGGATTGACACTGCTTACATGTACATCATGTGCGAGCTTATGCCAGTAAAGTTTTCTTTAAGAATAGGACACAAACCAAAAGATTCCATGGCTGTGTTTGGTTAGATAGTTTAGTTTAGTTTTGATGATGTCAGTAGGTGTAAAAGGAAGTTGGGTATTTTACGTGTCATTGTCGCTGGAAGTGGACAAGAAACAAATGTACAGGATATCTAAATCGTTCACTTTATTGAATGCAGATGTTTTAAAAAGAATCAAATTTTCTGTAATTTAATTTTAGACCAAGATACTGGAAATTCTTAAGATTTACAGTACTTATTTAGGTAAACTTCACACCTATCCCAATAAAGTACAAGAAGCAATAGCATCAAGTGCGAAGGCCAGTGACAATCAATATATCAATAACAGCAGAACCAATAAATTTACCCAAAACATTGCTTCTTTTTTTTATAGTGTTTCTGCATGGCAAAGAAGACATAGTTATATTCAATCTAACTGCAAACAATACCAGGTCATAAGAGACAATGTTTTTCAGTCAGTTATAAAGGATAACCAGATATTGACAGTCAAAGGAGTTTCAAAACCTCTGGATAATGTAGACCAGCAAGAAACAAAGCAAGCTCTTAGATTCCAAATGAATAATATCACGATAAATACGCAAAGTTTGTTTTTCCGTAGTTCACCAAACTTTTACTCAGCCTCATTCCTCATTGATCAATAGCTCTCTATCAATTCTTGGTGACTACTGTTTTCTGGTAGCTGTAGGCAATTCGAGGTGACAACTAGAGGCAATGGATATGACTATTAGACCCAAGACAGAGTTTGAATGGCCAAACTAGATGTGCATAGCCATGAAACTCTGAAAAACATAGGATTTTCCTGTTTGTCAGAGTGCTGTTGTACACAGAACACAGACTAACCAGGAAAAACACAATATACCTTTGCAGTTATTGTTCGTATTTGTTATCTATCGTACTTAATTTTTTAGAAACTTCGCCATGCAAATCAGAAAAACAACCACTTTGTTCACTTCACATTTCCAAAAAAATTTCCAAAAAGATTCCTTCCCCATCTCTCATCTCTCCAATCATTAATCATATTTCTCTCTCTACTCATATCCTTCCATCCAATCATTATTTTCATTTTTCTCTCTATCTCTCTCCAATCATTACACATCTCTCTAATTATTACTTTTTCTAAAAACTCATCCAAACACTATCTAAAAAAATTTCTCAAAAAATTTCTTCTCAAAACTCTCAACCAAACACAGCCAACATGTTTGTTAAGTTATGTTGTGTTAAGGTTACTTTTGTTATGTATTCTAGTCATAGGGTTAGTTTAGTCTTATGTATGTTAGTCTTGTATATCTAACTGTATAGACCCATTTGTGAAGTTAATGAGAAAAACCTTGATCTCTCTTTCTCTCTCTACATTCTAACATGGTATCAGAGCACCGATCCTTCACTGATCGTGCCTTGTAGAGGGCTAGAGATCGTTTTGTCTCTCTGTTAATCGTGTTGTCAGTCGCTTTTTGACAGTGGTGACACTGTTAAGGTTACTTTTGTTATGTATTCTAGTCATAGGGTTAGTTTAGTCTTATGTATGTTAGTCTTGTATATCTAACTGTATAGACCCATTTGTGAAGTTAATGAGAAAAACCTTGATCTCTCTTTCTCTCTCTACATTCTAACAATGTTTTAGCAATGATGAACAGATTTAGACTCATTTAGCAACGTACCTGATAACTAGCGATATCCTGGGTGGAACCTTTCAATTCCTCGTCATTTTCCTTTATTGGAACAGAGCAAGAGGGAGTCTCTCCAGAATTGGAATCAGCATCACCTCTCAAGAATACCGGGAGTTCTCCAATCCAGGCACCAACACCCTTTTCTGTTATTATGTCCCCAGCCCAACCAAAGGCATCCTTGATTCTTTCAACAATGGAAAAGCAAAAGGCATCCAACTGCAAATACGAACGGGCTACTACTACGTAAAAGAATGCTACCAGAGAAACATGAAAAATGAAAACAATGAGCAATACTATAAAGTCAAAATATGTGAACATCAATGGCTACTGGCATCAATCTTTCGAACATGCAATGTGAACCCTAACCTAACAAAGATGCATCAGCAGTGTCAAACTTCAGCAGTTTTTATTGATTTCCTCTGGTACCATTTTTTATGTAATTGTTCATTATCTGATGACAAATAAACTAGTACGCCACATGACAAATAAACTAGTACGCCACATGACAAATAAACTAGTACGCCACATGCCATAGATTGCATGCATGCATGTATTCCATTCCATCGGATGCTGAATTCCATGGGATTTGGAGGATCATCCATTCCTAATTTTGATACGTGAATTAGCCATACTAACTCACTTCAGAGCATCAAGCTTTCGAACATGCAATGTGAACCCTAAGATAACAAAGATGCATCAGCAGAGACAAACTTCAGCAGTTTTTATTGATTTCCTCTGGCGGCATTTTTCAGGTAATTATTCAGCATCTGTTGACAAATAAACTAGTTCGCCACATGCCACAGATTGCATACATGTATGCATTCCATTCCATCGGATGCTGAATTCCATGGGATTGGGAGGATCATTCATTCCTAATTTTGATAAGTGAATTAGCCATACTAACTCACTTCAGATAACAAACACAATGTTTATTCATAGAAAGAAATATAACTTGGTTTCTCAATGCTTTGTTCATGACTTTTATTTGCTCGTTTTGACATGCCACAAATCCAAGGTCTGTAATATGTCAGGGTGTCAAATAAATTTAAATCGCGTATTAACCCCAGCACTAGAAGAGAACGTCTACGCATACACGCATTGCTCTATCACACCAGAGCAACTAAATCAATAATCATTTTACTTGCACACAGCTGCAATTGCATATTGTTGAACATCTTTACGCCCTACCAGCGAGATGCACCACAACCTGCACTTTCACAAAAATGTCCACAAAGAGCAAAAGCTAGAGTAGAATCACTTTTAGGCACGTCGATACGACGAAACCCACTCTCTCCTAATGGCAAGGGCAAGGTGAGTAATTAGATAGGGTTTGCTTAAATGGAAGCCAAACCCAAGTTTAGGGAACGATTGGATGAGGAGGAACTTGCCCCATGACACCCCACAATATAAGTCACAAGCAAAAGTGTTCATATAGATTTAACAATTCCTCTTTACAAAATTAATGCATAGGAATTAGCAATAATTGATGAGGCACTACCCATCGATAAATGATGATATTGATAAATGGTGAGGTACAAATTAATTTATTGACATAACGACGAGGGTTTATAAGTGCTCAAAATTTCAGTTAAATCAGCATTGACAGTATTTGTTAGTTATTTATTGACAAGGAAACAACATCGGTCAAGATAGATACAACTCAAACGTTCCATCTTTTATAACCAATCAACAGGTTATGCATGATTGACAAAAGTTCAAAGCATCACATCATGACTGCACCTCATGAGAACTAGCAAGCAACTTGTATCCCAATCCTTTAAGGATAGCAGCTTCTCCAAGACATTTGAACTTTGCAGTGTGCATCAAAAAAAGTGAACAACTTTAACAAAGGTGAAGTGTAATTGTCTCAAAGGACGCATACCGTAGTAGACTCCACAGCTTGATGCTGAATAAAGTCCATATCAGATGATTGAACCGAATGATTTCCTCCAAGGTACTTTCTTCCACCATGCAGATAAGGCATACAAAGTTGACCAAAAATGCCAATGGCAACAAGAAAAAATCCACTTGCAAGAGCAGCGGCGAAAACTTTCAGCAGCGAAGTGAATCTCTGTGAAGCAATTCGTACACATCAAACAATTCAAGTGAACGAAGCCCTGTTATAAACTACTTCACCAACTAGCATTGAGTCAAGTTTGTTACTCCCTATGTCCCAATTTGTTTGTCCCTTATTCTATACTAACCGAATAGATAAGTGTGAAGCGTTTGTCTTTCAATTGACAATGCTTCTTATATGCAATGGATCTTGTTTCATAGACCTCAATTAGTTCTATTCAACAAAGTTTTTGAAATCACATAAGACGTTACCAATTAAAAGGTTTGAGCAATTTAAAAATGGCACTAACTCATAAAGGACTAACAAATTGGGACGGATGGCATAGTACAGAAACCCCTCACACACTTAGCACCCAACAAGAAAAAATAGAAGTTACATAAATAAAGAAAAAAGAGAAGAAGCAAATCTATTTGCAAACACAATAATTAAGACTGAAGAATCTGATGCATGTTAATGGCGACCAAATTCACAATACCGAACAAATCTTCTATCAAATACAAAAACACTCAATCATAACAATTCTTGTAATCCTGTTTTCATTACCAATTGCTCAATAAGTACGGATTGGTGTTTCAATGTATTCATTCAAGCCCCCCTAATTTACTTTTGTTTCCTTCGTTTATTTGGTTACTGGGAGAGTTTTGATGCGGTTCATGTGTTTGCAAGTTCCGTGGCCTGTTGGAGAAATGGAGCTTCTGAGAGATTGTTGCAGGGTTGCCAAGGAGATTGGAGGCATGAATAGTTATCCAAAGAGAAGAAACATTGAAATTCATCCGAACGGCACTCAGTGAATTTGATCCTGGACCTTCTGGAATTCCCGTCCGGATGGTCGACGTGTTTTGTTATAATTTTAAGTTCCAGACCTACTTTGAGGCCCAATAATCTCTTTTCTACGGGTCTAGACTTTTCTGAGAGGGCTCGAGAGAGGCAAGAGCAAGAGGAGAAGAGATCTCCATGGCTTACATCACCGAGAGCTTGAAGACTGTAATGGTCCAAAATTTTGAACAGTTTATGTAGTTGTACAATTTGATTGAAATGGCATTTCGTAAAAATTTGTACCAGTACAATTGTGTGTGCTTAAGTGGGCATGGTGTGTCCACCGTACCTAATTTTTTTTTTGTGTATCTGTACCTAACAAATCCTAAAAGGTCAAAAGCCTAAAAAAATGTACTTATGTCATACAAATCCTAGAGTAGTCTAAATCCCCATAATTCACTCTTCTCCTTTGCCTTGTTCCCATGTAACAATTTGATTTAAATGGCATTTCGTAAAAATTTGTACGAGTACAATTGTGTGTGCTTAAGTGGGCATGGTGTGTCCACCGTACCTAATTTTTTTATGTGTATCTGTACCTAACAAATCCTAAGGTCAAAAGCCTAAAGAAAATGTACCTATGTCCTACAAATCCTAGAGTAGTCTAAATCCCCATAATTCACTCCTCCTTTGCCTTGTTCCCTGTTACATGGCTTTCCCCCAACCATTATAACCCATCTACCAGTTATTTCTATAATTAGCAAACTCATTTCCCACCTCCTACCACATTTCAGGCAGAGAGAGAGAGAGAGAGTTGCTAGTTAATACACAATCACATATACTATCATCATCCTCCCCCTTCTCCAACACTTCTTCTCCATACCAACCACCATCCCTGCTCCAGTCCGAAGAGCCAGAAACAACCACCAACAGATCTCCACACCATCTTTTCGACCAACGCGCCGTTTCACCCATTATGCCCCCTGAACTACAGGAGGAGAGGTAGATACAACTCATCTCCCTAAGTATATATGGGCTTACCAGTATAATGTTTTGTATTAAGCATATCAAGGGATGATCCTTTCATATCTTGATGCATTATTGGAACTTTTGAGCCTCCCGGAAATTTTGAATTTTTGCATCAAGATACATCAATGTGTTATCTTCAAATGTTCAGTTGACCTGAGTCAAGCCAACAGTCCGATCTTTGTCGATCAACAGTTTTGTAAATTCCGTCAGTCTTGGACAGAGTCAGTTAAATCACATTTCAATCTTTAACGAGCATTTTCAAGATTTAGGTTCCAAATAAAAGTAGTTCTAACACCTAATCTAGTAACCTGTAAAATATCATAAGTTTTGGATGTGTTTTAGTATGATTTTAAGATATTTCTCAAGGACAAAATCTGTCGAACTTGGTAATCTGTTGAAGCTTGTAGCAGTTTATTGGAAGGCTTGAGCATTTTATTTCAAATTCTGTTTTTGCTGGAAGTATTATGGGATGTGTTGAGAATGTGTGAATTTTATTGACTACTAAAACCACCTCCCTAAGCCACAAACAAGCCATTTCTCCTTCTAGGGTCAAATCTGGACACATTATGTTGAAGGGCACTTTTGGCTCACTACCAGAAAATGTGCTCTTAACAGAGAAATGTTCATAACATCTTAAATTAGTGGCCTGTAAAAATTTAGATAGCATTCGGACTATGATTGAATTGGTTTTCATCTAAAAAAGGTCGTGGCCATAGTCAGTAAAATTTTGGAGATTGACATTAAGTCTTTAAGTTCATGTCTATTATCTTTTAGGTCTTAATGCATCAATTCGTGTGTAGTGGTGACGTGGTTGATAATAATGTTGTTATTAGTGAGTTATTTGAGATGGTGAACATGATGAATTTATTATCGTTCGAACTCTAAATAAATTTCATGTCTAGACATTATGTTGGGCCCGGAGTGCCCCCATGGATTTGGTTACACAATGTCACTCCCTGCTACTGCTCAAAAAACAGACTTGTGGGTGCGATGTTGAATGTCATGAAAGACTTAATTAAAGCCCTTCCTAACAGGTCATGGGTTCAAGTCGCGGAAACGTCATTATGAGGGAGGGATTTTGGGCCCAGAGTGTCCCCATGGATTTCGTTACACAATGTCACTCCCTGCGACCACTCTAAAAACAGTCTGGCGGGTGCGATGTTGAATGTCATAAAAGACTTAATTGAAACCCTCCCTAACACCAATTGGTTTCAGGAGAGATGGTGAAAAAGCGGTCCGACACATTAACATCGCATAATTAAATAAATTGTTATTTAATGAATTGCTTCACATCCTTACTATCATTACTTGTCATGATTATTTCTACTGTCTACGAAAATTTAGAAAGGAGATCATGTCACGGGTTGGTAACGGGTAATCGAGGCTATGAGGCCCAGAAGGTTTGAATCCTATGTAGGGCACAATGGTGAATAGCTGCGAGAATAGGTTTGAGAATAAGGGTGGAAATGCGCTTGTGTCAAAATGGGGAATTGGGTGTTCCCCAGAGGTCTTTGTTCCTTCCTTGTGTGGTCGTTGATAGTAGATCTGGGTAGATAATCGGGTAGCTATCGTTGGGACCTTTATCGGCAAGAAGAAGTCCTAATCACACTAGGTTTCCCTTACGCTGGAGGTTAAAAGGTAGGACTGATCTCGAGCTGGAGACCCTACACTTCCACCTAAATTAAAGGATAGTAACAAAATCAAACGTTGTTATTTGCATTGCACTCTAAATCCTGTTATTTGTAAATTATGGTTTAGGGTAGGTTTAACCTACTGAGTGTTTTATGCTCGTGATACTACTTGCCCTTGTATTCAAAACACTAGCTATTGAAGACAGAAGGGAGGACCGTACAAGGAAGGTGACATCAGGATCACCGAGGAAGAAATTGTCGAACCATGGATGCTTTGCCCTTAGTTGCTCTGCATTTTGAATTAGGTATTTTGAAATTGAAGACAGAGGGAGATAACAACAAAGTGAAAGGAATAAGAAGTAAAGAGGTGAAGTAATAGGGTCATATCAGTGGTATTTCTGCAATTCTTCACTCCTTAGCCTTCCGTGTTTCTTAGTCCAGGATAAATTAATGAGTTTATTACCATAAAGGTCACAAAACAAATATTTATTACCATTAAGTCAATCACTCTTTTTAATTACCATTAAGGTCAATCACTCTTTTTTTTGGGTTTATGTTTAGGGTGCACTTTCCTGTTATAGTGGTTTAGACATTTTCACAGGGTACCCTAGGATTTTAGGCACTTTCATAGGGTATCCTAAAGTTTAGGGTACCCTAAATTTACACTGTACATTTAGAATTTAGACCGTACATTTAGCATTTAGACCGTACATTTAGAATGTACATTTTAGAATTTAGACCGTACATTTAGAATTTAGACTGTACATTTAGAATTTAGACCGTACATTCAAAATTTAGACCATACATTTAGAATTTAGCACTTTCACAGGGTACCATAAGATTTTAGGCACTTTCATAGGGTACCCTAGGGTTAGGTCTAGGCACTTTTATAGGGTACCATAGAATTTAGGCATTTTCATAGGATACCCTAGGGTTTAGGTTTATGGTGCACTTTCCTATTTTAGGGTTCTAGCGGTTTAGGCATTTTCATAGGGTACCCTAGGGTTTAGGTTTAGGCACTTTCATAGGGTACTCTAGGATTTAGGCACTTTCATACGATTTGGGGGTTCAAAATTTAAAATGTAAAATTAAAATAAAAAAAGGGGGGAGAGAGAGAGAGAGAGACAGACTAATGAGTGGAGTTTTTGGTGCATTTTTCAAAAACTGATGGAGCTTGGCGTGCACGGCCCAAAAAATTGGACCTGCCCATGCTTTTCCCTAAATTAATACCCCCATATAGGGACTAAACGAACCCTGGTATTAGTAATCTGGAAAGCATTTGCGGGAACCAAATGCTTGGATTTGCCACACGTTTTCCAATCCCAGCAGCCTAATATTGGAATCAAACAAGGCCTAAGGATATTTTGGCAAAGCTACATTTGAATGGGACTCGAATTGGCAAGGCTTTTAGAGCTTTTACAAAGACAGTCCGTGCTCTGCTATAGTCTATGCTATTGACAAACCATGATCATAGTTCTCTTGAACCGAACTCAATTTCTTTTGAATTAAACTAAAAATCTATTTCAGTTATCATAACTTAGTCTTATAGTCCATGTGGGTCGACACACGTGCCTATCCACCATTCTCACGAGTAGAGATTAAAACACAGTTTTACTTATTATTTTGTTGGGTCACAAAAAATCTCTACCAACTACAGATTGAAATACAACTGTACTTTGAAGAGTAATCCAGGATTCTACTAGGCTGGAAATCATCTTTCCACAAATAGTGGCAGAAAATATGAAATCAAGGCTCAACGTCAACTTAACAATTCCATAGTCAGGTAGAACATTTTACTATACCTTATTAGTGTACATGTTGATTGGTTTTGCAACTGCACCACAAGATAGCTGTTTACTGGGAAGTGTGTAGGAGTCCTCATAGTACATATCCAGAATGTTAGCCAATGCAACCTGGAAAAAATTTGGTATGAGATACATGATAAAAAAGTGGTATGAATCACCATGAGACTAACAAAACCAATAACTTCGTTAATCAATTTATAAATACACCAATTCAACCACACGTATCAGATTTCCTAAACACTAACCCATTACCATACTCACGGTATTTTTGCAAGGAGCAATACATCCCCAAGTGCATTTGAAAATATATTTAAAAGGGGCTTCACATATTAATTGGAACAACTTCTAGCTCAAGATTCTAACAGTTCCCATTTTCTTCAATAACCGTCCGCTAATTTACAAATTGGTAAAAAAAACAAGAAGAAGAAGCCCCTTGGATTTTTAAATATTGAAGCGAGTTTTAGATAAAGACGCGATGTTTTGAATGAGGTATAAAAATACATCACTAATGTAGTCGCAGTTAGTACCACAACCAGTTCTTATTGACAACAACATAACATAACTTTTGTAACAAATATCTTTCTGGTGACTTGCTGGAATGATAATTGTGCTATAATAGACAAAAAGGTTCATGTTAAAGCATCCAACTCAACACTAATAGGCCATGAGTGACAAGACCGCGCTCATATAATAGTTTCAGATGTAATAATTTGGGACAAGCTATAGAACTCTTCCGCATGTGTGACCCTTGACTTGCACGTGTTAGAAATAAATGAAAGATTCACAAATAGGAAGCGCAAGGAGACAAGGAAGCACGTCAGGGGCAATCAATCAGGGTAGTCTTGTCCAAAAACCCAAAATGCCTAGTTTTAATACCATGTTAAAGCATCCAACTTAAAACCAAAGGCCACCTAGACTCAGCTACTAGTTTGGCAGGTAATAACTAATCAACGTGGGACAAGCTCTAACATTGGTATCCGAGCAAGGCTCACTTCATCCCACACTATAAAAAGAAAAATGAAGCGACGCCTAGACTCATATACTAGTTTGGGAGGTAATAATTAATCAATGTTGGACAAGCTCTAATAGTGGTATCCGAGCAAGGCTCATTTCATGTTGGACAAGCTCTAATAGTGGTATCCGAGCAAGGCTCATTTCACCCCACATTATGGAAACAAAAATAAGCCATAAGATGACATCCAACAAAAAGGATTGTATGAAGATAGACCCAAAAAGAAAAAAAACGTGACAAACCTCAAAAGTAGTTGCACACCACGTAGTACCAACGCAGACACGACACTTTAAGGGACATGTTTATCAAATATTCAGATATACTAGGGTTGAGAAAAAACCGAAGGACCCGCCCAAACCGATCGATCCGGCCCGTCCCGGCGTCCTACGGTTGGTGTTGTGCAACTGAACAGTCAAAATCGGGTAGACATCGACCAAAATTTGCAGGTTTCGGGAGGGCTTCGGGTGTAATGTATTTGAATCTGGTCAGACTAACCCGATCGACCTGCAATTATTGTACTGATATCACTAGGTGTCACCTCTTGATTCAACCGCCAGATTACATCCTTACCTATCCATCTCATGCGTCACCTCAAAAATTGAATTACTTTCACGTGTGCTGTCAAAATTTGGATACAATTAAATAGAGAAATATATATTCTCTCTCTTCTATCTCTCTCTCACATTCATGGTATGTCACTCACCATTCCTTCCATTGCTCCGATATTCCTCTCCCCGCACCTCTCTCACATTCTACAGAAGTTCTAAGGGCGGCAACGACGGCGTGTGTGGTTTAAAGCATCTTGTCTCTTCTCATCCCTCTCCATGATCTCCCTTCAACCCGACATCTGAAAATGATTTTTGTTTTGCTTGTTTTCCCCAAGATCCAAATATGATTAGCTGTTTGGCTTGTTTTTGTTTGAACCCGACAACCCGACCGCAACTCGACTGGAATCCGAACAGCCCGATTTGTTCGGTTGCTCACTACTCACGATTCGAAATCGGGTGTTAATATTCCCAACCCGATATGATTGGTTCGGGTGACGGGGACGGGTGGGTGGGAAACCCCACCCGGCCCAACCTGTGCACACCCGTGACCCTGAGATATCCAATATTATGAATAAGGATGAAAAAAATAGGAGACTTTGGTTTTGAATGTCGGAAACATATCTAGAGAGCACTGTATCCCATCAGTGTTGGACAACTACAAGTGTCCGACACCAATATATTACTTCCGACTAAGTATGCATGCTACATAGGCTACATGTCAGGGGCAATGTAAAATAGTACGAGAGCCACATTGGTTGGGTATTAGACGGGTGATCAATTACGTAGCACAGACACGAACACAGGATACGACACGGACAAGCAAATTTCCAAAGAAAAAAATGGGACACGACATGTTGGGGACACGTTGCTTGTTTTAATACATTTATTGGTTTATAACTTTATATAGATGTTTTAATAAGACTACTGAGGGAAAAAAAAAAAAGGAATCACAAAAGAAGATACGAGTTTAATTATATCAGAACCTATTCCACATATGATATTTCCACCATTAGCGCGCATACAACTATCTACAATTCTACATATATTCTTGCTAAAATAAGAGACCAAAAGAGAAGGTAGGAATGAGAGAGAGAGAGAGAGAGAGAGAGCTTCCAACTAAAAATAATGCAAAAACAATCAGGACACTTTGAAATTGAGCGTCACCATGTGTCTGAGTCCAAGTGTCGGGACTTGGGAGAGTATCCAACCAAAAGTAATACAAAAAAAAAATTCAAATGCTTAAAAATTGAGTGTTGGAGCATGTCTCAGCATTTTTCGTCTTTATTTGATTTTTTCGTGTTTGTTACTTTTTCATCAATTTTTTGTGTATTATTGGTTCGTCTCGAATAGAGGAATCAAAAAATTAAAAAATTATGATCCAAGCTCAAATTTTTTTTGAATAAAGACAAAAATAAGTAAAAAGATAGAGTTTTGTACTTGCTTTCGGTTTTCTTCAAAAATATTAGAATTCCAACCATAATTTTTTTATTTTTCGATTCCTCTCATCGAGATGAACCAATAGACAAAAACTTGACGCAAAACTAGCTAACGTGAAAAAAATCAAATAAGGACGAAAAAATAAGTCAAAGTGACTTATTAGGCCAAAATAGGCCCAAGTATAACGTTGGGAGTGACTTGGCACCACTCCACCTAATAGCTTAAGCTTTGGGGTTACATCTAAAGTTTCTGCTTGTCACAATCTAGGAACCAACCCTGATGAATGAAGTATCATATTCGAAGACTATATTTGATCAGTGTAAAAAATTCCCGTGACTCAAGATATAAATGTTTAATACATTGTTGCTCAAGTATAAAACTAACTTTCTCCAATACTACTCCCCTTCGTAAGGGTTTTTCCCTTCTTTTCTAGTATTTATCGGTGTTTTCCATCTTTCCCTCACGACTATTGCTTTTCCAGTACATTTTAAGAACTGATCTATCTAACAAAACTAAAGAAACAATTGCTACGAGATGCTATCCATGATTGATGAATGACAACCATACGTGATTACAAGTAAATACTTAATAATAATCCATAAGACAAACAAGTAGTAACAGCAATTATCAGATAGAAGAGTATAACTGATCCATAAAACAAAAATAGGAAAGGGAAGGAAAAACTGCCTCCAAGTTATCCACCCTCTAGGGAAATGAATAAGTATGATGCGTTGTGACTGTATTTTGTTTTCATAGCATGAAAAATAGTACCCTTCTATCCACTAATTAAGAGCAACATACCACACGTGGTACAGTACAAAGTTACAAGCCTCCCTATATTCTAATCCACAACGTACTAACTGGGTTTCACCTAAGAGAAACAACTCATTGAGGTCTAAAGATGAAAGAAAGAAGTACCATTTGGTTGTGTGTCAAAAGGACTTCCCACCTATTCTCAGCAGATCTTTTCCATCCTTCAAGCTTTAGATCGGGAAGTCCATCAGAATTAATTTGAAACAGATAAGCAGGTACATACTCGCTAACCCATCTACCAAACTCAGGACCGCCAATCTTTTCCAATTTAGAGTATGTCGATAATGGCCACCAAGAGTACTCTGACTTAGTTTGAGAAAGCTTGTATCTGGCCTTTGCTGAGTTGAAATTTTCAAGCAAATTGTTGGCAACTGTACTAATCTCATCTTCAAGTAACCTACACATGGTAACTGACGAATCTCTTGAGGAAACCCTTTCAGACTTTCGAAACCAGCGGAAAATGTTACTTGGTGCTCGGCCCATTGACTTAGAAAGAAAATGTCTTCCAGTACTTTCAAGAGCAGCAAGGCAAACAACTTCCCCAAGCAGAGAAATTATCAGCTGATCTGATGACCTGATGGTGAATGATGCAGGGACCTGCTGATAGGAAATGAATTAAGAGAACTCAACCTATCAGTATCACACAGCACCTGCAAAAAGACATATTAACCACGACATTACAACAAAGTATCCGTATCTCAATGGATACAAGAAAGATGAAGTGTATCTCACCTCTCTAGCATTTTCAAATTCTTCCGTATTTCGTTCAGTTCCAGGACTAAACAATAACAGTTCAAAATTCCAAAGCTGTTCCAGAACCACTTGTCTAAACGTCATGGCAAGTATATTCCTAGATTTAGTGCCAGAGGGGATATCCTTAGGGAGTGAAGTCTTGAGCTTTTTGGCTTTCTCTTTCACTTTTCTTGTTGGCAAAAACTGTAAACATGATGAGCTTCAGAAAACAGCTTCAGGAAACAGGTAACATACAGATTGTTAAATTATAGGGCAAAAATCACATTAAAGACAAATGCACAAAAACAAAGAATACAACGTTCTAAACCGTTGAAACACAGCTTTAGCTGCATTACGAACAATTTCAATTACATTCCTTCTCCCAGTTAATAAAGATATATTACCCTGAATGAAGAAGGTTCACTGACCTTGATTCATCATATATGACAACTCAGACCACCCCATGAAAATTCTTACCTTTTTCAGTTATTTCTGAAATTGCCTAATCTAGTTAGAAAGAACTCTTTCTGCCCAAACCAACAAGGCATTAATTAACCGCGGTGTAATTCATTACTGGTCAAAATATACAAGCAGATTACGGAACTCGTGTAAGACTAAGTTCAAAATATGAAGAAAATAAGCATTACCAGTCTAGTCGAGACGGTGCTACGCTCGTCGGGACGGCCAGGAAGCACGGTCTCCACAATCATCGCTGGCTTTCCGGAACTCAAATACTCATCGGCGACCTCACCGCCGTCGACAGCGGCCGCAGTGAGCGCCTGCTCGAAATTAACGGCTCCGACCACCGTCAGCCGAGCCAAATCATTCTCGAAGGTCCTCACGGCGGGAAGTGACCCGCCTTCTGACTCCAAGACGGCTTGGAGTATGGTCTGCTCGGTCGCCTGAGCGGACTTTGGAGTCGAACGGGCGAGGGTACGATTCGGATAGATAGCGATTTTAAGGGGTAGTTTGGGGAGTATTGTGAGGGTTCTGGAGGAGAGAGAGTGGGGATCAGAGAGAAAGAGAAGAGTAGAAGGAGAGGGATAGGGAGGGTGAACGAATGCCATTGATGGAGGAGTCATTGGAGCTTTTCCAGCTCTGTAAAAATGGAGTTAGGTTTACACTTTGTATGGGAATGATTTAGGCCTTGTTCTTGAATGGTAATAAAATCTAGTTTTCATAAAATTTACAACATTCTCAACGAATTTTAGCAAAATTAAATTTTCTGAATACTAAATTTTATCTCACAAAATTATTTACAAAACGCTTTTATCAACCCTAGATTTAATCCATTGGGAAAACAGTATCATTTTATCACACGTTTAAACAAAACTATATTTTATCAAAATTAGATTTTATCTTATAAAATCCATTCAAGAACAAGGTCTTAAAGGAAAATTAGAAAAAGGATCACGCTCCCCTCCAATTCCAGTTTCGAATTTTACGGAAACGGGGTGCTCCTTTTTTCACCCTCCTTTTCTCCTAAACGACGTCGTTTTGCTCATTTTCAAAGGTCCTCTCCATCTTATGTTGCAAATTTTGGGTTCAATTTTAGGAGATTTTGGCTATTTGGGGTAGGGTATAGTTGGTTTACGCACTTGGATTTAGGCACTTCGGGGATTAGGGTTTAAGCATTGAGTTTAGGGTTTAGGCACTTTGGGAAAGTCAATTTTAGGGTTCAATTTTAGGGAATTTAAGCTCTTTAGGGTAGGGTATAGTTGGTTAAGGCACTTTGGGTTTAGGGTTTAGGCACTTTGGGAAATTAACTATCCAAACAAGGCCGTTGGAAGCTTTGGGGTGTACCAAGAAAATGAGCAAACAACGTCGTTTAAGAGAAAGGAGGGGGAGAAAATCAAACATTCCTTTTTAGCAGCGCACCTGTGCTTAAGATATAACCAGATGGATGTTGTGGACACCCCGCCGAAGTTTCACAAAATGGTTCAGGAAAACAGTTTGATTGGTTGGAGTCGTCACCCGGGTTTGAGGACCGTACCCGAGAAACCAGTTTATAAAATGACTTTTTTGCCCTTGGAATATAAAATATTTTTACTAGTCTGCCAAACGAGATTTCTCAGGTCCGGGAGCTAGGTTACGAGAGGGGAAGGGGTTTAGGGCACCCCTCTCGCCCGGCATGGCTGCCGGTCTCTACTAGACATTCAAGGGATTTTAGAAAACGTAGTTTGAATAGACTTTATTCACGAACAGCATGCTAAAGCACATAAATGCACTTCATAAATCAAAGTATTACATGTGAATGCATGTGTAAAGTGTCAAGTGTGAATGGTAATTATGCATAGAATACTAAACTACTCTGAAACATGTTTAAACTATGCTGAAAGGTCCCAGAACACACCCACAAACATCGCACAAACCACACCCCGACTGTAATTTGGACACCCATAATCCACAAGTCTAGGCGCCTGGGGTCAGTTCAGGCGCCCATGGTTGCAAAGTCCAGGCGCCTGGACTTAGTCTAGGCGCCCATACTAGCTAAGCCTAGGCGCCTGGAATGTGATCCAGGAAGATATTTTTATACTCTAGGCCCTTGATCAGACAAACAAATCAGACTTTGATGCTTTTTTCCTTCATGCACAAGATGATGTTCAATGACTCTCTAACTCAGATGACTTTCAAAATCAGATCTAAAAGATGATTTATGCTTAAAAAAACCATGATTTTGGAAGGCTTTATGTATGATATGTATTGTTCTGAAATGTTTGCTGCCAAGATTCATGATCTACTACACATATGCAAGCCTAGGTAATAGTATATGCGCAAGGATAAGGGAAGGACGATATGGCCCATATTGGATGCTTTGTGTAATAAATGCTTTTATGAATGTGGATGATAAATATAAGTAACCTACCCCCCCGCCGTTATATGTTGTAACACTTTTGATCACACCTGAAATCATCATAGATGCACATGTGACAGACTCCTAACTCTAAATACCCCACTTTTTTACATGATTTAGCTTTGCAGAATACTAAAAATGAACTTATAGACCATACACTACAAGTAGAACCCAAAATACCATGCAGAGGACTCTAATGACCATGTGAAAGCATATTGAAAACAGAAATCACATGGATGAAAAAGAGCAGTCCGGGCGCCCATACTTGGAGAGTATGGGCACCCACACTCAGTGTGGTGCAAGTGATTTGCCTCTTTTTGTTCACCTTTGACCCTCCCAAACCGTCAACTAGTATAGAGGACTAGTGAAAGTTAGGGGGTTCCCTCATAATGCCACTTCTGAACACTTTTTGGTAGAAAATCTACCTTGAACTTTGATTGGTGAACTTGGATGGATGGTTTAGTAACTTTTGGGGCTAAGTAGGTTTGAGTTAGCTTTCTGGAACAGTAAGTATCTAGCTGTAGGTGTTTGTTTGAGGTTTGGATGTGAAGGATGGAAGTTGATGGAACTCAAATGACAAGGAAAATGGGTTTTGAGATTAAAAGTAGATGAAACAGAAAGGGATGGACTTGGGATGAGATTTCTGGAGAGTTTTCAGCGGAGTAACAATATGAGAGGGGTGAAGAACTGATCATCCCTTGAAATGGAGGAATAGGAGTGTATTTATTGGCTAAAATAGGGTAAAAAAGGCCATTAAGGGTCAAACTTAGGGGTCCACATAGGATCATCATCCCCTCCCCACTATCTCTCTGCAAAAATCCTCAAAACGATCTTCCCGCCCATTATCACCTTCAAACACACGCAATCTGGGTAGAAGTCTAGGCGCATGGACTGTGTCTGGCCAGACCCAGAGTTGGCAAGTCCGAGTGCCTCACAAGGGAGTATGGGTGTCCTTGTTTTGGGGTTATGGTTTGTTCCTAGGGTTTCTTAGGGTTTTGGTGGGTTTATGTAAGGTTTTTGGTGGGGTCTCCAAGTTCACAATCTAGTCTCGCGTGCTCGTGTCAGGCATTTTCATCCTCGGGAAGGCCATGGAATTTCAACGGTCCGGATCGGGGTGTCTACATATGTCTGAACGAAGTTCAGGATAAGAACAAACACTCCGACGAGGAGAGTCATGGCGGTCCAAGGGCTCCTAAATAGTCCTGCATTGATAAGCCCTCAATAGTGTAAATAATGGGGCTTATCTCGCTCGTTTTGATCACACACACGTGTATTTTGTGGCTTTATATGATTGATTTTGCGCGAGGTTGTGTTTTCGTTAGTTGCAGGTAAACTAAAGAATAAGGTATGTTTTGACGCTATGATTGAACCAATGGGTACCCAAGTACCCAAGGGCATGTGGGACCCCACCACCGAGTCCCGGGAGTCAAGGAACGAAGCATTAGACAAGACTCGGGAAGCCAAAAGGCCAAGAGAAGATCAAGAGAAAGAAGGCATAAGAATGCCCAGTTGCTACCAGTAGCAATATGCATATTGCTGCCGGTAGCCACTGCAAAATTCAGCAACTTTTGTGCCCGATTCAACTTTAATCTAGGGGCTTTTTAGACCTTTTGTATACGTTTTGGGGGGCTTAAAAGCCCCCAAACATCAGATTTTAGGGTTATCTACTACCTAAGCCTTCTCTCTCTACCTCCCTCCTCCTTTCTCCTCCATTTTTTCTACATTCTCTCTAGTTTTTAGGGTAGTTTCTCTTGGATTCAAGGTTTTCACCTTCATTAAAGTTGTAAGTACCGCTTTAATCTTTATAGATCTCGTTTTTGTTTCGTATTTAATCATGTTTTGCGTTTCCTTGTCATTTCTCTTCATGTTTACTTTAAGTATGTGTGAGTAGTAGATTAAGGCTTGGTCATGGGGTGATTAACACCCCATGACTTAGGTGGATCTCACTTTTCTCTCATTTAAACTTAAAGCTTGGTTTGATTTTGGGTTAAACTCAGTTTTATGTATCAAAACTTGAAGTTGTTAACCTTCTTGATTATTTGTAGGCAAGGACTTGATCTCTTGCCACATATAATGCTTGGTGCTATGTCACTCCAAGTGTTTGTAAAAATGCCAAAAGAGTTTATCCCATTGTTGAACTCATTTTCTAGAATTTGTGGGTTTGTGAATGGATAGAGCACTCAAACTTTGATCTAAACTTAGTTTTGTTAACTTCTTTGATTGGGCGTAGACAAATCATTTGGCACACACACAATGCTTGGAACCATAGCACTCTAAGTGTTCGATAAAATGCACAAATGAGGTTCTTTCCATTTATAAACCCCATAAATGATTTTCATTGTTAAATCTTTCGGTTGAGACATCTGACCTTGTAACTCAACCGAGTTATCATTGAGAAAAGTGAATTTACCTAAGTTATGGGTGTTGAAAACCTCTAGACCTTGCCGCCTCTAATTTATAGTTTAAAACTTCATTTTCAATCGCATTAGAGGTAGAGAGAGAATCCCACAAACAAACCAAACCAAAAGGTTGGCCGTCCTAACGCCGAAACCCCTACCGTAAAATAAACCTTCCACTAGCTCCGACCCTTCCCTGTGGATTCGACCTCGGACTTCCGAGTTATTATGCTACAACCGACCTAGCCCTACACTTGGGGCGACACTACTATGATACAAAGTTAGGTCACAAGCACACATCACTTCACTAACCCAAGTTGCTGTTCGGGTCCTGCCAGCGTGTGTGTGGTGGCTTTCAATTTTTTCCTTCACTTGGGAAAAAATATCAGTATCTTCTGGCATCAACCCGGTAGCTATCTCCCGAATTATTTGTGTTGTTTCTTCATCACTGCTGAGAAAATTGGAGAAGAATACCTACAGAGGCAGAGTAAAGAGTTTTCAAGAAATTAAGGGGACAAACACAAATACTACTTCTACGGTTCTACCACTACTTATTCACACGATTGCATGGGGTTAATATATAAGACGTGGTAAATGGTCTTACCTTGAAACTTAAGGGTTTGTCCCCACCTAAGGACTTAGCTAGGTTCGATTCTCATTGTCAGCAATCTTTTGGGGTCACTAGGGGTTATGTCCGGTCGTTATCTCAATAACCTCAGAATTAGTTCGTTTAAGAGATTTATAAATTTCTTTGCCTTTCAAAAAAAAAAAGACCTTAGAATTAATTAAGATGCACGCAAATGACCCGAACATCTGGTTGTAAAAAAAATATAGTATGGTGGTCCCTTTTAACTTTTTGGAACAGATACCCTTAGCATGATGGTATGTTCAAGTGAGAAGTGATGGTGATGGGGTTCTGAAAATTGAACACACAAAGGAGAGTATCACACAACAACAGAACACAGGGCCGGCCCAGGCCCTAGGCCCACAAGGCCTGGGCCTAGGGCACTCCAAAAAATACCAATTTTTGGGGCACTCCCATACTTATTCACAATAGGCTTGACTAGAACTCTTTATTGCCCAACATTTGTGACCCAAAAGGCCTAAGCAATTGCCATGGCCATTGGACCAGTCGGCCCAAACTAAAAAAAGGACTCACACGTATACTTATTCAAAGAAGCTGGGCTTTAGATATTTATATAAGCTACTCTCCCATGTCCTTTTGAAAACTACCGATGTGGGACAACTTATTAGTGTGCTAATTGTGCATGTTGTAACACTAGCAGTGGTGTGGAAAGAGAGCACACGAAACAGTGAATAATGAAAGTTTTTCTCTCTCCATTTTCTAATCTTTTAAATCTTCACAATACATATTTAAACATTTTCTTGCACTTTTCCCAACCAAATCCAAATGTGGGATGTTTCACTTATATAGCATTGCTAGTTCTTTTCCCTTCATTTCCCTTTTCCTTGTTCTACCCTCCACAAATCCAAATCAAAACACAGCCTTGTCTAAAAAATCGGGCACATTGGATGGGAAATGAAGGGAAAAGAACTAGCAATGCTATATAAGTGAAACATCCCACATTTGGATTTGGTTGGGAAAAGTGCAAGAAAATGTTTAAATATGTATTGTGAAGATTTAAAAGATTAGAAAATGGAGAGAGAAAAACTTTCATTATTCACTGTTTCGTATGCTCTCTTTCCACACCACTGCTAGTGTTACAGCATGCACAATTAGCACACTAATGAGTTGTCCCACATCGGTAGATTTCAAAAGGACATGGGAGAGTAGCTTATATAAATATCTAAAGCCCAACTTCTTTGAATAAGTATACGTGTGAGTCCTTTTTTTAGTTTGGGCCGACTGGTCCAATGGCCATGGCAATTGCTTAGGCCTTTTGGGTCACAAATGTTGGGCAATAAAGAGTTCTAGTCAAGCCTATTGTGAATAAGTATGGGAGTGCCCCAAAAATTGGTATTTTTTGGAGTGCCCTAGGCCCCGGCCTTGTGGGCCTAGGGCCTGGGCCGGCCCTGATTGGACGAAATTGGAAACGGTTGTAGGTTATGGTGACATTACATCTCAATTGGTACATCCGCGGGGTTTCATCATCCAAGAATGGTTTCTTTTGAAAGTTTCGTTTTGGACCTTTGGTGGTAGATATAGAAATGTCTTGTGTCGTGTCATGTCATTACCTAATCTATATCTCTGTGTCTTTTTATAACTGAATGTCCGAACCAACTTGCACCCTTCTGTTATTTTTACCTTTACGTTTCTCCATTTATTTTTGTATCGTATAATCTTTTATATACTCCTGTAATGACAAAAAAAAATTGTAATTCAGTCATGATAAATGAAGTTCTTTTGTCCTGCAATAAAAATTGTAATTCCACTTAGTCGTCTTTTTCTTTTTTGGTGCAAGGGAAATGTCGATGTCAACCAAGTTTAATCAGACGAGCAGAGAGAGTAATTCTGTTTTTTAAATTCGAGATATCTCAATAGACTAGTAACAAGTCCCGTTCAAGCTTTGCTTGGTTAATTTTAATGTTTTTGATACACATTTTTTTATGCAAAATCTATGAGATCGAATTTTTTTTTTCCCTGTCATCATGAGAACAATCCATAGACCAAAAAATTGAGTTTGGCACAATATGGATAATATATGAGGAAAAAACAAAGATACTAATTGATTTACATTTCCTCTTACATTTCAATGGTTGAGGGCAAAAAACATTGCTATTTATGTAATAATTAAGTTGAAATCAGTTCCATTCTAAACAAATATAACAACATTACTAGGCCCCATTCCACTAAGTGGATTATTAATTTTTTGGTTATTCACTTTACGAAACAAGTCATTCTCCTCATATACATCAACTAAAAAGCCCACAATCAAAAAGCCAATCTAGTGAAGCATGCCCAAATTTTGGGCAAAACAAATCCAATATTAGTCTCACCTCATAAACAATCTTGCAAAATCTATCATTGTTATGGGATAGCCGATTAGGCCCTCGGGAAAGAGAAGAAAAAGGGAAAGGAGAAAAGGGGGAAAAGGGAAAATTTTCTTACCTCCATAGAGATCCACACTAGAGAAAACAAAACTTTTAGGGTAAATTTCACCTACCTTCCCTGAGGTTTCTGACAATTACAGGGACCTCCTCTAAGGTTTCTGAAATTCCACTAACCTCCCCTACTTTTGAAAATAAATGTCACATACCTCCTCTCCGTTAACTTCCGTTAGAAAAGCTTACGGAAAACGCTGATGTCACCCCCACCTCACTCTCCTCTTTTTATTTTAAATCTTAAAATGTTTATAACTTTTGTATTATATATTCACTTTTTATGAAGTTTATATATTTAAAATCTACTCGAAAAGATCTATAAAATGAGATCCATATTCAATGTAAAATTATGAAAAAATAAAATCTTATTTTTTCAATGTGAATTTTAATTATAATGTTACATAATTTAAATTATTTTCAATGTCTATGTGTAAGTCAAAATTTTACGCAAAAATTGTACTCCCTCTGTTCCAAATTGTTTGCCCCTTTTGGGAATGCGTGCATTTTACACGCAAAAAATAATGTACAAGTATTAATTTTTTTCAACAAACTTTATACCAATTTAAAGATCTTATTGAGAAGAAAAAATTGGTGTAATTCTTTTTTAAAAAAAGTTCTCATAAACACGTTATTTTTTTAGTGCAAAATGCACGCACTCCCAAAAGGGGGGGAAAACAATTTGGAACAGAGGGAGTACGAAACATCATAAAATCTTCTTGTTTAACAATTTTGTTTTTTCCAAATATATTCTTAATTAAATGAACATGGTAAATTTGCAAGTCCATTTTTCTATTTAATGGTGATATCCCAATAAAATTTTAAATTTTCAATGCAAATTTTAATTATATTGTCATTTTTTTTTGCCATTCGGTATTCATCAATAGAGTTAGATGTCAGATGTTAGTAAACTACAAGGGTTAACCTCCTCTCCATAGGAGTCGAACCCAGAACCTTACAAAAAAAGTTGTAAGAATTTTGAGGTTTAAAATTTTGAGTTAAACATTGAAAAATTTAAATTATGTAGCACGATAATTCACATTGAAAATTAAGATTTTATTTTTTCGTAATTTCACATTTAATATGGATATCATTTTATAGATCTTTTCGGGTAGATTTTAAATATATAAATTTCATAAAAAGTGAATATATAAAACAAAAGTTATAAACATTTTAAGATTTAAAATAAAAAGAGGAGAGTGAGGAGGGGGTGACATCAGCATTTTCCGTTAGCTTTTCTAACGGAAGTTAACGGATGGGAGGTATGTGACATTTATTTTCAAAAGTAGGGGAGGTCAGTGAAATTTCAGAAACCTTAGGGGAGGTCCCTGCAATTGTCAGAAACCTCAGGGGAGGTAGGTGAAATTTACCCAAACTTTTATACTTTAGAAAGCCACTTTAAAAACAGCTATATGCAAGAAAAAGATTTGCAGGGAATCACGCAGGGAAGGCTCTGCGGGGCCCAGTATGGATCCCGGAACGACTAATCCGAGCCGCTCAAGAATTTTAGAAACACATTTCGAGTGGGCCTGCTAAAAACCAGCTCCATCCGATATGTTTAGATGCTTGATCCAAACTTTCATTTTTTCTTTTTTCATTTGAGCCATTCAAAAATGAAAGTTTGGATCAAGCATCCACACATATTGGATGGAGCTAGTTTCTCGCAAGCCCACTCGAAATGTGTTTTTAAAATTTTTGAGTGGCTCGGATCAGCCGTTTGGGATCCGTACTGGGCCTCGTAGGGCCTTCCTTGCGTGATTCCTTGCGAATCTTCCTTGCACATATCATTTTTGCTTTATAAAAATGTTTATTACATCAGACTACGTGTTATACTTCTATTCTATTAAACTATTATTATCTTCAAATATTCTTTGCTTTTAACTTTTTCGAAATTGTGATTGAGATAGTTGGAAGAAGAGAGAAGTAAATAGTAAAATAACATTTGGGAGTGAATAATGAATCCTTATTTTTGAAGAGTTTTTGAGGAGGCACTGTAGCAAAAAACAATTTTTACGGGTGCTTTAGGGAGGTTGCTAAATGGCTAGTTTTAAAAAAGATTTTCTCCTTACTTTTGCATGTGACAGTGTTTGAGAGAGTGATCTGTGGATGCTTTAGAAAAGTTCTTGCCTTCTATTTGATTTTCGATATTGAAAATGAAAAAAAGAAAAAATATAAGTGAAATGAAAGCGTGAAATAATTTTCTTCCATTTGTCTTTTGTATTTTATAGTTTCTATTTTTCTAGATTGAAATAAATAAAAGAAAATACTATTCACGTGTCATAATTTCTCTCCTACCTTGAGTAGTGATTTTCGCATTTTCATTATTTGTATCTTCATTCTTCGCCTTTTCATTATTTTCATTGTTTCTCTCTTCTTCTTTTTTTATGTATATGTTTAGGATATTATGCTTTTATTTGTTCAGACTTTTATACCATTTGCATTTAAAAATTGCTAATTATAAATAAAATAGCATGAAAAACAATTATCGTTACCTTTAGTCTTCTTATTTTCACCCTTGTTTTCTTCCACAACTACCTAACACAAAGTTTGGATGATTCAAGAATTCAACTCCACTGCGGGGTTGCAGTGCATTCGTTTTCGTTGGAATCTTTACTCCAATTTGAACATGTTTGCATTTTTAAGAAAAACCCATTAACCACTAAAGTGTTGTAAATATAGATTTCGAACATTTTCTTTTGGCAAAAAAATTTGATTACATGTTTTTGTTTTTAAGAAAAAAAGTGTTTAAACTAAATCCAAAATCCAAAAACATTTTGTAAATATAGATTGATCGAACATTTTTAATCATTTTGACTGAATTAGATTTTTTTCCATGCAATTCACGCAAAACTAATCCGATTCTCTGAATTATACTACTAAACAATATTTTTTTCAAAAACTGATAGTGTCCGATCATTTAATTAATTGCAGATATTCAAACAATTTGAACTGTGTAAACTAAATTTTGACGAGCTTTAAAAAAATGAGTCGAATTATGATGATAACATTTTGAAAGATGTCCTCGGAGTGACTATCAATCAATTCCTACTACGTACGGCATTACTAAAAAGTGTGATTTAAATAAGAAGTTACCGACATTTAATTGCCTTAATTTTTTCCAAGGTTACTAAAAAGTGTGATTTAAATAAGAAGTTACCGACATTTTGACTGTTCCGATTATTGAAACGGGGACGTAGTGGAGCTTCCTTTCCATAGTTTCCCCTTGATAATTCATTCTCTGAATTAAACTGACCAATAATTTTCGGATAAATTACATAAATCTCCCCTAAGATTTTTGACAATTTCAGAGACCTTCCCTACTTTATCTGATATGACACTGAGCTCCTTTTTCAGATATGTGTCCTGGATGGCTTTAACTAAAAAAGCATTTTGTCCCAAGACCCACCATCATCAGGAAATCTCTCTCCATCATTCGTATGCCTCAATGCACTAATCCTTTCCCTCTCTTTTAATGGCCATAGCCACCTGGCCAAGCTCTAGTAGTGGATCCAAGAATTCTGCATAGCGGATCCAAGAATTCTGCAAAAAAAAACAAAGACCAATATGCGGATATTTAAACATTATTCATTAAGCCAAAAAGTTAAAACTTCACATTTTGAAGCATAACTTTGGAAGAAAAAAAAAAACAAAGACCAATATGACGACAAGATAAAATATTTAAAAATTATTCATTAAGCCAAAAAGTTAAAACTTAAACCATTATTAAAGATTTCATACACATTGTGCTTATGATACTTGTAAAAAAATGTGAAAAACTCAAACAAAGAAATGCGAATAATATAGTTCGCTGGATACATTTGGTATTTTGGACTAATTCTTTTGGATTATTTTTGCCTTTTTAAAAAAAAAATCGCTTTTCAATCTGGCTCACAGAGAAATACTATGACTAAAATAGTCCGCGCTTGCATCCTCTAGCTCTCAATCTGGTTGGACCTTAAGCCCTCACCGCAGCTGAGTTGACAGCCCTCACCGCAGCTGAGTTGACAGACATCTCCAGTCAACAACTCACAAGAATCAAAAACTCATCTCCGCCACCACTTACCACCATCCTCTGCCACCGCCCAAACAACTACTCCGAAGTCCGATCCATATGGAGTATATTTATTTCTTTCTTTTCCATCTTTAAGAACTGGACCCGAAAGCGGCGGCCATGTCCAGCGTCGGAACCCTTCCTGAGGAGATCCTCGCCGGCATACTCGCTCGACTACCCGTCAAATCTCTTTGCCGATTCAAGTCTGTTTCTCCCTCGTGTATCTCCCGATTCAAGTCTGTTTCTCCCTCGTGGAAATCCTTAATCTCCGACCCCTATTTCGCCAAAACCCACCTCAATCGAGCCAAGACCCAAAACCCCAAAAATCTCGATCAGAAAATCATTATCATGTCCGACTATCAAAATCTCTACTCGGTAGATTTCGCCGACCGAAATCCGACGATCACAAAAGTTGCTGATTTTTCTCCGGTCAGAATCAAGGTTTTGAGCTCTTGCGATGGTTTGCTTCTAGTTCCCCTTGTGGACGGTTCCAATTTCTTGTTGAATCCATCCACTAGAGAGTATAAGGCACTGCCCACATTGCCTTTTGCACTCGGTCCACGTCGTGGGTTCTTCCGCTGTGTTTATGGCTTTGGTTACGATTCCTTCACAGATGATTACAAGGTTGTGATAATCGTTTACTGTGAAACTGAATATGAATCTCGTACTGAGCGTGGTATTACCGTTGGGGCTATCTATTCACTAAAAACTAATCTTTGGAGGAGAATTCAAGATACCAATTATTTCCTTTGGACAATCTCTTGCGGGGTTTTCTTTAATGGGTGTATCCATTTCCTTTGTTGGAAAAGGACTGGTTCCTTTCTGATTGTTGCTTTCAATTTGTCCGATGAGATTTTCAGGGAAGTGCCATTGCCTGCTTCGTTTTGTGAACTTGAGGCTTTGGATTATCGTGTGGCGGTTTTTGGCGGTTGTTTCTGTTTGGTAGATGAACCGAGTTATTATAGAAATAAGACTACTGAGTTTTGGATGATGAAGGAGTATGGGGTAAGAGAGTCTTGGACCAAACTTCCGATTGATATGCCTGGAGTGGAATTGTTGTGTTTGTTAACGGAAGATGAATATATGTTGAAAACAAAGGATAAGAGATTTGATGGTGTGTTTGAAGGGAAACTGGTTGTGTATAACTTTAAAAATGAAACACTGAGCAACATGGTGGTTCGTGGCTTTCCCAAGGAATTTACGTTTGGAAGCACCTATGTCGAGAGCCTCGTCTGTCCTAATCCTGAAGGAGGGGTTCAGAGGCAATGAATGAGAAGTTTCTTCAGGTATTTTTTATGAGTTATAATCGACTGTGCCTTATTTTGTTGATGATTAGTTGTAGATTGATGTCACGAGAGCTTCTATATTTCACGGTATTTTGAGGTTGCAAATGCATATATCCCGTATTACTCGTAATTGACATTTGTATCGATTTGGTAGTTTGATAATATAGGGATTAGGGCATAAGTTAGTGATGAATTTTAAACTCAGATATATGGAGTAGTATTGATCAATGATCACACATAAGTGGCTAGTCTAGTGCCCACTCAAAATGGTTAGAGTTAGTCTAACCTATGAAGCATGAGTACTTATAGATGGGATTCATGACCCTATCAATAGGATACTAATACAATTCCTAGTATGATTGTTCAACTCGTATCAATAGGATTCAAAACCTCTCAAGAGCTGGTCTATACAAAGCTTTGCTCTGGCTTTAATTGGGACCCCGCTAATGGACGGTGGTATTGGTCCCTTGTGATTAGTTGTGGTGCGCGTTAGCTTGCCCGGACACTTGAGTTATCAAAAAGAGATACTAATACTGCTTGGATACTCATGGGCACATATTTCATACTTCCTAAATGGGCAAGTAATTTGAAAGTTAAATGTACTTATTCTTGAAGTGTCGGATTCTACTCGTGTCATGTAACCAAACTTGCATGAAATTAGGATTATGGCAAGTTTAAGTAGCATTTAAGTGTAATTTTAGGGAGTAAGCCCATAAATACATGAGTAGTTTTCCAATACTTTTCTTAAGTTTTCAGAGAATAAGGAAATAGTGAGTTTAAACTAGAATCATTGTTTTATTGGGGAGAAAAAAATCTAAGGATACTGGGCCATATTGGTTCCTAGTATGATTGTTCTCACTTTATTGAAATGACAATATCAAAGTCTCAACTTGTTTATAGTCTCCTCTTCTAGACTTTTTTGTAGTTTCCGACTTACTTAGGCTCCCTTGATTGACTGCAGATGAGTTCTGTAAAACTTGTGATTCTTGCAGAACTCTTTATCATTTGCAGAATTTCTATGAATCTTTCCCTTTCGAACAATTTTGTATCGTTGGGATTGCTATTCATTATCTCTTTGTATGAAGATGTGTTTGTTAATTGGTATGTAACTTTTGGTGACTGCATTAAGTAAATTAACCGTAGCTTCTATATCCCTCATGTATGAAGAAAAAAGATAAACTTGAGCAAGTGAAGCAAGTGGATACAAGTAGCCCATAACAAACACATGAGCTATTGTTCAAAAATCAGGCTGAAGACTTTTGTGTACTTCCGTAATACGTTTTGAGATTTGTCTAATATATGTGAGTATATCTCATATTTGTTTTTTCTTATTGTTATGCCTATAAATAGGCTTGTATTTTGATTGTATAGGCATGCAAATACGAGTGATCAAAGTGTGAGAGAGAATACAAGAAACCAAGTTTTCTCAGTGTAATACAAATTGTGTGTTTGTGAAATACAAGTGTGAGAGAATTAGTTTGATACTCCTCTGTTTGCATCAGTGGTATCAGAGCCCCAAGCTCATTCGAAAAAAAATTCTCTCTCAAAAAAAAAAAAAAAAAAAAATCCCTTTGGCGTGCTACTGCTAGTGTAGCCCAGAAATCAATTCACCCAAAATCAAATTTTTGAGTGAAGATTGAAGATCGACTCACCCACAAAAGTCGACCCTTTTGAGCCCAGAAATAGCTGACCGTTGTAAGCACCGTTTGACGGAGCCAAGAGGATCACGACAACGTTTTTGTTAGAAACTTGCAGCAGTTCAAATCTGATCCATAAATCGATTTGACCAGAGTCTCGTGCTCGTTGATGAGACGAAGAAGTTGGTATCGCACCCATCAGAATCGGAGCAACGTAGCCACCGCATGGGTTATTCGATCGCTGACGCCATGTTCACCGCAGTGTAGAGTCTTGACTTGCTCGGTCGAGAAGAACAAAAACCAAAAAAATTGTTTTTTGTGAAATCAAACTCACCTCCAGATTTGAGGTGATATAAAGTGGCGATCAATTCAAGGTGTATTGGTTGTTTGATCAATTCATCACTTCAAAAGAAGGTGGTTGTAGATCCAACTTGGCAACTTGGCATTAACTCCCATTTGGATTTTTTACTTCCACACCAGACAACAATCAATTGCACGTGGAAGCTAGTAGTCCACCAAGTTCTAAAATACAGTCCACCCCCTGCACTTTTGCATTATCCCGTCCAAGTTCAAAAGTCCAAAATTCATTTTTACTTTTGACCTTGTCCACTTATAAAATTCATTTTTTCTCCCCAAAAAATATCAACTCCACTTCCAAAAAAAAAAAAAATAAAAAAAAATCCTCAACCCATAACCATTAAATGGCCAACAGAACGTCCCAAGCCCTCATTCCAAGGCTCACCAAGGACAATTATGATAATTGGTCCATCCAAATGAGAGCACTACTGGGTGCTCAAGAAGTCATGGAGATAGTAGAAAACATGTATGAAGAGCTTGCCTCAAAAGAAGCAGAAGCAGCTTTGAAAGAGGAACAGAAAACAACGCTCCATGCCGAGCGAAAGAAGGATTGCAAAGCCAGGTCCATCATCTACCAATGACTTGATGAGATGACGTTCGAGATCATCGCTACCGCTACATCTTCCAAAGAAATTTGGGAGACGTTGCAGAAAACCTACAGAGGTGCCGACAAAGTAAAGAGGATTCACCTTCAATCTCTACGAGGTGAATTCAAGTCTTTACGGATGAAATCCTCATAAACTATTTCTGAGTATTATGGTCGAATCATGATGGTTGCAAACCAGATGAGAAGAATTGGAGAAGCTCTCATAGATACGAGAGTTGTAGAAAAGATCTTACGATCTTTGGATCCGAGATTCAACTTCATTGTTGTTACACTGGAAGAACTTAAAGACAACCATGTCTATCGAAGAACTCGTGCGCTCGCTGCAAGCCCACGAACAAAAGTTGCGCAAAGATGATGATAGAGCTCCAGAGCAAGCTCTATAGACGAAGTTATCTCTCAATGCAGACAATCACGAGCAAGGGGCGACATCTCAGAGAGGACGAGGCTATGGTTCTCATGGAAGAGGCTCTGGAAATTCAAATTCCAGAGGTAGAGGTGACAAAGGATTCTCCAAAGGAGGAAATCAAAATCATGCTCCAAAAGGAGGTGGTCGTGGACAACAAAACAACAAAGGAGGAGGACAAGGAAAAAGAGGTGGTTACAACAATCGATTGAACATTGACAAAAGCAATGTTCAATGTTACAACTGGTAGAAGTATGGCCATACAACAAAGAATGCAGGGGCAGGCCAACATCAAATCAAGTTGGCGAAACAGTCAACTATGCAGACAAGGAGCCAGCAAGAGGAGATTCAATTAGTGGCGCACAGTTCTATCGAACTGAATCAAGGTATATAGTTTCTTGATTCTGGAGCCAGTAATCATATGACTGGCTCAAGGCAGCTTTGTACTGAACTTGATGAAAATGTTCAGGGAGATATCTCTTTTGGCGACCTCTCCAAAGTCCCAGTTCGAGGGAAAGGGAATATTGTAATCAAAAGGAAGAACGGAGATCATGCATTCATCTCCAATGTCTACTATGTTCCAACATGAAGACTAATATACTTAGTCTTGGACAACTCCTGGAGAAAGGCTTTCAAATTAGCTTAAAGGATATGCAGCTGACAATCATGGATGCTCGAGGGAAGCTGGTTACTCGAGTAAAGATCGCAAAGAACAGGATGTTTCCGCTAACTGTTTTTCATGATACGCCGAAGTGCCTCAATGCCATTATCAACGACAATGACTGGATATGGCATCTTAGATATGGACATCTCAACTTTGAAAGCTTGAAGATGTTGGCAAATAAGAAGATGGTCAAAGACTTACCTCATATCCGACATCCAAATGAGGTATGCGAAAGCTATATTCTTGGCAAACAACACCACAACAATTTTGGAAAAGAAAGTTGATTAAAGAGCAAGCATGCTGCTCGAGCTAGTACACACAAATGTATGTGGTCCGTTGAAACCTAAAAAGGACAAAACAGATACTTCCTCACGTTTACCAATGACTATAGCAGGAAGACGTGGGTATACTTTCTCAAACGAAAGTCAGAAATATTAGAGAAGTTCATAGACTTCAAAGCTCTTGTGGAGAAAGAAAGCGGCTACTACATCAAAATGTTGCGGTCAGACCAAGTTGGAGAATGCACTGGAGATCAGTTGGATAGATTCCTTATGAGCAAGGAATCAGACACCAGTGTACACTAGCCTATACTCCTCAACTAAATGGTGTATCTGAAAGGAAAAATCGCACCATCCTCAACATGGCCAGAAGCATGCTGAAGGATAAAGATCTGCCCAAGAGATTTTGGGCTGAAGCAGTTCAATGTGCAGT
Source organism: Vaccinium myrtillus (assembly GCA_016920895.1). Taxonomy (NCBI): domain Eukaryota; kingdom Viridiplantae; phylum Streptophyta; class Magnoliopsida; order Ericales; family Ericaceae; genus Vaccinium; species Vaccinium myrtillus. The sequence continues at coordinate 22,605,427 of CM029272.1, forward strand.
CTATCTACCCAATAGATGTCCGATGAAGAATCTGAAGTCAAAGACACCACAAGAAGCATGGACCACTTACAAGCCAGGTGTGAGCCATCTCAGAGTATTTGGTTGTATTGCCTACGCAAAAGTTCCAAAGGCAAATAGAACCAAACTTGAAGAAAAAGGAGTGAAGTGTATCCTTATTGGATACGGTGACTGGACGATCAGATACAAGCTATACAATCCTGTCACCTAAAAGGTGATATTCAGCAGAGATGTCATTTTCAAGGAAAATGAATCCTGGCCCTTGGATCAGACAGAAGTTACCAGGAATATGGATCTTACTATTGAAGAAGAAGAACAGGTACAAACCAGGGAGGTACCTAGGAGATCAGAAGAGCAGCAATCACCGTCTCGTGGTTTCTCCTCACCACAAAGAGGTAAACCATCCTCACCAATTACAGAAGAGTTTTTAGACATGAAGCCTAGAGGAACACGAAGCTTGGATGATCAATATCATAATACAGATCCGTTGGATGCAGACGTTACCATGTACCACAGATGCAATCAGAGGAGAATCAAACACTAATTCTCTCAAATTGTATTTCACAAACAGTCAATTTGTATTACACTGAGAAACTGAATTTCTCATATTCTCTCACACACTTTGATCACTCGTATTTGCATGCTTATACAATCAAAATACAAGCCTATTTATAGGCATAACAATAAGAAAAAACAAATATGAGATATACTCATTTTTATTGGGCAAATCTCAAAACGTATTATGGAAGTACTCAAAAGTCTTCAGCCTGATTTTTGAACAGTAGCCCACGTTTTTGCTATGGGCTGCTGAGATCCAAGTTGCTCAAGTTTAACTTTTCTTCAGCCCCCTTAAACTTGATTCTCGGAGATTTTTCATTCCAAGCATTGTCTTCATTTTGATGAATGCTTCGTGCTTGAGGGGCTTTGTGAAAATATTAGCGGCCTGGACATAGGTCCGGCAAGAAACTAGCTCCACTTCTTTTGCTCTCACATGCTCTCTAATGAAATGGTAGCGTATGTCAATATGCTTGCTTCTTTCAAGATGCACCGGGTTCTTTGCTAGTGCAATTGCAGAGCGGTTATCGACATAGATCTCCGTGGGATGAAATTCCCAAATGAGTCAGCATATTCCGGACCCATGTGGCATGATAAAGGCCAGGCTTGTAGCTAAAGGCTACAAACAGAGGGAAGGCATAAACTTCGGCAAAGTTTTTGGAGGAGGAAATGGAATAATGATCTCATTAGCTGCTCAACACAGATGGAAGATCAACCAATTACACGTCAAGACTGCTTTTCTCAATGGATTTCTGGAGGAGGAAATCTATGTGGAGCAGCCACCTGGATATGTGAAGAAAGGACATTATGACAAAGTGTACAAGTTGAAGAAGGCGCTGTAAAGATTGAAACAAGCGCCACGTGCATGGAACACAAGGATTGTTGCATACTTCAGGAAGAATGGATTTAAGAAGTGCCCTTACGAGCATACACTCTATATGAAGAAGGAAACTGATGGAAGCCAGCTGTATGTATGCCTGTATGTTGATGACTTGATTTTCACAGGCAACAATCTAGCTATGTTTGATTCTTTCAAACGAAGTATGGTCCAAGAGTTCGAGATGAGAGATATCGGACTGATGACACATTTTCCCGGAATCGAAGTGATGCAGGGAGATGACGGCATTTTCATCTCTCAAGCTGGATATGCCAAAAGCATCCTTAAGCGTTTTTGCATGGAGAAAAGTAACCAGTAACTACTCCAGTTGAAAGTGGAGTGGAACTCAGAAAGAGCGAGGTTGGTGATGTTGATTCGACATATTTCAAGAGTCTAGTAGGAAGTCTTCGCTACCTGACATGCACAAGACCATACATACTATATGGTGTTGGTCTTATCACCGATACATGGAGATACCTGACCAATCCCATCTGAATGCAACAAAGCAGATTTTGTGCTATGTTAAGGGTACAATCACTGATGGATTGTTTTATACAACCACTAGAAACTTAAGACTTTGTGGCTATTCAGATAGTGATTGGGGAAGAGACTTGGATGAAAGAAAGAGCACCACTAGATTTACTTTCTTTCTTGGAGATACAACCTTCACATGGTCATCAAAGAAACAAGCGATAGTGACACTATCGTCTTGTTATGCTGAGTATGTAACAGCCAGCTCAGCTGTTTGTCATGCCATATGGGTCCGGAATATGCTGATTCATTTGAGAATTTCTCAAGAAAATCCCACGGAGATCCATGTCGATAACCGCTCTGCAATTGCACTAGCAAAGAACCCGGTGCATCTTGAAAGAAGCAAGCATATTGACATACGCTACCATTTCATCAGAAAGCATGTGAGAGCAAAAGAAGTGGAGCTAGTTTCTTGCCGGACCTATGTCCAGGCTGCTAATATTTTCACGAAGCCCCTCAAGCACGAAGTCTTCATCAAAATGAAGACAATGCTTGGAATGAACAATCCTCGAGAATCAAGTTTAAGGGGGGATGAAGAAAAAGCTAAACTTGAGCAAGTGAAGCAAGTGGATACAAGCAACCCATGGCAAACACATGGGCTACTGTTAAAAAATCAGGCTGAAAACTTTTGTGTACTTCCGTAATACGTTTTGAGATTTGTCTAATAAATGTGAGTATACCTCATATTTGTTTTTTTATTTTTATTTTATATTGTTATGCCTATAAATAGCCTTGTATTTTGATTATATAAGCATGCAAATACGAGTGATCAAAGTGTGTGAGAGAATATGAGAAACCAAGTTTTCTCAGTGTGATACAAATTGTGTGTTTGTGAAATACAAGTGTGAGATAATTAGTTTGATACTTCTCTGTTTGCATCAATGTATAGTGTTGACTGGTCAACTTGTTATTCTTAAGGTGGACATTCATCCCCCGTCATAGTGATTCATCACACTTTTCTAGCGTGGCTTTATTTATTTGTCACTTCTGGCTTTTATATCTGCGGTCACTTCGAATGTCAGATTGGAGTATGCTATGAATGATAAAAGTTGATCTGAGCAATGGGTTGGTCAAATATGGTTTGATCACTCAAACAGTATCAAAATGTGTTCAAATACTGAAGGTCTTGCTAACCAACATTACATGGTCTCTTGGAGTTCGAACAATAATGGAAACGGTTTAAGATTATGGTGACTTCTCCATCGTTACATCCTCCCGGTTTAGCTGTTTCAAAGGTTAGATACTCTTTTGCTCGTGGAGATGGTGGGACTTGTTCTGGGCTGTTGTCAGGTGGTTCATGTCCCAAGAATAGCTTTTATGAAAGTTTCGTTCTGATGATAGATATGAGAATGTCTTGGGTCTTGTTTGGTCTTTACCTAGTCTTTGCTTCTATGTTTTATTATTGTGTTGGTTCTACGGTTGAAGGTTTCTCTACTCTTGTTTCAATTCTAAAATATTTGCACACTTCTGTAACGATATCAAAATAATATGTTTCTGTAATGATAAATGAAAAAATGTGTTTCAAGTTTGTCTTGTTTTTTTTTCAATGGATGTCGAAGAAGTTTTAATGAAACCAATGATGAGCCAAGAGAGTTTTTTTAAGTTCCAGAAAGTTGAAAAAGCTACCACAAGACATATTCAACCTCTGCTTGCGTGTAGTTTAGCTGGTTATCCTACAGGCTCATATAAATGGTTAGGGGTTCTTGTCTAGTACGAGAATTGATTATTTCCTCCTCTTTGTAAGGACTTCTTGTTAGTTATCTCACTATTGGATTATTTATTGGGTTGTTTAGTTTATTATTCCAACCTCTTACATAATGGTTGAGCTTTCTTTTAATGTAATCTCATGATACATGAATATGTTATTCTAATGATTGACCCCCAAAAAAGTTAAATATGGTCACGTAACTTTTTTGGAGTTGGTTTTAGGGGCTTTCTTTACTCAAATTTTGCGTTTGAGTAAAAAAAAAAAAGGTAAGGGTTGGAGGTGATCTTAGGTATGAGAAGTTAAATATGTGTTCAATTCCTTGACGTCTCCTACTGGAGTCTAGATAGTTTTGCAGAAGAAATTTGGATGTTTATGTAAATAGAGAACTCCCGTTGGCGGTTGTATGTATGCATACTCGTGTTTGAGTGGGTATTGTTTCCAAGAATAAAGTTTAGTAAATCCATGACTTCTATCAGACTCATAAATTTTCAGAAACCGAATCTGAGCTTCTACGGAGCGTGATATTACCATTGTGGATCTATTCACTGAGAACTAATGCTTGGAGGAGAATTCAATATTCCAATTATGTCCTTGTGAGAACCTGTTCTGGGATTTTCATTAGTGGGTGTCTCCATTGCCTTTGTTGGAGGACTGGTTCCTTTCTAGTTGTTGCTTTCAATTTGTCACATGAGATTTTCAGGGAAGTGTCAGTGCCTGCTTCATTTGGTTCAAACGCTGTATTGAATCATCACGTGGCACTTCTTTCGGGTTGGCTTTGTTTGGTTGATCAACCGATTTATTATAAAACTGAGACTACTGGGTTTTGGATGATAGGGTACAGGGTAAGAGAGTTTTGGACTCTTGGTCAAGATTTACAATTGAATTTTGATACATACACGTGCAATGCTATGGTGGAAGTGTTGAGTTTGTTAGCGGAAGACGAGTTTTGTTAAAAAATTGAGTTTGCAGGCCTGACCCTGAAATTTTTGGGGTCCTAGACAAACTTATATATTGAGGTCCCGATGTATTTTACCAAGTAAATTATAAAAAGTGCTGTAAAATTTAACACACTCTTAAAAAATGATTACATTATGTAGCATATGTTTCTCTTTATTGACATTTTATTGATTCAGCTCAAAATTTTGTATCAAAGACTTGTCTTACTAAATTTAGCAATATTAACAAAGTAATTGAAGTGTATGAAAAATATTAATTATTATTTTCTCAAATATGATCGAATTTTTTGGATTTTTAAAAATTGCTGTAATGAATAGCAAGACAAAAATGAACATATTTGACCAAAAGATTAAAAAATAATAACAATAAATAAATAAATAAAATCATTACAACAAAATTTGGTCACTCAAATGAAGTAAGCAATTGTAAAAGGGTAAATTGTATAAGCTTATAGCATTGTAGGAGTTTTAAGTGGGAAAAAATATTGAGACGGACTGTTGTCAAGGAGACTAGGGACATTTGAGTTACCACTGGGCCAACAAGTGGTACTTCTTGTATTGCGCTGCATTTTATATTTATTACATGCTTGAAGGTTATAGCTAATTGGGGGCCCCAATTTTGGGCCATATTTGAGAGGCCCCAGACGCCCACCTACAAGGCCTCTGCCGAGGGTCGGGACTGTGTGTTTGGAACTTGTGGAAAGAAGTGGAAAAGAAGAGAAAATATTTTTCCTCCTCTTGTTTGGTTCTCAAAAAAGAGAAGGGAAAATTTTAAATTCCAATTTAAAGTTCTCCTCAACTTTCCTTCTTAATTATTTTCTTTCCTTTTCCTTTGCTTTCCATAAGGCAGTCATACATGGAGATAAATTGATTGTGTACATTCGAAAAAACAAACATGGAGGGACATGGTGGTTTGCAACTTTGCCACTGAATTTACATTTAGAAGCACCTATGTTGAGACTCGAGAGCCTCGTCTCTTCTTATGGTGGAGGAGGGATTGGGAGGCAATGAATGAGAAACTTCTTCTGGTATTTTTCGTGAAACATAAATGACTCCATGCCTTCTTTTGTTTATAAATAATTGTAGATCATAGTATGAAAGCTTTTCTCTATTTCAATGTTCTGTGAGGTTGCTTGCATTATCTCTTACTGATTCTTGAATGGATTTGGTAAGTATGAGTACATAGGGCATGAGGTAGTGATGAATTTTGAACTCAGATTATGGCTGTTCATACACAAGTGACTAGGGCCCGATGAAAATGGTTAGATTATAACCTACGAAGCATGACTACTTCTTGTCTCATTGATGGGGTTCATACCCGTATCAATAGATACCAATACTCTTTGGATACTCACAGGTACATATTTCATACTTCCTAGATTTTCGCATAATTTGAAAGCTAATCTACTCATTAATCTTCAACCAGACTGTTTCGAGTAGAAAACCCGTCATGAATCGTCACCTACTTGTGACGAAACTCCTGGTTTTGGTCTTACATTTTTCTGTCTTCCTTTGGGCTGGAGATAAAGCGGAGCTCAAAGCAAGGATGGACCACTTAAGGGCGAGTGACCACTTAAGTGAGTAGCACAAGGCCCATCCTCTCCAATCTGCATCACTTTCATCAAAGTTTGTTGCTTTGCCTTTTGAAAGAGCCAGTTTAGACCTTCCAGCGGCAATAATAAATAAGAAGGGAGACAACTGGTCTCCTTGCTGTAAACATTTCCACATTTAGAATTCTTCGGTCGTGGAACCATTCACAAATACAGATAGAGAAGTTACTGAGATATAATCTTTAATCCATGACATCCATTTCTTTGAAAATCCCATCTTTTAATTCTGAACAAGAAGTTCCAATTGAGCTTATCATGGGCGTTTTCAAAGTTTAACTTGATGTTTAGACCTTTTTCTACCCTTTTTTCATCCATAGATGACTTCGTTTGCAATCAATTTAACATCTTGTATAATTCTCCCACCCACAAATGTAGACTGGACCTCACCAGTAACCTTTGTTATGCCGTTCTTCAATCTGAATTTGAAGACGTTTGATAAGATTTTATAAATTCAACCAATTAAGCTTATTGGCCTAAAGTCAGCTAGACTTGGGGGGTTTTCAACCTTTGGTACCACTGATATAAAAGAGGAATTTGTACTCTTAGTTAGCTTTCCTTTCATGTGGAACTCAGGAAAATGTCTTGCTTTCATAAATATCTTCCCCTTTTGATGCTGAACATGATAAATCCGTCAGGTCGAGGGGTTCTATTCCAATTGAAACTTTTTTATAGCAGCCCATACTTCTTGCTCTGCGAATTCCAGCACCAAGTTACTTCTTACATTATCTAAACATATTCCAAAGCCTCCATCAAACATAAGTCTATTCACCCGCTCCTCTGAAGTGGGATTGATAGAAGATGAACACTTCTTGCTCGACATCCTGAGGACCTTGAACCACATGCCCGTTAAAGGTAATAGAATCAAGGGCATTCGTTTGTCTGTTAGGGATGATGAGATGAAAACACGTAGTCCTTGTCCCCTTAAGTACTAATTTTGCCTCAATTTCTGGATCCATAACTAGGGATGGCAATGGGGCAGGTCGGTGTGGAATTTATCCTCCCCGTACTGCCTGGTTCCTTTAGGGGACTGAGTCGGAATTGGGGAAATCGGAGAGGTGGAGTTTGGAAATAATCGGGTCGCTATTCATCGTACTAATTTTCACTAATTTTGTTCTCTTTATAATGTTTTGACTGGAAAACAAGATATTGATGAGTAATGAGAGTTTAAAAAAATAGACACAAAGGAAACAAATACGTAAAATAGTGATTTGTTATTGGTTATTTTGCTCTTCTTATATCAAAATAATGAAATCTATATGAATATATACATCTATATAATAAGCATAATAGAAGTCGTATCGGGTTAAAACGGATTGGGGGAAGCAAATACCACCCCCACCCCCACCTCCACCCCCATTTACTTATAGGATGCAGGATTACCCGCTCGGATTGGGGTGGGGAGGTCGGAGTTGGGGACGAGACGGAGTTAATTGCCATCCCTATCCATAACCATTCAACCTTTCTATTGAGTTCCCATAAATCAGACCTTTGCTCTTTCCTCTTGCTTCTGTCTATATATCTAGACTGTGTAGTTCTTCTTCCACTTTATTTAACTTGTTTTGCACATCCCCCAAATACTTCTCTATTCCATACGTTGGGAGTCTCTTTCATACCTTTCAGTTTGCTGATAAGTTTGAATCCAGCCCAGCCTTGGGCAATTGTGTCATTCCAAGCCTTTCCCCTAACTTCAACACACTAAGGATGCAGCAAGCATTAATTAACCTAAAAGGCCTAGGACCCCAGTCTCTCTCATCATCCACGGGGAGAATGGGCATGATTAGAAAGAGTTCTAGGCAGACCCCACTGTTTAAGCTTGAACTTATCCAACCATTCTGGGTGGAGTAATAAGCGATCTATTGAGCTCCACTTCTCCCAATCTTGAGATGACCTAGTGAACTTTCTCCCAAGCATTGGAGGATTAATCATCTCTATATCATCAAAAAATTGATTAAGGTCTCTCATGCATGTTTCCCTAAGAGAACACCCCTGCCCTTTCCCTTATGTTTCTAATTTAATTAAGGTCCCCTCGCAGACACCATGGTTTGAGTAATGTCTTTTGAGGCTAGATGGCACTCCCCACGCATGCCTTTGCCTACTACATCATTGGCGCCGTAAACATTTGTTGTATTGAACCAAAAATTGGTTCTGAGAATACCTTTTATAAAGATGAAACCTCCTATTACAGCAAGTGTCCATCATGGTGAAAGCCTCCGGGCTCCAGATACAAAGTAGTCCACCTGAGCTTCCATTAGCATCAACTACAGTAAGTTTGAAATTTGAATCCCACCATATGGACTTAACAAAAGTCCTCGATAAAGCTTCTTTTTTTTGTTTCTTGGGCTATGAGGAAATCTACTGATTTTCAGGAAGGGTCTCTTGCATTTCAAGACATAATTTTCATGGCATCTGGTGGTATGGTTTAAGCAGCATGTACCAATTTGGTCTTTTATTCCCCGTCTTGCTGTGCTGAATAGGCTTAATACTCTGGATCGTTTGGTTGATTGTGGTGTCACTAGTGTGTCTTCTGTAAGGATGGCAGTATAGAATCTCAGTCATTCACTCATTTGGCTTGTCATCACATTGATCTCTGTAATCATTTTGCTTGTTTTTGGTTCCTTTTTTCCATTTATTTCTCTGGTTGTTTCCTGTTTCTTGAGTTCCTTGTATATGTCTATTGTTTGAAGTCAAGAGGATTGTCCCTTATACTCTTGTTGGGTGTTCGGTTTGGTCTTTTTTATGAAAGTACTTTCACCCAAAAAAATAAAAATCCAAACCTTAGAAGCTCAGTTAACAGCCTCTGTCACCTTTGTTGTTGTACTCTTATCTTGGTCTTCCATAAGAATTTCTGCTGTGGAGAATGAATGGCATTTTACAACGTTATCCTCAACTTTGTCAACTTTTTATACATCAAATAATATTGTTGTAAGTTCATATGAATAAAGATAAGCAAAAATTGGGAAACTTTTAGAAATAGTCCCCCGAGTTTCACAACAATCTTATTTGTCCCCCCAATTTGATGTGTAACGATTTGAACCCTTCACTTTTGTTGACGTATCAAAGACGTCCAATTGTTGACATATGGTACTCAAACTGACAAAAACTGGTTAATGAAGGGAAAATTAGACATTTTGGTGCATTTTCAAATGGAAACGTGTCTGCACTGCCACAAACTTCCAAAACTGCAACCTAGAGGGTTTCCTTTGAAGGCCAGAAATGAGAAGATCCACTGATATGTCTTTTCTCTTTAGTATTTTGGTAGAATATGGATGTGGTTAACTGCGGATGGGATTGAATATGGATGTGGTTATTTTGTTGGGATTATGGTTTTTGTACTGTTAAGGTTGTGCTTTGCAAACAATGTAATGGCTATGTATGCCAACTCTGTGTAATGGCTATGTATGGATGATAATTATTTAAAAATGGTTTACAAAGTACAGATGTTGATTATTTAATGTTATTAATAGACTTATTTATGTTTGGTCCAAATGGTAAAGAGCAGTGACATGTTCTTTAGAGTGGTTTTGAAGGAATGTAGGAACTGCTGAAATGATATATGTTGTTGAAATAAAAGGAACTGATGAAGGCATACAACATGTTCTTCCTTTTTGGATGTGGGAAGATAGAAATTCAATACTGATGCATGCTAATTAGGCCATGTACCAAAAACGGAACAGCTGAAATGGCCGTTTATCATTGGGAAATTCAGCTTGGCTATGTCCATGTGTCATTGGAGATAATTAGATAAACCAACACTAGTATCATTGGGAAGTACTACTCCCTCTGTCATTTTTTAAGTGTGTTGCTTTGTAAATTTAACTAATTAAAGAAATATCATTATTACATATTGCACATTAACTTTTATCTCGACTTTATACTTTTTATATTAATTTTTACCTTTACTTTCTAAAA